>JAFBJR010000663.1:1324430-1385901 GCA_016785285.1 Brachirus orientalis
TGCAGTAAATATTACTGCATGCCATGAACTGGATCCCTGGAAAACTGAGATAGCAGAAGATCTGTTAATGTGCAAATTTATACACAGAAAATAACAAGACAGGCTGCATTTCCATTTCTGACACTGAAGTGAATATGTCTCACTGATAATTAGTATGCCAGCTTATGCGTCTGAGTTAAGACAAGTATGTGCATCCCCACATGGCTGTGTTTGTTAACGCACTTTCACACCAATGTTCATGTGTGACCACGTGTTTGTGATATGGCGCGAATAAGTTATCAAATAATAATAATTATCAAAGCTACTGGCCTAATTCACTTTTGTAATGAGTTATTTGCACAAGAAAACCATTTCCACAAACCATTTCCCCATCATGCACAAATGGATTCTGATTGGCTAATTATGTGTTACAGCCACATACATCACACTATTGAGATAGATGATGTAAGAGCACAGCAGAATATGGTGCAGTCCAGTAACATGCCAGCACTGTCTTGTCTGTGCTAAGAGCTTTCTGCAAGGTCTGATAAGAGAGGCCACAAATAAATGACATTTTAATTAGAGACAGTTAGATTCCTTCTCTTGTTTTATAACAAGGACAGTAAAGTAACCTTAAATGACTCTTACAGTGGTTTGCCTTATCTTTACTGCCCCACTGTCCTATAAAACAGCAACATGCACCTTACTGTACATTAATGTAACAATGCCACATATTGATGCCAATCTAAAGGAAAAAGTTTGGTGTTAAAACAGAGCAATCAGAAAAAAATAATAATAAATTAAATTTCACTTAGGAAAATTATCCTTGTCACCCCACTGTAATTAGCATCTTTCATTCCTTTGTTGAGATTTTGCATCTCACTTGGTTTCACCGACATGTGACTTCACACCACCATCACATTTCTGGCTTCCCAAATCTCTCATTTGGGCAAACATGTTTGTAATTCAGACATTCACTCACACAGTTACTGCCACAAATGAGATATGAACAGAAGTATATTTTCAGAAATACTGTATCTATAGAGAAGTGTCAAGTAAAAGCAGGCTTTGCAAAACAAATATATTGGCTCATTTAGGCAAAGTCTTCATGCAGCAACTATACAACATCACACTTTTAAATGTTTCTTTTTTGCTGACCTCTTTTCTGTCATTTGCATTAACAATGTGAACACAAAAATGGGCTCTTTTGACATTTCTTTTCAAATTTAAATGACTTACTTATTCTTTTTTTTATATTTTATTTAACAACATTTTTTACAATTTGTATGAACAAGTTTACACTCGTTAATGTAATGGAGTCCTTGTGGAATCCTCACTGAGTATAGTACTGAACATATTATTCATTCCCTGTGTGTTAATATTTGCAAGAATGTAACTGTCTAATGGCAATGCTTTTATTGCATGTGCGTAGAGCAAATACATCAGTTGAATTATTAAGAAGGAATCCAATTATATTGCTGACAAGGTTGACTGCAAGAATTTGTTCTTGTGGCTAACAAATCTATAGCCATGCCATGCTAGAGGTGTTGTCAGGCTGTGTGAGCAGAGCTGTGTTTAAATTAAGTAGCAACCTCAGTCGACACAGTAGTGCAGTGGTCAGCACTGTCACATCACAACAAGAGGGATTCTCCGGATGAGGCTGGGGTTAGGATCTAATTGCCTCTGAGTTTGAATGTGATGGTTGCTCGTCCCTGTTTGTTGGCCAAGTAATAGGGTGATGACCTATCCAGGTTACACCCTGCCATTTGCCCAGTATCGGCTGGGATTGGCTTCAACCTTCCACATTTATAGAAACTTCCTCAAGGTGTTCCTGAGGAATCACATTCTTGGAAATGACAGACTACCTTAATGTAATAATTCCCACAGTACGCAAGCTTTACTCTTGGGATCCGTGAACGTCTGTGCAGTTTTGTTAAGCCAGTCTATCAAGCTTACGCTGAGATACAGTGTGTTCTCAAACCGTCAGAAAAATGTGGCATTCTTCTGACCAATGAGCCAAAATCCGTGGCAGTCCATTAAGCATTAACAACTACAAACAGTTTCCTTCTGATCAGCTGTCGATCAGGTCTTCCTTATGTTTAAGTGTCCTTGGACAGGACAGCAAAACCAAAAGTGCTTCCTGCAGCATGATGTTGTAATTGAAATTTATTGTTAGGCAGGATTGTGTGTGTGTGCGTGTGTGTGTTAAATGCTGTGAATTCTTTCACTGAACTCATTAACCAGAATGTGACTCATTTTATGGCAGCATGGAATTGCTATGTGCATTTTTTTTTCTTTACTTATTTGTATTTTCAGACTGAACCAAACCTGCATCTGTGGCCCTCACCCCAACAACAATAACAAACAAGAAAACTATAAGAACTAAATAAATGAATAAATAGATCCACTGTGTCAATAATCACAAAATCCCCCCAAACAAATCCCAAAAATCACAGTAAAACTAGGTCATTATGGTAAGAAGAGTTGTTTTTTTTTTGCAGTGCAATGAAATATTCAGAGAGGGTTTGCCATAAGCCGGCTCCCTTTTCCAATCATCTCATGTCTAATCTCTATAAATAAAGTCATAGAAAACTCTGCAAGCCAGGTCTCAGAACAAGGAGATTTCTCTTTGTTCCAGACCTTAAGGATGATTGGATCAATAAAGTGTAACAATGACTGAGCATATCCAGCTGCTGTGACCGTCCTGGAATGGCCATCTCAGGGTTAGTGGCAATACCATACCCCTTTATGTATATGTGGATAAAAACACCTCTGACCGGACTTGTATGTATTACAAATGTTCATGTTTGTGTGAGGCATTAGGTGGTGAAACAACATTACCTCTTTTACAGGCATCATCAGAATTGCTTTTTCTTAAACACAAACCCTGTTCCCTATACTGTACCTCAAACTTAAACATAATGGTATTCAGCCCATAAGATAATATGGTCTATTAGAACTGGTCTATCTGAATGGAGTATATGCACCATGAACACTACAAATTCCAGATTGCATTACAATAGCAAATGCATTGCCACAATATACTGTACATGAAAATGGACAGTCTTCTGCAGAAGAAGAAGTTAGCCACCAGGGGGCGGCTGTGATGGAAATTGCAAATAGAACTCAGTTTGAATTTAAGTCTATGGGAAAAGGATCCTACTTCTCACTTGCATTACAATGTCAGTAAACATTTTCCTAAGACGTTTATGGTCAAAATCATTATTTTCAGGTTTTCTTTAAGGTGCATGATGTCACTTTTGTAAATCATGTTCCCAATTTTGAGAAAAAAAATCATAAACCACAAATCTTGGGGCTATATGTCTGTCATGTCAAGGCATACACCAACTCTTTGCTGCTCCTTTGTGGACATTCTCATCAGCAGCACCCATCAAAGAAGACTTTTTTTTTTTCTTGAGACAGGTTTAACAATAACTCAAGTTTTAATCTAAAATGTGACCTCTCATTTGTTCGTTTAATGCACACTCTTGGTTTGTCCTGAAAAGATGTCTCGGGGCAAAGTTGAGTTCATATTCCTGTATGATTAATTTGTCATAAAACACCTGAAAATATATGGTTAATTGTGTCTGCTCCTCAATAAATATTGACTACGCTATCAATTTTAAATGTCAGCCTCTGCTGTGAGTGTGAAACCCTGAGTTTGAAACCCCTGCTCTACACTATCTTACAAGCAAAGACTTACTCTCAGAAGTATAAAGACACCTAACCAGTGTACACGTGTCCTGCTTGGAGCCAAAGTGGGCAACACCGGCAACTTACCAGACATTTCAACAGGACATGAAAAGTAGATGAGGAAAGAACTTCATTTGCATAAAAATAACATTAGTGAGATAAGAATCAGATCTAGGGGCATGCTGAAAGTGTTGTCCTCCTGAGACAAGACCAGGGCAATATATTTCATTAAAAAAGAGAAAGGAGGATGAATCCTTTTATCAGTAAGCTGCACAAGTGCTTTCATCTTTTTTTTTTCACTCATATTGTCTTCTATTCTTGTGTTTTTCTCTTCACTCACTTCATCATTACTTATTTATCACTTGTTTTTGGCAGAGCCTGTTCTGGGATTACACTGTGCTGTGAATGGAATATCTATGTGTTTGTACGTACGTATCTCATGAAAGATTTCACCAAAGGCTTGCTTCAATGTGGCTTGCTTCAGTCTTTATTTGACCTTAAAAATAACCATTTCGTTACTTTTATTCGTGGATGGATTTGGAAGCGGTTTTCATGTTTAATGATGCAAAGATACCTTGTCCTTTTCCACAGGGGATGCAATTTGAATTGGAGTAAATGTGTAACGTAACGTTCCACAATGCTGTTCAGGATTGTATAAGAGGAAGTAAATGTAGATCTCTTTTTTCTTGTGTGTGTGGGAAAAGATTCCTGCCCATGAACCCTTGAAGATCACAAAAAGTACTCAATTAAAATTCACATGTGATTAAACAACGTTTAAGGGGCAAAATCAGTGTTGCTGATTTGCCAGTGCCACTGAGGGTACATATAATTCATCAGGCAGAATGAGAATAGGGCCGATGAACTAGCCATGGTCTGCTGTGGTATCGCGTTGGGCCACATGGTCCTGAAATGCCGTAATGAGGAGAAATGGCCGAGGCGTGAAGAGAAGCCAAATGGCATGGTGAGGGCCACTAATTCCCCTCATCTGGAACCACAGATAACAGAGATTAAGATTAACAATGTCCAGCCTATTGAAAGTCTAATTATGAGGCACTTGGTGCAGTTGCTAACTTCTGTAGCAACTCACAAAAGCCTACTCATGCTTTCTATCCGTGTGCATGTGTATGTGTGCGTGTGCGTGTGTGTGTACGTGTGTTGTCTTTTTTTCAGTTTTAGCTAAGCCTCTTGCTTCATAGGTTTCACATGTCAGCTATTTCTACTGCCTGAATTCACACAGGAACTCTGCTCAACCTGAACTAGAGACAGTGTATATATATATATATATATATATATATATATATATAAAATAGCTAGAGCACTACTATCTATTTAGTTTATGTCTCGATCAGGAGCATTTACATGTAGGTTAAATATGCTGACATGTCTTGTTAATGCTAGATAGACTGAATATACATGTAATAAAGTTACCTTTGTTTAACCATAAACCTCCATTTTCTAATTGTTTAAAAACATGTTTAAAAACACACACACACACAAAAGCAGTGTAACAAACCAACTAACACAACACTAACGTGTAGTATAAGCATGAAGTTGGTATGGTAACAAGCCCTTAATCTGAACTGCCATTCAAGTTGTTTTTTTCTTGTCTCCAACATCCAACCTGATGGGTGTATCTCATGAAGGAACACCATCAGACATTCATTACTATATTTGCCAACATGAAAATAATATAAAAATAATATAAACATGCTGCTAAGCTGTAGTGTTCAGGAGAAATTGTGTTTTGGCTTAAATTAAATACACACTAAATTTTAAACAATGCCTATTGTCATGGCTATTTAAGCTATAATGTGTAACTTTTTCAGGATTAACAAATACATTACATTCAAATCATCGTCAAGAGAGTTCACCCAATACTGATTCAGCCTATCAGCTCTACACAGCCCTCTCTGTGCTTCTCAATATAAGAGTGTTTTTGTTTCGGTGTCTGTGGTGACACAGACTGATGCATTTTACATCAGAGTTGATGGGAGAAAGTGGCAGTGTTTTGATGATAGAAGTTACAAACTGGAGCTTCAAGTAAAGGTTATCATTAAGGTTGTAAAACAGTTAACTTTAAAAGCAACAATAGTAACTATTGTTAACACTTCCTATTGTTAAATAGGAAGTGTTACTCCCTTGTGTCATGTTCCCCCATCCATCCACCATGACCTCATCACAGCACTGACTTTGTCTCTCTTTATGCTGCTGCATCACTTGACCTCCTCCGTGCTGCCATAATCACACAGGACACAGGGCTCCAAGCTAAAAATCCACAGCACATACTCAAGGTTACATATACTGTGTGTATGAAATTATTTTGAATACAATATATAATATACAGAGTTATGTCACACTTTTCAAATCTGAATAACATCAGATTTGAAAACCGCATGCTATATGTCTTGCATCTGACAGTCACGTCACTGTGATTCCAATCTCAAACAGCATGTTTTTGTTTTGTGCATGGGTTATCAACTACAACAGAATAACACATTTCTGATTCCACTCACAGCACTGAGGAGGGCGATAGGTCAAAAAATGGAAGCTCTGCTCCATTACCTTTTGACTTTGCTGCCCCACTGGTCCAAGTCAATAGTGTCAAAGCTCAGTGCATGTGTAAGGGCAAAAACCACCCCAGTAGATTCTGTTATGACAGTTCTCACTTATGGTGCATGGCCAAATATTGGATGCTGTATGTTTACTTAATCTAGGACTGAAGTGACAAAATTCTGATTTGAAAATCAGAAATGACAGCTGGGAAAAGCAGCAGAGTTTGGCGACAACTTCCTCTTAGTTCACCATTGCACTTGACTTTTTCTTTTAAATTTTTGTTTGTTTATTTGTCAACAGTTACCCCCCCGAGTGTGAAAATTTTGTTGTAATGTGATATCCACTCAACATAAAGACTGCATGCTTGTGTGTGTTAGAGAGAAATAAATTATATAATTAAGATAATTAATTTGTCAGTTCCTTCACATTTGACAGACTTTGCCTCCTCAGTTCCTGGGCAGTAAATCGAATTTTTTGACACGCTTTCACATGGCGCCACTCACTTTGAACTTTAAGTACCAGTCAGCTTCCAGCAGTTCTCACTTGAACTGAATATTTGTTTTGTGTATAGTTACAAGAGGGATTTGAATCAAATCCACTGCATTTGATTAGACCACTAAAATGTGGACGAGCCGCACGGACACTGTGATGTGATCGTTGAAATGTAATTGGAGAGACGGATACTGGAGAATTGAGCCATTCTGTTCCTACCGTGGACATAGACTTCAGTAACAGTGTTTGGAAAATTAAATCACTGAGATTTTTGCTCACTAAACGCCCATTTAATCCTATTTCTTTCCATATTGCTTTACTATGCTCTGAAAATGGCAGTGTGCAGTTTTATATGACAGAGCAAGATAATTGAAAGGATTTCACTGGCAGAGAAAAGAGGTTTTGATATTAAAAGACTCTGACAATGATTTTATCACATACAGTATTTGGATAAAGAAATAAATGAACCAGTGATGCAGGGAGGTGGAATTTGAATTTGGAATCTTTCATTTCTATGTGTTTTAAATACACTATAAACTGAAAACCACACAGGTATCACTCACTTGCAAAGATAGAGCAGCTTGAAGAATAGGTTCTGATAATCAGGCATAGAAGTTTTCAGCACTCAAAGTTTAGTGTCGTTTGATCGTTTTATATCATACACATCATGTTACATACAAGCAAACAAGTGATCGAATCACCCTCATTTCCATAAAATTAACATGATTCCAAGTAGTACATTCATATTCCTAATGGCATTTAATCTGCATCATTAATCTTCTGCAGCTAATTAAAGACATCATCAACACTTGTGCCAAGTGACGATAACTAACACTCCATACCTGCTCTATCAATCACACAAAGAAAAGAGGACAGACATGAACCTGTGAGGAGTTCTCTGTGGGATTCTGGGAAACATAAGCAGCTGACTGCTGGGTGCACCGTACTGCTGCTGACATCAGGTATATAATTTTTGATCACTGAAGCAATTTTACTGTAGCAGATGAAGAGACGTGAGACGTTCCTTTGAAGCTGTTCTCTGCCATCGGACACGATAGTGCAGCCTCAGATGTGAGATGAGAGATGACTGTACACACACAAAAGCTTATATGTATATACTGTATACAGTATACACACACAGTATACACACAGTATATATGTATATATGCATACTGTATATAAATACATTCTTTCATGTTAATGGCAACAGTGTTGACTGCACTCTGTCCTTGTCGTGGTTTGTATAATAAAGTTGAACAGGCAACATTACATTGTGGTTCTGTTCAACTGCGTGTGTAACTGTGAATATCTTAGTGTTCTTTTTATATCCTGCCTTCCCTTCCCCGCCCATGCATAATGCATATCTGTCACCTGTGCTCCATATGAGCGACTAATTCTTTCTGTATCAAAGCTTTTTCTGACCTGCTGGAGATTTCACTTCTAAACTGGTAGCGCAGACACACAAGTACACAAACAAAGACACATGAATGCTTACACAGTGGTATTTTTGATGCCCCTCCCCGTGTCCTTCTTTTTAGAGCAATTTCTATTTTTATTTCATGCTTCAGTTGGTATTCTCTGTCCCTCTATATGCTTGCTGCAGCTCTTTTTTATTGAGACATTTTGGGTTCAGTTTACCTCACTCTTTAATATGCATTACCACTCCCCAGGCTGTGTGAGCCCTAGTCGTTCTCACACGTGTACCAAATGCAACCTGCTGTACAAAGCTGCAATGCATGTACAGTACATTTGTGCTCACATAATATAATACACTCGTGTTTTAAGTGTTATGACCATATTAAACATCTGTGTTTCATTAAAAACCTAGTATTTTTTTCCATTATCACAAAAAATAGTAATTCATTTAGTTCAAGGATTCAATTCTAAAATGTGCATAACCTTGGATAGTAGCACAGTCCTTCACATCTGGGGGGTGGCTCAATATTATTGATTATGGTTAGATGAACATGAAGCAAGAGGCAGCATCTTTATATGAGAGAAATGAAACCAAAAACATGACAACCCCCAAAGAGAAAACATGCCTTAGACAGAATCAGCCCTTCAAGGGAATATTCAAATGAATCACTTTGAGTAGGCTGTAATCTACAAGGTAAGCAGATTGAAAACAACTATACTGCAACAATTTAATACTACACTGATAATGAATATGAAATAGGAGTGAATAAGAGATAAATACAGAAACTGAGCATCATAACTAAACAGCCAGCAGCACAACTTCATCTCTGAGCATGCAGAAGCCATAAATGCCAATAATTCATGGAAATCACAAATTGAATCTGAACTACAGCAACATGGCAATGAGTCTAAAGAGAGCTAACATCGGAGTAGATAAAAAGGTGTCTTGGCTTGTATTGAGTGAAAACATGCCGTCTCACTATCAGTGAATGAAAGCACAAAGGCACAGCATCAGATACGAAACTTCAAGCTCAAATGAAAACTCTGCCACACGGAGGAATTCTGAATAATTACCAATACACTGTTGGTATGTCCACATGACATATGAGTCGCCCCACCACTGCTCTGCTACCCACTTGGAATATGCATTTATCCCATACATGTTTTGTTTTTGGTTTTTTTTTTAATTTGAAGTTGAATGTAAAGGACATCCATTTATAATTATAATATATGCACTACAGCCATGGTTCTCAAACTGTGGTACGGTACCACCAGACCCAACTACAGCACTGTATTTTAATGTTGGCGATAATGGTGTTACTTCGAGAGCTCAATATTTTCTTATGTGGTACTTGGTATAAAAAGTGTGAGAACCACTGTAAAGCAGCTTTAAGCACTTGAATAATAGGGTGAGTTGAAATCCAGACAATATATTCAAATATGTCTGTCTTTCTCAGCAAGATTCCTTACTGAGTTTAATGAATCTTAAGTATTAAAATGGCAGCCATTACAGCTTTTTTACTTTCTAAATGCTAAGAAAAGGCGCCTTAATCTTTCCTTTCAGCATTGGGTAGACTGCTGACTAAACCTTAACTCTGACCTTCAGTGGTCAGTGCACCGACCATCCAATAACTGAACATACAGTCACAGAAGATATATTTAACAGCTGCTAATAAACACTAAGAGTTTTAGGTTTTGCCATCTTGTATTCTGCATTTTTATTGTTTATCCATTGCAATGCCTATGTATGTTCTGCTGTCATATGTACTTATAGTGCTACAGTATGTTTGTTCTGAACTGTCATCGATCACTTCATGTTTTGTTCTGTTGCTACTAGTTAACAAGATGTGACATGTTGTTCCTCTTCACAGCAAATGTTAAATAAATATTTAATCATTTGGTGTTTTGGTGACATTGCAGCAAGAGTCGACTCAAATAGCCGCTATCTCTCAATGTGGAAAGAGTTGGTGTCAAAAATCAAATCGAGAGTTAAAGTTTCTCAGCAACGCTGTACTGCTACCATAGTTATATTTTATTTTACTCTAAAGTTCAAAACTAAATGTGACATTAGTGTTAACTGGCCCCACCCCTATCATCATTCCCCCACACTCTTTAAATGAATCTGCTTACTTAAATTTAAATTGCATTTGGTTAGTTAAACAATATTTTTTTTTTCCGTTAATGTTGCAATATTGATACATTAATAATTTTAATCTTAAAATTAGCCAATGAAGATCATATATATGATAAATGTATAAAAGTATTTTTGTCTGTGCTCCAGTGTTGGTTAATATTTAAGCTCTCTGTTTGAAAGACCTTATTACCTTATTTCTTCTAAAATTATATATTACCTCATAAAACTTACTGTGTATTATACTTAACTGTGTTTCTGTTAAAGGGTTGACCAGAACATTTCCTTTAGACCAAGAATCTGGAAAAATGATTGCAAAGTTGACTTCATATGACAAGCATATACAGTACCACCAGAGTCAACCTGACATCTTTATGGTGAGGAGCTCCTGGGCACTGAATATCTGAATAAACATTTCTGTTTCCAGAATAAATTCACGTCCAAGCAATTGTGGCGTAAAGTAAGGGACTGATCAACTTATACACACTGGAGTATCAATTTATTCTATATATATATCAGCTCTATAGAATAAATGAAACATCATTAATATCACAGCAGTTTCTAATGCTGGAGTTACGATACACACTGTTTTATAGTGTTGGTTCCCTGCTCGTACTACACTCAGCAAAGCCTGCATTGTCTGGGCTCCTTTTTTTGTCGGTGCTTTGGAGCAAAAACAACGTTGCTCTATGGAACGGACAGATAATTGGTAAATTCTCTCAGCCTCAAGACATGAATACTGCATGTCAACAAATGAGACTCCGAAGACGCTGCTTCATCACGGCTCTCAGCATCTGTGACTGTAACTTCAGCACAATTGTTATGGATCAAATTCTGATATTTTATGGTTTGAGGAGACTGGAGTTGAGTAATCTCATCAAGCCCTACCTAATTTTTGAGACACATTCTCTTTTTTAACATCATAATTTGGATGCCCATAAATACAATAAAGACCTGACATTTCTCGTTACAAAAAAACAAGGAGAAATTCTGTGCCTCATTCATGATATAGTTAGCCTGAGACAAAAAAAATGTGTTTTTTCTTTTTTTTTATACTCTCACTTATTTGGGATGGGAGATGCAAACCAGAATCTATAGCAGTGTCGTTTCCAAAAGAACAGATGTCAAAGTGTTGCAGTTAAAACACCAGGAATGGATGGATGAGGGGGATATCAAACACCAAATCTAAAGTCTGAGTCCAGCTTGTCATCAAGACATAGTGAACAGCCCAGTCACTGCTGCAGCTATCATCACACACACACACACAAAAAACACACCCACTCACTTATTTCACTCAATAGCTGCACTCTCCAGCTCAGCGTTTCCCAGTGCATCATCCTCAATCCCTCATCATTCTGTGCAGCTGTGTGTGGCAGTGATGCAATAATGACTCATATAAGTACTTGAATATTTCTCTCTCCTATTACTGAAGAAGCTAGCCCACTCTCATCTCAGAGCTAGCATTTCCAGGACATAACACAATACAACCTGTTGTGCCTGCAGTGATCCAGGCGGTGCAGATGGCACATTTATCCTATTTTCACAAATGACACACACACACAAGGACCTGGTGTGTAATTGGAGGTTTTCATTTGCATCGCCAAAATTCTATGAAAAAAAAAAATGCTCCTGCATAAATTTAGGAAGACAGTTATGTTGTGTGTTTTGATCATAGTTTCATTCACATACAGTACTTCATTTTTCTAGATTGCACCAACTGGGGTGTTGACACTGCCCCAAAAGCACTGTAGTGCACCAAACCCCATTTATTATGTTGTAGCCTTTTTAATAATGTTGTCTTCCTGCTTTATTTCTCACACTCAGCCATCATGCACACCCTCCACCTCAGGTTTTCCATCATTCTTGTGCCTTTATCAGTCTAATCAGGTCACCAACCACATTCACCACCACTGAATGTGGTTTGTGACCTATTGTTGCCACTCAGAAGCAAATGTCCCCATCTTGGAAAACTCCCACGTGTCCAAGCACCAAAGACTTTTATAGACTTTCCATGAATTATTCTGTTGATTCAGCACATGATTCTGTTTGTTTGTGATAAATTCATTTTCAGTCATGTGTCTCTCCTAAGTGAACTAAATCATACAAAATATAGCTAAAATAGCGGCAAAAACTGTAAAGAGTAAAGTCTCCTCGTGCAATTTTTTTCGAATATCTCACGCCCATTTCTTTGGACATCAAGAAATTTTGCCCAGCATTCCTGGTGATCTGGTGATCCAGCAACTGCACTGTTCTTTAATTATGGGCATCACACATCCAACTGGAAAGTCATGGTCTGGAAAGACCAAAAACCCTCTTAATAAAACACCCAGATGGAAGACAGAGGTGAGAGAGATCACACATGAGGAGAGCAACAGTATGACATTGTTTAGTAGAGATAGTTGGGATCTCTGCACAATGCAGGATATCGAATTGTTTGTCTGCTCATGTGTGAAAGATAGAGATGACTTGGGAGGCTTTAGGGGGAAAATGCTTGATGATCCACATCGTGTAGGGCCTATGGTTTAGTCTGGCAGCAGTGCTGATAACACAGGTGCTTTTTTTCCTCGGGTCGAATGTCTCAAAATACAAGACAAAGAGAGATCAACAGAATCAATCAGAATCATGTTGGTAAAGACACTCACAAAAGGTGATATCTGATTTAAG
This sequence comes from Brachirus orientalis, assembly GCA_016785285.1. NCBI lineage: Eukaryota > Metazoa > Chordata > Actinopteri > Pleuronectiformes > Soleidae > Brachirus > Brachirus orientalis. The sequence goes on from JAFBJR010000663.1 coordinate 1,337,359, forward strand.
CAGGCAACGAAAACAAAACACAAAGGGCATTACATCATTGATGTGGGTGTGCTGCTTTACAAATTGTTTTCCGATTAACTCTTGCTGATGGGGATTAGGGCCCCTGAACCCTTCGCCATCAGTGCATCTAAAAGGCATTGAAGATTCACTCAAAGATGATTAACAAATGATAAAGTAATGTGCTGCATGCTTGTCTCAGAACAGCCCTGACCCTGATTTAAATATGGCTTGTCCACTACAACTGATCCTGCCTCTGTTGTTGTGACCCAGAGTCTTGCCCTGTGGCCGTAATGCAGCGCGTTCAATAATGCAGGAGAAGAGAGCACCAGCAGCAACAGCAGCAGAGGCAGCAGCAATGCAGCAGCAGCAGCAGCAGCACAGGTGGTGGTGGAGGAGGAGGAGGGAGTAGGAGTTAAGAGCCTTCCTTTATATCACTTCACTTCTTCCTCAACAAACAGAAAAAAGGTGAAGGGACCAGGCAAGAAAAGGGAGCTCTTCAACTCAAGACAACACAAACATATAAGTAATGTCCCTTTCCTAGTCCATCAGATATTTCCAGCAGCTAACTGATCTCATACATTGGAGGTATTAGGAAATGGGAATTGATAAATGTTAACAGTTTTAATGCATTTTTTTGTTGTTTGATGTAGACTTGAATATAGTTGCCAGCAGAAATGAAATAAATTTGGTCAGGCGTTTTTTGTTTGTGAATATAGAATTTAGCTATAAATGAATTTAGCTATAAATGACTATAAAATTAATTTGGTGTTGAAGGTTATTTTTTAATGGATTAACATCATTCAAGGACTTTCACATTCAGAAACAAAAAGGTTAGTTTCATTACTATTTTTGGCAAACATTTGTTTCCGTGGTGATTTTCAGGCTGAATAAAAATAATAATAATAATAATAATAATAATAATCAGCCTGGTGCCATAAGTGTTCATAAAAATCATTATCATGGCAAGTTTTACTTTTCTGTAAACTGGCTTAAATACTTGGTCCTGAAGAAGAAGAGGCACCTCACGTACCTTACCTCAATAAACCCTGAACCTCATTTGACACAGGAGAGGGAAATTTCCATACTTCACATGTTTCTGTCTGTCCATATTTCAAGTTGCAAGCTCCACTGGAAGAGGGTTTTCACTTTCAAACATAAATGACTCCAATCTAAAGATGCTATTCATGCCTTTTTCCTATTCAGTGATGTCCATTTCAACTTTTTTGCCTTTTCAACTTAGCTCATTAATTGTATCTTTTGTTGTGTGTCCTCCTGAGAGAGGACATAAAAGCAAGAATATAGTCCTCGACAGAACTGTAACACTTTCCAGGATTGCAGACTGAACAAGAGAGAATACTTCACTCCCAAGTCTGTCCCCAATGAATATCTAAAATTATCAATGCAATAATAGAAAGAAAAGCCCCACGATTCAATGTATTAAGTGTAGAAAGACATGACTTTGCTTAAAATCACAAAGTTAGGTATCACAGCATGAGAGTAATTTCTGGTAAAAGTATTCAAGACCTATGAATGATTTTAATTAAAAATGCCAAAATAAAGACAAAAAGGAAGAGAAGTTTAAGGAATTATATTTTATGAAAATTGTGGCTAAAGAAGATAATTGTCACAATAACATTTCAAATGTCTCATTTTTAAATACCAAGGCGTAAGAAATATTTCATTATGAAACTCCTAATGTCAATAAATGGCATTTGTTTTTATCATAAATCATCATAATGAACCGGTGCCAACTCTACATACATATATGGCATGTAGTCACTTTCCACCACTGCCTGTATTTGCCAGAAATTTCTGACAAGCAAAAATCTTCACTTCAGACTTGAACTGCTCAAAAGATTGAGTCTGTGTTAAACCAAGTGGATAAAAAAAATAATGTGGGAATCAGTTGGTGTGCATCATTCATGTACACCACCACACACTGACTTCCCTGCAACATTGTTACAACACACATGTATTAATGTAATGAGTCACCCCGCTGTAACACAATGCAATGCAAAGCACAGCGGGTGTTTCTCAGTACACTACTTAAGATGTGATTCACTGTAGCCCTGTTTTTGATGTACTGTAAATTGTATTCCTGTAAGAAAACAGGTAGCAAAGGTGGCTGCTCAAAATACATGTTATAAAAAAATTAAATATTAAACAGTGTGGAAGTGTAAGAGGTCAGAAAAGAGACATGAGTATATTTGTCATGAGCACCTAAACAGCAGGGATCACATGCATCTGCCCTTTTCAAACTCATTTGTATGAAGACATGGGTAAAGCACAAGTGATTATGATGAGACCAATAGTGCTATCTGCTGTTCTCTGCCTCACACTGCACCTAATTACCTCCTGCATCGGGGTTTGAGAAAGCACATGGGCAGAAAAAGGCAGCAGAGACCCTCTCAAATAAATATTTAACCTTCAACTTGAGTGAGAGTTACACTGTGGATTTATTTTTTCTTAAATGTAATGTATTGTCCTGCAACTGTATTATAACGAAAATGAAATGATCATTGTCATTATGTCTCATCTTTTATTTGATTTCATACGGTAAATAGAAAAACATACTGTTTCCGTCCTTTGTAATTTTGATGTTTTGTTTTTGATCTGCTGAAATTGTCTGCGTACATGTGACACTGACTGCACGTCTTCCCGTCCTGGAAGAGGGATCCCTCTTCTGTGGCTCTTCCGGACGTTTTTCCCATTTTTTCCCATATACAAGGGTTTTTCTGTGGAGCTTTTCCTCACTTGATGTGAGAGTCTAAGGATAGAGGGTGTCACTTGCTGTACAGACTGTAAAGCCATTTGAGGCAGACTGTGTTTGTGATGTTGGGCTATAAAAATAAAATTGACTTGACTTGACTGTAATAGGTAAATACTTATTAATGATAGCTAACGTAAATAAAACATTTAAGCTTGGAGGGGATCTATTTAAGCATGCATTTTCACTGCAGTTTAAGGAAAAAATAGCCGTGTTGTCAGTCTATTAACTATACAGACAGCTCCACCTAGTGTTTAGACTTTATTAATTACCCACAACAGCTGCTGTAAGATGCATGCTGAACAACAAATGAGGCATAAGCGATGTCTTATCTTGAATGACTCTACTGCATCTATCTTCCTTTAGGAGTCTTTAAATGCTGTGTCCTTTTCATGGGTCATAAAGAAGCTGGATCCAATGATCTTTAGTGTAGAATTGTTTGTTTGTCATGCAGGGAACTCAGTCTTACTCGGCGAAAAGCAACAATCCCCAGTGTATAACACATACTATTCTAAACTATTCTAATACCTCCTTGTTTTTAAATATGTTTTATTTTATTTTCTCCTACCTCTTACCACTTGAAATTTGGGGTGATGCCTCCCCCACACAGATAAACGATATTCCTATGGTGATATCTATCATGGCATTGGCCCTTCACAGACTAATAAGCAGAGGAAAAAACTGGGGCACCTGGAGTCGGCAGTGATTGATGATGTGTTGCGGTCAATGTGACCAGCCAATCATAGCTCAATAAGGCCTATACATTAAGCATGTCTCAAGCCTGTTGCTGTGCGTGGGTTAAAAAAAAATGTGTGTGTGCGTGTGCATGCATGTGTGTATATTTCCTTTTCTGGGAGCATTCATTGACCCTTTTTCCTCCTAAAAGTCCTGAATCCCTCCTCTATTCATAAATACTGGTGACGCTGTATACAGGAACATGAAAGATCCAGGAGACTCTACAGCTCTTGTATTGTCTGCCCCAGGTCACCAAGTCAGTGGAATGTAAGATACACAGATAAAGTCAATATTGACCCGAGTCTCGCACTCTTTCCCCTTCACTGAATGACACTGACTGCCTTTGACTTTTGACCTGCCTTATATTTTGTTTTACTGGGAGCAAACTTTGCTCACTGCGGGTGTTAAACTTTCTTGTGTGTTTTGTCTGCCTCTGTGTTTGACTGAATCAGACGGCAGATGCAATAAAGTTATCACTAAAGCAGACAATGATGAAAGACAGAGGCAGTCTAGGAAAGTACCAAGCAATTTTAGTGTGCAGAAGTATTTTTATACTCCCCCAAAAGCACTAAATGTGTGAATAAATGTGTTTGTTCTGCTGTAAATACATATATTCAAGAGAAATGTATCATTCTTAAAAAAAATTTCTTATTTTTATTTAAAAAAAATATTATGTAACTTTTAAATATAAATTAACATCAATAAATGTTTTTATCTGCTGCAGTATGCACAACAACGCTCGCTCAGGTAGGTCTGATAGTACTGCTTGACAGAACCCATGATCTAATGAAGGATGCATCATACCAATAAGACCTAAATACTATAACAGAACCTCCTTTACAAATACTTTAAGCCATAAAGTCTTGTATTAAAACATGCAAAGCAGTTGTTTCAAAGTAGTATTGATAGCACAAGATTTTACCAGTGACATGTTTATTCAGAGTCAATGATCGCAAATTACCCCATCACTTATTATGATTATGTCAAATTATGAGTTTGACTTTTGACCCTGGTGAACAGAATGAAGTCGTTCATTGAAGCTGCTCTACATCATCGCCTGTTCTTCCTCTCCTCTGCTCTACTGCTTCACACGGTGACACATAAATTAATGCGGGAGCAACAGGGAGCAAGTGTAGTGGTAGATCAAAATGTGGTAATTAAAAATTGTTGAAAGTCGTATATTAACAGTAGCTCAGTTTTTGATTGTTTGATTGGAGTAAAACATAAAAAGAAATACTGTATGATTTGACACGCAGGTGTGGAAAATGGATGTATCCATGCTTGTTCACTTTTGGCTTACAAAAAAACACTTTCCTTTTCCAGCTACTTTATATTCTCGTGTTTGTCTCCTGTCCACATGCTGTTTCTTTGTTTCCCTATGACAGTAGTCCTTTATATTTCAGCACAGTAGATTATTGCAGCCTCTGATGATAACAGACAAACAAATTTTCCATTGTTTTGTAGCCTATCTTGGAGTAGAAAGCAAGCCAGTGTGGCTCAATTGACCTGTCAAAAAATGGAAGTGTAACTATAGATAATCCATATGAGACTTCATCTAGAAGAAAAGGCAGGGTTTGTGTCGTCCTCATATCAGAGACGTTTTTTACTGTGTGTTCTGTCATGTCTCCCCACTCCCCTCACATTGTCTGAGAGAAGAGGAGTAGAAGAGCAACACAAAAGGATACAAACAAAAGTTCTTTTGCGATCCATTTTTAGACTAACATAGCAAACTTTTGTCAGCTTTTTTCCCCAGAGAGAGTTCATTTCACCTTGTGAAGCTTTCTTTTTTTTCTCCGGAACTCTCCAGTTCTGTAATCCATGAAAACGTTTCAAAACTGGACCTATCATCAGCTGCACACATGGGAAATCAAATTCTTCCATCCACTCCAGCTGCTTCCTCTCTCTGTTTGAAAAATGTGTGCAGGCGCCTCTCAACAGTATGAAATTACTCCCCTGGGTGGGCAGAGAAAAGGCAGCCAGCCAAACAATGTCACCTGGATTCCTTATAGTGTCCCCTCATTTGTCACAACGCCACTGCACGGCACAGGCACACCTTACAGAAATGTCCTTTTTTCCCACGATATGCTTTAAACTGTTGTTGTAGAAGCTGTTTTTGGTCATGCTGAGAGGCAGTCTTATGTTCTTTGGAGACTTATATCATTTTTTTTATTTTGTGGATCTGTGTTCTTGCATTCAGTTCTACCAACAATTTATCTCTGTCTGTGAATATCTCTGCAACTTTTTATTTACCTGCACAGTAACATATCCATTTCCTTTCATTTTTATAGGGAAAAAGACATTGATGTTCTCACAGATTATTTTCCTGTTGTAAGAACAGAATGCTTCCCTTTATGTACACAGTAGTGCAATATGACCCTGTCTTATTTCTTACATAAATATTAGAATAAGTATTCAATGGAGCATACAACAGGAAGAAAAGAAAAGAAAAGAAAAGAAAAGAAAAGAAAAGAAAAGAAAAGAAAAGAAAAGAAAAGAACATTGTCTTCATGTTTCATGTCAGATTGAGTGTGATTGGGATGAAAGTCACATTGTGCCTGAGGAGTGTGAAGGAGTTGTTGCATCCACAGAGGAAGCAGGGGAGGTTCTCTTTTTCAACTCTGTGCATTTGTTTTGAAGTTTGCTTCCAATTATTGTGACTGAGTCACTTCCTCAGGGTAACATTTGGTATTTAATGTGAACATGTCTCACCCACTTTCCAAACTGGTGCTTGTTTGTTCTGAATGGTGTTCTACTCCTTTTTTCCTTGTCTTTTTTTTGTGAATGTGATGTGCATCAAAATGTCTATCTAGACTGTGACATTTACAGTGTCACTGCACAGATTGGTTATCAGATCTACCATTTTATTTATTTTGTGTGTATTTAAATGTTTTTCATGGACAGCAATGATGAAAATTTCAGAATATTTTGGATAACAGTGTATGTCATGGAGTCACCAAACGATCATTATGGTACCTGGATTACAATAAATGTTTCAGGTCAAAGTCTAATGCCTAATCCTATTCTTACAGCAATTTGTTAGATTGAATCACATTTATATACATGATAGGACCCATGTCTATGTTGAAATTAAATTGTTTGATTATTTAGAGTAGCGACTCTGTACAGAGGTAACTGATTGCACATGTTATATTTAGGGTGACTGGTGTGACTATAAAAACTGCCTCCTGGTTTGAGTTGAGGCTCAGCTACGTCCAAATAAACTTTTAATACACTGCACATTTACTATACATTCTATTTACAACAGTGAAGGAATCATGTTGCACTCCCTTGTGATTTTCCGTGGCAAAACTCCTCCCTATCACATGTGATGTGAGATTATGTGAGTGTTTGCACGTTTTGGTCTTTACTTCAGGCAGCTTCACCCGTAGGCTGTGAAGGTCCCCTTAGTGCCTCTTAGAGAATAGCCTGGGTTGCAGATGCCCTCCTATAAAAACCTTTTATAAAAATCACACTTGCATTTAATATTATGATAAAATCCCTTCAATTGTTGCAGCCACATGCAGTGGCTGGGGTTTGGTTCCAGCTTGTGGCCCTTACTTTCAACTTTCAATTTCAACTGTTTTGACAAATAAAAGACAAAAAAGTCTGAAACATATTTATAGAAAGACCTAAAATATAAAATGGGTTTTATGACTGTATATCACTCTCTTGCTCTCTTTCCCTCTCTGTGTTTGTGTTGCACCCTGCTATTACAGTCATGTAGCCATGCTGAGCCTTTCTGTGGGGGGTTTTGCCTGCAGTCACTCTACCAATCCATCTTTTCTCCTCACTCAGTGGACAGTTTTCACAAGGAATGACACTGTGATTTGATCACAAATCTGACTTGAAAGGGTCCCATTTCATTTTAAGATTCAAGATTTGTTGGGGTCTCTTCTGTCCATCTTTACTGAGAGCCTTTTCTAGCTCTGGTGCAAAGACATATAACCAGTGTGATATAAACAGGTTGGAATATGATTGAGAAGCAAAAAGTTTCAGAGGGAAATTCTGCTGCTCAAAAAAACAGTCAGCAGTTTGACAGGATAAAAGCTCTTTTCCTCGCCTTCCCCTCTGCTGCTGCTGTATATACACACACGCTCCCTCTGTCAGGTTTGATCGTACTACTTCATCTGTTTTCAGCTTCAGGACATAGAATACCACTAATGTTGCACAGTTTCCATTCACACATACCAAACGAAGGAGGGGGGAGAAATAGTCATCAACAACAAAAACAAAACACCAATATGAATCCCCACAATGCACTGCAGCTTTAATTTAACACTGGCAAAATTCAAACAGACAGAAGGAGAGGACTATCCCAGAAAGACATAAAACAACAGTTTCTTCTTTTGTTTAACCACAAAAGCCCAGATTCTATACGTTTTACATAACTTCATTTCCCCAAACTACAGCTTCACTCTCAGAGAAATATGTTTGAGTCAAGCTTTGCTCCAAATGAACACTAAAAATGTCACCGGGGCAGTTAAATGATAATGCAATGGTAATAAAACTATTTACTTTTTATGTTGCTTTTACCTTGTGTTCATGTATTCTCAGTTATTCTGAAAGATATATCAGCCTATATTCTATTTCATCATATGTTCACAAATGTTTCTAGTGGATAAAGACAACAAGCTGTAAGTGCATTCTGCTACAACAGGAGTTATACTGTACACTGTTGGCAAAACACACAGGCACAGAGGAAGACATTGATGAAGAGTACAGCTGCATGTATAGTATATAATGTATACTGTATGCTTGAATGGTGCTTGCAATAAATCTTATATGACACCATATACCGTCTGAGAACACATGGTGCTGTACATTTTATAATCCCTCTGCATTTGTCATCATTTCCTGATACCATGTACATTGTCAGTCCCGCAGCAGGGATTTATTTTCATGTCTGTTTCCAGACAGTAAGCTGAGTCACACTGTTCTAATCAATTATCATCACACTGATTTACATGGATGATGTTAAATTATGCACACATGTGTCACATCTAGGGCTCTCAAACTCAAATGACCTGGGAACCAACAAATGTCTAGTCTGGTGAAGTGGGAAAAAAACAGTTTGGGCTGTGATGTGAGTGATATCAGTGAAACATCACTCTTCATGATATTTCACAGCATTTTAAAGTAAAAGTGTTTTCATATCGAATAATAGTGGTTCTCAAACTTTTTATACCAAGTACCACCTAAGAAAATATTGAGCTCTCAAAGTAACACCAGTAAGGTGACTCTAATTATTATTATTATTTAATTCATCATTATTATTCGGTTATGTGTCTCATTTTCTATGCATTCCAGTCAAAATTCCTCAGCTCCACTCTGATCACATGCTACATTAAAACTCACTTACTTACATATGGTGAATAATGACTGGGTTGTCATCAAGTTTGCATTATATTTATCTCCACAGTTTCACTTTTATGATTTTAAAGAGGATGGATACAGTTTTTAAATTTTAATGAATTATTCCAATTAAAACAAAAAACATGCTTTCACCCTCAGTCAAGCCTGTCAGTTTCATATATGTAGGGATTGCCACCCAGGTAAAAATTTACTATGACATGCAAAAATATCCTGTTTTAGCCAAAGCTAATGACTAAGTAACAAAAATCGGTCAAGGTAACAAACCCCTTCTGATTTCATTTTTATTTCCACTTTCCTTTTTTTTTTCTTACTTTTCCATAAAACCATTATTTTATAGTTTGTGAAAAAAGCACAAATGTGAAATGTGTGGCAACTAACTGAACATTTGGCCTTCACCCATTTCTATTCTGTGTCCATGTCCTTTCAACAAACTCTCCAGAACAACAGAATCTGTGTTGTAATGAGTGTGTGTCCTGGTTTCTGTGTTCGAGTGGTTCACAGCAACCCTGACTTCAGTGCCACTTCTGCAGAGATTTGAGTTTGTGTTTTCTGTTCATGTCACTTGCAAAAAAAAAAAAGTTTAGGATGCCCCGGATGAGTTGAACTCTTCATGTTTAGAAATTTCACCATGCTGGGTCTCATTGCATCTTCCAAGTTACATCATGTGGGTTTTTTTGCATGAGAATCGACAAAGGAAGGGAATGCACAGGATGTGAAACCACATCAGTAAACCGCAACAATTAAAGTGGGCGAAAGAAACAGCTAACCAAACAATTTGTCTGTCATTGCACAACAAACTAACAGTGTGTAGTTGCCTTGGCGATGGACCGAGGCCATTAGTGGGCAGGGACAGGCAATGAGCCTAGTTGTTAGGTGAATTTTATTTGTTCAACCACATCACAACCACAGCAGAGTGGATTTGACTGTATTGGTTCATACGTTTGGATTGAGCTCCTCTGTTCTAGAAACCCATCACATAAATATTCCCAAAGAACGTTATCAGATGAAGACAAATCTCAGGTGTTCTTCCTTGAAGCCTTAAAACGGTTGAGGAAGCACATGGAACCCCTCAAAAATAAATGGTACCAAATGTTTTCTTTTTTTTTTTTTCTCTCCCACATTTTGTCCAATAATTGGGTCATTCTTAAGTGGAATCATTTGCAGCACAGCAACAAAGCAGCATTTGTTTAGAAAACTGTGGCTTTAGCCAACAGATCTTAAAAACAAAACCCCCCACCCATCATCCATTATTTGGCATCAAAGGGTTTTTAGGATACTTCATAAGAGAAGGAAGAGAAACATTATACCGCAGATAAATGACACCGCTGTCTGCAGGTTTCATTTTCTTCTGTTTACATTGATAGATTCCATGTTAAATGTATTTTGGTTTTAACATTTAATGTTATAACACTAGCTGTCTGTCATAACATTTTATGCTGAGTATGTCTATCATGGTTCTCCCACAGTCCAAAAAAATGCAGATTTGGGGATTAGGTTAATTGAACACTCTAAATTGCCCGTAGGTGTGAATGTGAGAGTGAATGGTTGTCTGTATCTATGTGGCCCTGTCTGTCCCTGCTTCTCGCCCTATGTCAGCTGGAGTTAGGCACCAGTGCCCCCCGTGACCCTCAGTGGATAAAGCGGTAGAAAATGAGTGAGTATGTCTATCATACTAATACTCATTATAAGTTTTTTGAACTTCAGTATAGGTTTTCTTGACTCTGCCTGAGTACGCTGACTTGCTGCTGGGTTTGAATGATTTTCATTGATAGGCAGTTGAACATGTGTATCTAATAAAGTGGCCAGTGAGTGTAATATGATCTTACTTTTCCAGCAGCTAACACAAAAGGGTTCTATGTATCTTCATAAAAGTCCAGACTCGGGGGATAAACTTCACAGCTCACACAGAGAAGTAAACGTCAGGACTACTGAGTTATGTAATTTCTAAAATGGAACCAAATCTCACTCTCAAAGTGAACTAATGCAGATAATGACTCAAAAAAGACTTAAACAGCCGTGACCTAAGTCACTGCTGAATCAGCCTTATGCTACAGATCGGATACCATGATCCGACTCCTGCTACCACTTGCTGAGCAAGGCTTTCCTCACTGTGGTAGGTAGGAAATCAATCAAAATGTCCCATGTGGTCAAAGTGTAATGTTTTAGTTTGATTTAACTACAGCTGAGTCACTGTTCCTTTACATTCAAAAGGGAATATGTGAAGGATAGTATAGTGAAATAATCCAAGACCGGAGAGAAGCCAACATTGTGACTGGCTGTTTTCCAGAGTTCACTGTGTTTGGAGCGGAATTCTTACTGTGAGCTATTGATGGTGATGGAATTTGTTCTGACATAAAGTTGCAAATACAAACCATATATATGACTGTAGACTTTAAAAAGTGCATCAAGGTTCCAAAATAATTAAAGCTGACCGGACAATAACCAGAAACACTTAACATATATTTCCCTTAAGACAGAAATTGCTCTTAATGTTTACTAATTTTATACTTCTGTTTGTGACATATGAACTACTTGTACTGTGTCATGCAGTCAAACTTCACTCTGCTTAACATTAATCATGTCAAACCAAGCCTAATTAACGCTTGAATGTGCATGTGTTTAAATAGCTTAGTAAAAAAAAAAAACCCTTAAGTGGTGATGAAAAAAAAAAGGAAAACATATTTTCCTACATAAATCCCTAGTTTGGGTACTAGGAGTCCAGTAGTTAAAGCCACATTTCCAGACGGACACAAAACTAAAGCCTCTTTCACAGTCAGATAAGAGGGTGTTTAAACCCTGTGAAACTGCTTCAAAAGATGATTCCAACCATTTCATTGTCAGTAATTGGTTTGCACTGTGGTGGTGGTGTTTTTTTTTTTGCAACATGATAGACAAACAAACTCCATAGTTGTGACACTGATAATGTGACACTATTTTGAATCATTTAGAAAATCTGTTTGTTGAAAAAAATGTTATGGAGTGCTGTCCCAAGTTTTTAAAGGTAAGATCACTAGAAACATTAATGTTAATGAATGTGATTTTTAGCATTGTGCCAGAAATTGGTGCATCTGTGGCAAAAATGGAGGAGCTAATGGAGAAATTATCCTTCTCACACAGGTCTGACATTCCCACTGATGTCAATCGGAGCCAAAGCTGATCAAAACCTGTGTTCATTGCAGAGTAATTTGACCCAGGAGTGAACACTGAACACCACATTGTCACTTCTGTCACTGGTGAAAAACACATTTAAATGGATTTTTCACCAGTGGACATGGGATATAACAATAAAATACAAGACAAATGACATCACCAATCCTCATAGTTTTCCTTCAGAGTGAACGTCTTACTTAAAACAACATCTGTAATCTACTTTGAGTCTGCAAAGTCTGCTGTCATGACTTCACAGTGCTGTCTGCTCATGGGAAAGGCAAAATAATAGATTAGAAACAGCTTCAAGTTCAGTAGCCAATGAGCTTTATTGCCTAAAAGGGAAATGGCATGAACACGGTTAAGTCCAGAGGATTTATGTCTTGTATAGTATAGACATCTCACACTGATGTGAAGCTGATTCTTTTAAAAGGTCGTCATAAGCCACAATAAAATAGAGGCCACCTTTCTGACAAGAATTCTTTGAGGTATAATAACTTCACCCTACAGCCTCTGTTGACAGTTCGGTATAAATTGTTTTGGTTCCAGCATCTGGATTGCCTTTATACAAAACAGATGAAAGTTCTTTTTTATTCATATGAAATGTGTGTGCACTAATCCAACCTCCACCCATCATTACACATAGAAAAGTTATGATTCCCCAGTTTCTTTAAAGTATAGCCCTTGCATAAATAAATATGTCAGCAGCACAAATACAAAGAAGTTTACACCTGGTCCTTGCCAGTGTTTTGTTTATTTTGTTCCTCCATGCGTTAAAATAATGGGTAGAGAATGTGCTGCTGAATCACTGCTGCAAGAAAACAGGCACAGAGGGGTTCCGAATGAATTCCTTTTACTGATGATGTGGTTGTGCCTGTAAATTATGATATGCACTGTAACATATTTGACTGTGCATTCACAGTAAGATGCCGGCTACTAGTGGCATCACTTTCACAGCAAATTGCTGTGTCTATATTCCCCATAAATTGCTGTTCCCTAGATATTTTACTTTCACAGTAGGTTTCTGTATCACTTTATAGTAAATTACTGTTGTTGTTGTTTGCTGTACATTTGGTTATTCCATACATTACAGTGTTTTAGCAAAAATTCAGAATAAAACACAAAAAAGTATCACATTTAAAAAAAAAAAAAAGGTGTATTTAATTTGTGACCGTTACAGTGTGCATGCACTTAACACACTACTGTGAAACACAATGATGGTCATACGTTGTTATATTTTGGCCAGAGTTCCTGATGTTTTCCTTGATGTGATTTGCATAAGTGCAAACTTATTGCATAAGTTGTGACTACAGTTGTTTATATTTGTTGCACTCAGTCAACAGACGCAGAAGATGTCTCAATGCATTTATGTGGGGAATGGAACATGCTGAGCATGTGGACAGAAAATAATCAGAAAGTTGAAAATTAAAAATTCATAGCATTAAAATGAAAGACTTAGGAACCTTTTTTGCAACTAAATGTTTCTAATTATTTTCCTCTCTTGACCCCCTCCATTCTACTCTATGTCCTCCTATACATAACATGTGGAAGCCACACATCACTGTTGAAATGGTTTGAATGACAGTTCGGTCAGCCAGGCTGATTTACAACAGAGATACATTAGAAGAAATAAACTGGAAAATGGTTTCAAGGACAGCATTACAAGAGTAAATGAAAAGACTGTCATACTGAAGATGACACTTTATACAGAATGTCCTATTTTTTATCCATCGTTAAGTCCTACAGATGACTTCTGTGGATTGCTGATATTTTTATTACTAAATTATTTAGGAAGACCAGTGTCATACTGAGTGGAGCAAGTCTTGGTTTGGTCTCAGTCTTGGGTAAGAGTGTAAGAGTAACTGTGAGGAGAATGAAAGGAAATGGGCATGAGTAGACTATTATACAGTCTAGCTATAAAAGAGATCACTTACTTTGCCTAGAACACGTTGGTGTTGGACAGCGAAGGCTGTAATCTTAACCAACCAGGATCTGATCATAGGACAAATCCTGGATCAGAGCTTCTGTGCTTCATATTACGATTACTCACTAATATGACACAGAGACATGTGTCTGTGCTGCATTTTACAGGAAAAAGTGGGCATCAGTGTTTTCAAACTGCTCCATTTGTCAGGCTCTGAACATGGGGTAATGCCAAATCTGGAGCAGAATTTATGTTTCAACAAAACAGAGCAACGTGGATGGAGCCACAGAGTGGTTTTATGGCCTCTACACCCTTTTTAAGACTGCTTAAAAAACTCACCAATGCTTATATTAATATTATCCTCGTCCATCCTTCATTTATGGCTTGTCCTTTTCTGAGGGTCATATGAGGACCTGGAATCAGTCCCAGATGGCATTGGGGCTAGGGGCTTATCACATGAATAATTGTTAATAATGTTATGGATTCTTGAAATGCTCTTTTCACCGACCTTTCCTTCACTAACCATTTATCTGTTACCAAGTGCTTATTCATTGTGTTCCTTTGTGGTTTCTCTGTAATAAGTGTAAAGCCTTGAGATATTGTACATTGAATCGGCGTTATACAAAATAATAATAATAATAGAAGTGAATTGAATTGAACATGTAGTATAAGAACAAACAAAAGGGAACTTTGAGATTAATACCCACAAAAACACATAATAATAATTATAATTCCCTGTTCCTGCTGAGTCACTTTGTTATTGAGGTGTGGTTGAAAAATCCTTGCAAAAGTCATATTACTTTTCTCAGTTGAATGTTAATGCTTCACAACTGTTTAGGAACACTTTATAGTCTGTCATGATGGGTAATGTATTTCATAGTCTGACTCATTGGTTTTTAAACCATCATACTTAACCTTGGAGTGTGATCATAGCCACTCACTTTCTGCTCTGAGTACAACACTGCAGGCCATGTGCCTCCTGGTGAGCTGGGAAAAGCTCCAGCTTTTCTATAAAAACCAGTACTGAGAGAAAGATTTTTTCAAAGTAAAAAAATCAGCATGAAGAGGTTCAGTGTTGAAAATAAACGGAAAAAAGAAAGACAATAACGGGACAACTTAAGAATAAACACCAAATAATGGAATGAATACCAGCATAATCACATTTTATCAGGTAAAAAAGTGAACCACAGTGAGTGCAACACATTTGCCCTCAGTCTTTTAAAAAAGGGGATAATCATTAACGAGTCTTCAAAACGTCATGTTTTCTTTCCTTCTGAAAGGAGACACAAAGTGATTTACAGTTGAAAAGATCCCAGGGTTTGATGCAGGCTGTCAAAATCAAAATCTGACTAAAGGTGGAGGAGAGACAAGAGAGAGAGACACACACAGGGATTAATCAATGTTTACAAGCACCAATCTCCAAGGATTATTTTCTACCAAACATGTTCTGTTTGGCAGGATCGAGGAGAAAGGAAAATGGAAGAAACTCATTCCTCTTCTGTTTCTTCCCCATTTTCACGCTGCATCCTGTTACACAAAGACTCCTCTGTGAGAAGAGATTTGTGTGGCAGACAGGGTGCTGGGGTGAGGTGAGAGTGGGGGGGTGTCCCCCGCTTTGAAACATGAGGGGAACTGCAAACATTTATCACTATTGTAGCCCTGCAGGTGTGCGATAGCTTCTACTGAAGCTTTGACTTGTAAGACTAAAAGCACAAAACTAAAAGAATAAAGTTACTAATAGATAAATAATCTTAAACATCCGAGCAATAGTACATATGAGTGTCCATCTCCATTTTTAAGAGAAGGTTAACAGACTCAAATTCACTATTTTACAATAGGCCAACAAATACTTGGACATAAATAGCTGACATTTTCAGATTTTACGACAACTTTCTTTTTTAACAGCGGTTTTTTGAAGAACATGACACATTTTGGCCACAGTTTTGACAGTAAAGCAAAGTAAATGCAAAGTATAGAGGAACAACAATGTGAAGTTGCAGCACCGACATCAATTTTCAGTATTAACAGTGTGAGTATCAACATTTATTGTGTTTTAGCTTTGCTGCGGGAGATGCAACACTATTTTTTTTAACATAGACATAAACTCCCAATGAAACTTTATGTGGACTTCACTGCAGTAACTCATGAGGATACACCCATAGTAGAGCTTTGCTGCTGGATGTTTATTAAACCTAATCTTCCAGTCTAAGTATGCATTGTATTAAGTGGCAGGTGTGGAACATTTAGCAACACGTTCCTCTGCACGTGCATCGTCCCTGTGTGCAGCAGTAACACTTTTGCAGTGTACGCTCTTTGATTGTCTAATTTTATTATCAGATAATTGAAGAATGTACAGTTCTGGCTTCTTTGATTACTTCTTTGGTGCTATACTGCTTGTTGGCTTGTGTATTTTGGCATTTATTTTGTTTATTGTGCTAAGAGGTGAGAGACTTTTCTAAACATCTGCAGAGGCAGTTTTTCATCAGAGCACTGAGACTTCATCAGTCTTTCCACTGTGTTTGGCTTGCTTAATGGGTTTTATGTCTTTTGATTATAAATGAGGAAACTCCCCTGTTCTCTGTTAAACACAGGCCTTGAAACAAGTCATAAAGTTCATCTGGAAGCAGTTTCTCATCTTGTACAATGTGTGTGTAATTTCTTAACTTTTTACCCTTCTCTGCTGCCACATTTACCATAAGGGTCTACCTGCTTGATTATTTAATTTTTTTAAATTATCCTATTCTGTGGATCATGCAGAGTTTGGACATCTGAGTTTGGACATCTGTTTCCATTCTGCTAATAAATGGTAAGAGCCCACTTTTTTTCAATTGGAAACAGATAACTCCATGCTGTGTTAGTCCACTCACTTTCACAAAGGAGCATGATAACGCTGCTTAGTTAAAAGTGAAACACAGAGGCTATGCCTGAGAAATGAATGATATTGATGTTTTATTTTCAATGCCAGGTGGTTGAGTGACTCCACCCGTCTCCTTAGATGGAGGTTTGGTTGGGACTCTGCATGGATTAAATGCCATTTTACAGCTCCTTATATCAATAAGTAATAAAAAATCAAACTTGGCTATAGTGCTGCTCCTGGACTTTTACTTAAAGTTGTAAAACTACAGTAAGTCTACATACAGTAGATCTAATCAAAAAGCTCCCTACCAGTACTCAATATGTCTGTTTAAAGTTGTTTTCAAGTAATGATTTTCTAAATTCAAGGCAAATTTTAGATTTCTTCAACTATAATATATTGGATGATGACGTTTTCAAAGAGGTTCAGGAAAACTAAATACAGAACCATGAGATTAGTATTTTAAAGGACATGATGTAAAGGTTTGTTTATACAGTATAGTGTATATAACTGTATTTTCCACCACTCACACAGCTTTCAGTCTGATGCCCATGTTCCAAGTACAGATGTTGCACAGGACGTTGTGTTTAACATAATGTAATGATGGAAATAGCTTATAGTTTACAGTAAAGAAAAGGGACGCCATTAACATTTTTTTCACTTTTTTTAGAGGAAAACTGTTGGTTTTTTCTTTGCTACAACTGATGTTACTACTGGGCATACTCATTTACTGGGGCAACTGTAAATTTTTCTAACTGTGCCCATGTACCGTACGCACATTTCTGTGGCTTCTTTCTATGTATCTTTACAAAGCTCCATCCAAATGGAATTTATTGCTTTCCATTCAAAACATTTAGAGACACAATTCATTCCTGAAGCAGTGGTTTTATGTCTTGCAACCCTTTTTACCACAGACCAGTAACAGAATACTGTGTACTGTATTAGAGCTTTTTAAAGTAAGGATTTTAATGTAGTCATCTCAGTCAGACTAGTCCAATAGTCCAGCTTTGATTTTTTTTTTTTTTCTAATGTCATGCAAATGGTCTATATTTATATTAACGCATTAACTCACACATTCAAACTGCACATCACTATGTAGTGCCTTTTCTATCACATTCTATCACACAGCTTTCATTCCCATTCACACGCTGCCAGCACAGCCATCAGGAGCATGTTGGGTTAAGTGTGTTGCCCAGGCACTATTCAGCGGGGCATCAAACCCTCAACCTTCCACTTGAGAGACAAAAGACGATTCCTTCTACCACTTAACCACCGTCTTCCCCACGCTGAAAAAAAGCATGTAGATAATATCCTTTTCAGGAATGTACCTCGCTTGCTCACAATACAACACCACAACAAGCCCAAGTATATCTTGAAAACCTGGATTGCGATGCAGTGCACAGTTCTCAATCTTGATATCCAGGAAAAAAGTCTTGCTCACTCACTATGTCTCTGCTTAGAGGTACAGTTTTTGTTATGGCTACCAAGAATCCATTAGGTATCCAAAAACAGGGGAAACTATCTGTTATCTTCTCAGTTGTACATAAACTACGTACATCGCATACAGACTACATGTTCTGTGAAGTGTGACTCAGTTGTACAGTACATATACTGTATGATGCTGTTCTGAATCACGGACAGGGTGTAGTCGGGATGTTAAAATTATCATAACAAAGTACATTTAAAGAAAGGTTTTGCTATTACCTGTCACCTCCACCTGAACCTCTGCTAGTCCTCATATGATCTCTGGCTTACTTAAATAAAAAGTAAAACAAAAATGTGATTTTTTTTTTTCATTTTACTGATAAAACGTTGCTTAAAAACCCCCTAGTTAACAATTTTGGTCAAACAGGTGCCCTTAGTCAAGGCTGTTGTATAATCTCTGGCCAAGATCCAGGCAGCCATGCAGTGGTGGACCCATGACGACATGATTTATATTGTGAGCTGATGTAACTGGTGTGTTTAGGTTGTGTTACTGTAGTGACACTCCCAAACAGGCGTGCAGCTGTTGGTAACATGGAGCTACACACCCTCAAGCCCCAGGACAAGAGAAAGAGACTATTGTGAAACTATTGTGTCCTTGTGATACAGCATTTTAGTAATTACTCATAATAATTCATAATATACATATTATACTGTTTATTTTTACATGGCTTATTGTTATTGTGCATGACATTTCTGTTATACCTTTATCAGCAACATATTCTGGTGCTGCGGTGTCATTTTGAATTTCCCCTATGTGGAATCAGTAAAAGTACATCTTATGACATTGTGACATTCATTTACAAAAATTAAGAATAATTAGATTTTAAATAAATAAAGGTTAAAGTTTGGTTTAGCACCTTGACGTACATTAACTCTTGGTTTAGTCTTCATGGAATTTTTTTTAGCTTTAGATTTATTAAAATTGAGGCAGGATTGGCTTTAAAGGATGAGGTACATGATACTTTCTTAGACCTTTCTTTTTGAACTTAACAAAACTTTGAATTGTGTGCTCAGTGTCATCATATGTTGCAAAATGAAACTTCTTATACTGATGCTATCCAGAATTGAGCCATAATATACTTTCTTTATGAATTTGTTGCTCAGAAAAATGGGCTGAGAGCCATATCCTGTAAAGTGACCAAAATGATCTTCGACTTTGATAGTGGACCACTGCAGGAGGGACAATCATATTGTAGTGCAATGTGGTTAGACAGTTTATAAACATAGACATTTATCAAAAGAGGTTTAAATTTTTGATTTCAATCACACATGGCTATGATGAATGTAGAAAAGTCCAGTAACAACATTTGTGTGTTTTTGTCATATGGGTTTTTTGGTCGTTGTGTACTGTGAAAATATTTGACAAGATTTATGGATGTTAAGCAGCTAAGACACAGGACACTCTGTCAAATACAAGGTTTGGTAATGTTTAATAATGTGATGAAACTGAAGAATAAATTTAATGGGTAAAAAAAAAAAGAAATACATGAAGAATGAGATAAATGAATCCCATCAAATCAGAGATGTAAACTGCAAAATATCGTGTCTCACCAGGTACTAGACATCAATCATGACTCATAAAATAAATGTATAAGCATTCCTTGTTATTCTTTTTATTTATGTTTGAGTCACTTGGCTGTGAAAAATCATTTTACCCTCCTGGTGTTTTAACCTCCTCGGTGTCAGCAGATGGATGAAGTGTCTGAATATCCAAACACATCTCTTCTGTCCCTGTGGCCACTGTTCAGTCATTGCAGAAAGGTCGGCCAAAGAATCCATGCCAAGGCCTTGATGGGTGGAGCATTTTGTGATCAGGATCTGAAAACAGAGAATATTCATTACAAAATACACACATATGTTTAATGGTTTTAATTTCTCCCTGGACTGATAATAAGGTAATGTGACTATGACACACCACCAAAGTGCCCTCACAGCTGCTCTGCTGACATATTCATCCCACCCAGACCTTCTAAAGCTCCAGTTTCTCAGTACACATGTGTCATCAAGTTCATCATCATTACCAGGAGCCAAAAGTGTATTATGCTCACACTGTCATCACAAAGGTCTTTCATGTGATAATGACAAACACAGGTTGCTCAATATGAACGTGAATATGGGGTAACCCATACTTGTTCAGCTTTGACTTCTCCCTGTGAAACCTAGTATCTGTACAGCACATCTGTGGAGGCCTGATAACAAAGACTCACAAGTGTCCTGAAAGTCCATCTTTCTCCCCTGTCCTGTTGTCTCTGATGTGCAGTACCCAAAAAGCTGCAATATATCAACAGGAATTCTACCGACCATGAGCTGGGCCATCAACCTACAGAAAGCCAGCTGCTCATGTGTTCCTGGCCCTCAGGCAGCAGAAATGTGAAGTTGGGGAGTCTGTGAAGGGGGAGTCCCACCCTTCACAGACTCCTCAACCCTGAGACATTAAATATACTGTACATTCTGTACTCTCGAATATGCACATAAGCAGATGTATAGGATTGGAGAGAGCTAGGACATGAACAATGACATTCTGGGGACACAGATGCTTGCTAATGTGATTTGCATGAAAACACTCAGGGGCAACTGGACAATTCTATTGACAGAAAGTGATACTGATGCTGTTGCCAATGACAAGTCTCAAGTGATGCTTGTTTTGTAACAGATGTGCAGGAAAACGTGAAACTGTAGTGTGCAAGCATATGTCTGTTACAATTTAAACTGTTGTCAAATGAGTTTACACAATGCTGATTAAGCCTGTCGGCTCCACGAGACTCGCCCTGTGCCTCTCCATATAGCAGTGCTGAGATCTGGTGTCGGCCAACAATATTCCCAAGCTGCACACAGGAAGTGATTTGTTTCATGTCGTGACAGGCAGGGTGAACAGCAACTCTGTACTAGTAAATGGGTCACAGTATGACTAAATACACAAAGACAACACAAAGAAGCACCAACAAAAAGTTTCAGAAGTGAATTCTACTGCTCATTCTACACCAAAGTGTTTGTAAACAAGTATTTGTATATAGAAGAGCAATGATTGGAATGAATATCATTGTCAGGCAGAAATACAAATAAGATTATGCTTCATTAGTGCCACAATGGGAAAATATGTTTTACAGCATAACATTAGCAATGTCAAAATAATAAACTAAATAGGATTACATATATACAGCTCAAAAAACTAAAGGGAACACTTAAACAATACAATGTAGCTCCAAGTCAATCACACTTCTGTGAAATCAAACTGTCCACAGGAAGCAACACTGATTGACAATCAATTTCACATGCTGTTGTGCACATTCACCTATGCAAAGAACAAAGTATTTAATAAGAATATTTCATTCATTCAGATCTAGCATGTGTTATTTTAGTGTTCCCTTTATGTTTTTGAGCAATGTATATTATAGACTGTGTGTAAGTTCAGCATGGGAATGTTACAAAGTAAACAGTGTAAGAGATTGCACATGTTGCACTGATTACATTGATATGATATAGCAGATTATATATCTCACAGTTATGTGGAATCAAATTAGGTGTGGCGCCTGTGGTCTACTGGGAGCAGTACTGTGATGCAAAATGTAGAAAATCAAATCTGTTTTTGATCTCATATTAGGGTTACATAGTCACTGTTTAACAGTCAGATGGATCCCTGTCTGAACAAGTAATGGGAAACAAACTTTTTCAAACAACAAAGTTTCATTACATGACTCACAGAGAATGTGTTGAAGCCAAGCATCTTTTTACTCCTGATGACAGGACATGCAGGGCTATCTATCTATCTATCTATCTATCTATCTATCTATCTATCTATCTATCTATCTATCTATCTATCTATCTATCTATCTATCTATCTATCTATCCCTTCTGTCATAACCCATCTGACCGTCCATCGATTCATCCAGTAACATTAAATCCTAAAATTAAATATGAACAAATAAAGCAAACCTAAAGCCAAACCTTTGTCATGTAAAAACATGGTAATTGTATGGTGATAATAATTAATTATAGGATAAAAATAATTTTATTTCTAATGCAATTTCCAGCTTGGACATAAGAATTGTAATAGTTAATTAAAAAAATAAGGATAATATTCCAGTAAGACCAAATGAATAATAGAATTAATTGTTAGAAAGTTAAAAATCCATCCTCTTTGATGTCCCATATACATTTTCCTTTGTTATTACTTGGTGATTACTATACAAAGAAGATGGTATTACCCTAATGTTGCTTTCTCATTATAAATATATATGCAATTATGTTACAGTGAGTGCCCATAGTTTCTTAATGCATCTTAGGTATCTGCTGATGGATTGTGAACCCATTTAACCCAAAGTCAAAACACATTTGTCAGATTAATTCAATCTCAGAAGTGACTGGTTACCCAGAGGTGAGGTCGTGTTTGTGTTTGTTCTTAGCAAACTGCCAAAAAACCTGCAATGGTTCGGGACTCTGATATCCATAGAGAAGCTCATAGATTTTGTAAGTGCTCACAGCAACTCTTAAGATGTGTCAAGCCATGCTGTGCCCAGTGTGAGGGCCCCAGTGTGCCCTCACACTGGGAACATGCATGTTTATAATTTTATCCTGTTTACCGGGCCTTAGGCTGTCTTACATAATAGTTCCTCAGATCTTCAGAGGATTGGAGGATCAATGGCAGGGGCACAGGACGTGCCAAGAGCAAACTGAGACTTTAGAATATACAACATAGGGCCACCATGCGCTCTACCGTCATCTCTGTGGGGGGATTGGGGTATTGACAAACAGGACAGAGGGGAGAAAAAGAGAGAGACACGGAGACAGAAGACATTTTAGGTTTCTCCAGCTGTAATAACTCCAGTGATGGAGTGGCTTTGCAGAGCAGCATGCGCAGCCTGCTTCTCCACTCCAAGGCTCACCATTTCTCATAGACAGGCCAGACGTCTGAGAAAACGTTTAGGGGATACCACACAAGGAACCTCTACTCATGTCTGGTCACAAATCTATATGTCTTCCCTCCAAAGAGCTATACTCTGCTGTCTCTGCTCTGCTACAGAGGGCAACACGTTTGAAAAGACTAAGGGACAAGTTACTGCAAGGTGGGTATTACCTGACACGATCCTTTGCCTGTTTAATTATAGACATTTGTAACACATTTTAATTCTTTCATATATTTAGAGATGGAGAACAAACAAAGCAATGAGTGTCTGGAGCTTTTACAATCATATCATGGTGGTAGAGGAAAACAACAGCGTGAGTGCATAATAAATAAACAGAGAAATGGAGGCTAAGTATGATTCGCAGGCAGACCAGCTGTGTACATGATTTTTATCACCCATTTACATTTAATGGCCTTGAATTAAACGTGCATACTACTCAACAAGGCTGAAAGGTAAGTACACATCATTTATTCCACAAGTGTGTTTGCTCTTGTGAGTGGAAAGGGGGAGGTGTTCGGGCCTATTACAGAGTTCAGAGGTCACCGTGAAAACAACATTCATTTTTGTGTGTGTTTGTGTAATTTAAGCCTTCTAAAGACATTCTGAAAAGAGACATAAATCAGTGGAGCAAAAACAAGAAGGAAGGAGATAATAAAGTCAAATCATGCCAAGGCTGAAAATCACAAGAAATTGGATGTGATGGAATTTATCTTTCTCATTTACTACTGATTTATTTCAGGGATATAATCTACATATTGTTATTTTTACTGTATAACATTTCTAATGGGACACATTTCTATATGAGCTTTAAAAATATCTTTTTTTTTTTTTTTTAAATATCTTTTTCAAGATTAAACTTTGCCTCTGTTCTGTGTCTTTTAATCTTCCAAAGGAGAAATGGGGAGTCTTTCACAAATAATGGGGCAAATAGGAGCCAGGATAGAGATGGGAGCATGGTCATGGGCTGAGGGGAGGGGGGAGTGGTCTTATCCAAGCAAGGCTTCAATAAAAGGCACTTGTCTGGACCTCTGAGGAGCCCAAACTTTCCAGTAGCACCCCAGACGGCTGCTGTAAGAAGACAGACAGAAGGGTCAAAATTAAATCACAAAAATTATTTCTTCCACTCTATTTTAATATTTTGAGCACAAAAAAGTTGCAGTATTTTTTATTGTACTTTTTTTATTTGAATTGGGTGCGAAAATAGAGAAAATGACTAGTCTGCTGTGCATCACAATAATCTCCATGGCACTGGCTGGCAGTGTATACAGTTTTGTGACACCCCCTCCCTTCTATTTCACAGGTAAGGTTCAATTTCTGTTCTAAACAAAATCACCAATGTATTACTATTTTTATGTATGTGAAGTGTGAGGATGAGCTGTGTAAGTAAAGTGGAACCACAGAACAGGCTTTGTGTAACAACAGGGTCATTGTAATTAACTGTAGGTAACTAACTGACTGGTTTCTGGGGAAACACAGTCGGCCACAGTGTGACTTACTCATTGACTTGCTGCATACAGACCACCACAGCATAGAGCGGATGCTGAATAAATCACTGTGTCATTCACTGAGGCTCTCTGCCGGTGCTACTGAATGAGGACCACACCATTCATGCTGCTGATTATACTCTTAAAATAGGTCACAGGTGCCTTAGGGGCTAAATCGGGCGATAGGTACATCTATTTCTTTATTATTACTAGACTGAAAATAGTAAGATTTTCTATTTTTTGTCATTTCATCAGTCTGCAGTTTTCCTTGTTTTGCAGAAAGCACACTTAAACCAAGAAAGAAATCATATCAAAAGGCAGCTGCACTACCATGAGGTTGAAATTTATTGTTTAACAATAGGTTAAAAGACATAATGTAAAGAGGAAAAAGTCATTATTTTTATGTTTTAGTATAGTTTTTATCAGGTTTTCCTTGATCCTGCAAAAATATTTGTGCATGTTGTTTTGATTGTACTTGTCATTTATCTTTATTTCATTTATTTCATTTATCAGAATAACAAAGATATTCATGGAATTCATTCAAAAAAAGGTTACAGTTCAAATTCAGGCAGGCCTGTAGGTTGATGCGCTGAGATTTTTGCTGCAATTCCAAGTAAAGAAATACATATTATAAACTGAGTGGTATTTAATGTGCTTTCAGCAGCACTGCAACCTGACTCAGTAGATGTCAAATTAGAGATGTCTCAGTGCTCACTGTTCCAAGACCAGAGGAAATAGCTTGTCTGTGGAGAAAAATGTTTCACTCCAGGATAAGAGTGAAATTATTCTCATTTACCACTGATGTCACAGTGGTGTGTGTGTAGGTAGTGCATATGTGTTTATACTGAATATGACCTCATTGTCTACACCAGGTTGACAAGCATTTGTTAAGCTCAGTCACCATTCCATAGAGCAGTGCACATTTTATTGGCTGTGTGAACGGCGGGTTCTCCGCCTGTTCACTGGGTGTTGCCCATCCTTAAGCCAACTGACTCATTCTGGCCCTCTGAGCTTCTGGAGACTGGCCATGGTAGCAGCCATTCTGACAGGAGCAGAGTAATAGATGAATGACCCAATGCCAAACATATAGAGCCCCATGCTGAACGACAGCCAAATTACTCTGTCTTTGCCGAGGAGGTAATAGCCTGTAAAGTCTAAAGCTTACTGTGGTTGTTGTTACTGAGACTTGGCCCTGTTGCTAGGGGTGGGTGGGAAAGTGGGGGGTTTGGCTAGTGATCCGATGAGGAGCTGAGCTAAGCT
Organism: Brachirus orientalis; assembly: GCA_016785285.1. Lineage (NCBI taxonomy): Eukaryota > Metazoa > Chordata > Actinopteri > Pleuronectiformes > Soleidae > Brachirus > Brachirus orientalis. Next base: position 1,363,292 of record JAFBJR010000663.1, read on the forward strand.
GAGCTGAGTGTGTTTAGTCTAGAGGATATGACATTGAGATATTCACATTTAGTCCTGTTGTGCATGTGTTAATTCAATTTATGTGAATTGTAACAAATGACTCCATTGACAGTTGACTGGCCATGCTGGCTATTGCAGGTGTGTACCCAAGTGAGCGATACATACAGCACTTTTGTGTTTGGGCCTGATCTCTGTGAGAGACAACAGGAAGTTGAATGGAAATGCTGTGCAGCACTTGGCTTGCAGTGTTTGCCCCAGATGTGCATGTTTTTCTTCCACATTGACACAAGAGTGCCAGCAGCAGAGCAGAGTGAAGCTGTTGGATGCAAAGCAGCATTTCTAGAGGGTGTGACACATCATACACATACCGATATGCAAATACAGCTCTAGTGTAGTACATTGCCAAAATTATCATATTACAACTGTAAATAAAAAATATAGGTCAGTGAGTAGATTAGGAGCACTGCAATGTGGTTCTTTTACATTTTGGTGTTGCAGAGAAACAGATGGTTTTAATCACTTGGAATTTTATTTATTTTTTTATTTTTTTTTACACAGTGTGAGAGTTGTGAGTCTTCATAAAATGGCAGTAGGCCTTGGCTGCAGCTGCAGTGTGTTTTATTGTCGGGCACATGGGCTTATTTACTTTTTTTTTTCCCACTCTGTTTTAATTTCAAGCGACCCTCCTCACGGCAATTATTGAAATTCTTTCCAAATTCTTTGACGACCACTTTTATGTTAAACGTAACAATTCGGCCCCAGCTTTTGACCTCGGCAAGTCTTATGTAAATAGGATGCAGTTTGAGGTGTGACAAAGAAGAGACAGTTCCTGACAGGACTAAGTAAACACAACAAGCTGTTGCTTTATGAGAACCGTGTGACCCACATGGGACCTGTAAATGCTGATAAATGCAGGAGCAGGAATTTCTTGACTTTCTGCCTGGTATCTCTCTTTTAAGGGTGCTCCACATTAAATGTCAAGAGACACCGTCCTTTATTACATTTTCATTTGAATCTATCTCTAGGATCTATAGGTTATAAATTTAGCATGCTTATAGTAATTAGTTTCAAGCTCATTTCTTAGCATAATGTGGCTACACTAATTTTTGAAAGTCCTCTCCACCTGTCCTATATTTTGGGAAGTTAAAGACAACAGTATTCAGACAGAACAATAGTTCCACACTTACAAGAATGAATCAAGTCTGGTTTCCTGAATAAGGGTACACTATAAGCACTGGGTGGCATCACATTTGGTGAACTGGTGTTGATCATCGCCTGCACCTTTGCCAAGGCTTTTGAAGAGCCGTGGTTTAGTCATTCTGGATCCCTCAGGTTTCAGTCATGCTTGGTGCGAAATGTTACCCATGCAGCGAGTTTACGAGGCACAGCAAAGCTGTGAGTCAATCCTCTCTGACAAAGCGGTCATACAGGAAATCTGCCAAGATCTTGCCAAGACGTCATGTCAAAATTCTGCACTTACTTTCTAATTAGTAGCAGCAAGACAGTGTTTCCTTGCTCATAAAATCCCTGGCACCTTGCTGACCAGTCGAAAGGAGAGTGAGGCTTTTGGGTGTGGCCGCTCAGTATATTTCCATCCACAGTTAAGTCATGAGTGGGGAATAAAATTTTCGTCTTAAATGTGTCGGACCAAACAAAGTCCAGACATATATCTACTGGAGGACTGAGATGGTTTAGGCACAGAGCTGATTATTTGTTGCAATCTCTCATATTTCAGTTTGTGTCGGGGGGCAGGCAAAGGCTCGATTAGCATAGATAGCAATGAGCCCTTGTTAATTCCTGCATTGACCATGTGGGAAACATTTCCCATTCTGTAGAGCCACTGACACAGTGTTGCACTCATGGCTCTGATGTAGCTGCTTGTCATTAGGAGCCTCAACACAAATGCTGGCATCCTCGAATGGAAAGCAGACACTGATTGGTTTAGTCACAGATCATAGATACTGAGTGAGTGGTAAGAAATGTAAAAAAATGTAAATCTGAAAACTGAGCATCTAAAGGGTTTTCAGAGTAACACAGACACAGGAACAGTTCAATTTACTTAAATTATATTTGTACAGCACCAAATCATAACATAAATTTTCTCAAATAACTTTATATAGTAGGGTCAAGACTTTACAATGACTACTGCAGCTTTTACAGATTCAGGTGTAATTTCATTAACATTGTTATGCAATTACCACATTATATACTAGAACATATTGACTCCTGTATTGCAGAGGTCGACTCCACTTACAAAGTTGATTGTTAAATGGTGGCCTTGCAAGGATGGTAGTCAGGGATCCTGTATATCTGACCATCTGTTCCTCATTAATGCCTGGTAAAGGTCACCCCTTGCCGGTCGGGGTCGTCTTAACTAAGCAAACCCTGTGAGGTCCAAACGAGGATGTGGAAACCTCTGATGATTCACAAAGGATGGATAGCAGCTTGAGTTCAAACAGGGAGGACAGAGTGTAGAGTTAATTTTACAAATCAGGGGAAGGAAAAGAAAAATGAGCACTTCAGGGGTTAACGCGGAGGATTACAAAAACCAGGAGTGACAAGAACAGGAAGGAGACTGAAGCTGCTGACAGACTCTGTGGGCTAAAGACTGGCTGGTGTCCAATACTGTAATAAACTTAAAAGGGTTGTGTTTAAAAAAAAAAAACTCTGAAGTTGTTATGTGTGAGAGAACACCTTTGATCATGAGCTTATGTGTATGCATGTGAAAGTGCAATAGTAAATACAGTATATGTGCCCTTGCCAAAACATGCAACATACTTCTACACAAAAATGAAAGGGAGGGATTGTGGAACTTGGATGTCACGCATTTTTTTTTTCCCTTTTGTGGTGGTTTCTTCCAAAAATGTATGCTGCACCATCCTTATGCCAAGCACAAACGCAAAGAATTATTATTTTTTTAATTCATTCATCAGACGCAATGTCATTAAATAAAAGAATATATGCATTTTATAAACTGCACATAAAAAATGACACTCCAGAGTGCTCCAGTTTCAAAATGAACTGTTCAGAAGCCATCAAAGTCATGATTTGACAAGTGACAGCTTTTGCGACCAAAATTTTACCAATTTCACCTGCAGCAGGTATGCAGATACAGTATGTGCTATGCTTTATCATCTGTTTCACTTTAAATGGGACCAAAATTTACAAAACTTAACCAGCAGAGTCGCTCTCTGGTGGTTATTCAGTATGATCTCACTTTTGTGTTTGCCTCAGGCAAACCAGAAGACTACTTCCAAATTTTATATACAGAGCATGATGTAACATACTGCCCAGTTATAGTGTCTCAGGCCAAACATAACCAAACCCCCAGTTAGAATACATCATGTTCTTCTCTTTTCCAGTTAGGATTTTAGCTGACGTAGGCGTCAACGTCACCATGCCCTGCAGGCTCGTGTCCAAAGACAACTCATCTTTGGCTGATGTTGGCGTTCGTGTCAAATGGACGAAGGTGGCAGATGACGAAGCACTGAATGAGGATGTGCTGCTCTCCATGGGATCCCACAAGAAGACCTTCGGAAGCTTTGAGGACCGTGTCGTCTTACACGAGGGTGACGATGAAGACGCCTCCATAACAATATATGAAGTCTCCATGGAAGACACGGGAAAATACCGGTGTGAAATCGTGAATGGGATGACAGACACCGTTCAGGAGGTCACCTTGGAGGTAGTAGCTGGTTCTGTTGATGGTAAATCCTGTTTTGTATCTCTACTTACAAATTTGGTTGAAGGAATGAAATAATCTCATCTCATATAATCTGCAAAAGTAGTGTACGTAGATTCAGTATTCAGTAGGGATTTTGAATGTGTCATTTCTATTATCTGTTATAATGCATAACTGAATAATTCCTTGACAGTTATTAAACACATTTCCACATTTCTTTTTCATATGGAAAAGGGGAAAATGAAAAGGGCAGACAGCTTCTTCTGGTTTGTTCAAATGGCTGTAATGATTCCGATTCTGTCATAAGTACATTTGAACACTGTTCAACATTGTTAAACAGAAACACATGTCATGTCATTTTCATGTCCTTGGCTTACTCATCAGATTTTCCTGCCTTATTAAAAGTCTTCCTATTGCACACAAAGAGGAACATCTTAGCATGAAATCCTGATTGCTCACAGAACTATTCATAGAGTATATTCCTAGATCAAGAGGCAGCTCCCATCTACATTTGACTTGTAGATTTTCACATGTGTGACATTAATCTGGGTGGACACGTGACATTTTAAAAAGTATGGCTGAAGGGAATAAAAATGACCTTTTATAATTTTTTTTTCTTTTAGTTAAAAATAAGTGAAGCAGAACTTAAATAAGCCGCCATGATGACTAAACTATCAGAGCATCTATATCATCATATTTCTCTGAAATGAGCATCTACCAATGTGTAGCTTCACTGCAGCATTATGATTTCATTTCATCTCTTTTTATTCTCAGTGCAGCAGAACTTAGCACCCAGTGTCACTCAGATGATCTTCTGTGCAGAGGTTTAGTCAAGCACAAAATTAATGATTAAACAAAGTCTGGCCTCATTTTGCAAGCTGCTGGACTTACATTCCATAACATAATACTTAACATATCGCATAGGCTGAGCCATCTTCTCTGGAGACACTGCAGCAGACTCAAAAGATGCCGCATGTTCTTTTATTTCTGTTGGCCTGAATTGCTGGAAAATGTGCATCTTGATTAAAAATTGTCATTTAAAAAAATCCATTTTCCATTCTCATATGGATTCAGTGCCCTCTGTGTCTCTCAGGTGTTGTATTTCCATACCACCCACATTTGGGCCGCTACAGCATGGACTTTGACAATGCTGTACAGGCCTGTCTGGAGCAGGACGCTGTGGTCGCCTCCCCCGAGCAGTTGTCCGAGGCCTGGAAGACAGGTCTGGACTGGTGCAATGCTGGCTGGCTGAACGACGGCTCAGTGCAGTATCCCATCCACCACCCCAGAGAACCCTGTGGTGGCTCCAACAATGGGCCTGGCCTCAGAAGTTATGGCCTTCTGGACAAAAAGTTGAACAACTACGATGTGTTCTGCTACAGAACTGCACTCAAGGGTGAGGTTTTCATTTGTTTATCCACTGTGTGCTGTTTCTTGCTTTGGTTGCTTGTGCTTTCGACAAGAGAGATATTCACTGATGATTGTGGTGAAAATGTGCAGTTTTTTGTAATATAACTATATATATATGTGTGTGTGTGTTTATATATGTATATTATGTCAAGACGGAGGCAGACAGAACAGCAACATTGTGCTAGTAAACGCAAAGGCACAGGAGCAAAAGTGTCCCCACTCCCCACTCAACCCTGTGTTGCTGGTGTATACACACAAACACACCCTCAGTCAGATCTGATAGTATTGCTTGACAGAGCTCGTTTTAAGATGAAGGTCACAGCATACAAATAATGTTGCATCATTTCTGTTCAGGAGGAAACAACAGAATAACAGTACAACACCAAAAAACACCAAAGGTTATGCACTGCAGGCAACAGCTACTCCTCTTAGTGTTTTCCATGTGTTTTCTGCCACCAGGGCATTTCTACTGGTTGACCCAACCCGAACGTCTGACCTTCGATGAGGCTGTGCAGGCCTGCTTAGATGATGGTGCTGAGATCGCCAAGGTGGGACACATATTTGCTGCCTGGAAGCTTGAGGGTTACGATCGCTGTGATGCCGGCTGGTTGGCTGATGGAAGTGTCCGCTACCCCATCTCCAGGCCCCGCAAGAACTGCAGCCCTACAGAAGCTGCAGTGCGGATGGTTGGATTCCCAGATAAGACTCAGAAGTCTTACGGGGTCTACTGCTACAAGGACATGCAGTGAGAGGGTGGACAGAAGTAAGGAGGCCATAACCACCAAAGAGCAGCAAGAACCACAACAAAATAAAATCAACAAAAATTCTGATCAGCTTTTGATTTTAATTAGCATGAATCTTTTCTTATGCTCTGTTAATCGTTTTCTAATAAAAGAAAAGTCATAACATGACATAACATTTTAAAGCCATTTTTTTTTTTTTACATTAATTTTTAAGTCACTGATTTTACATAGACTCTTTGGTTCATATGATCTGACTAAGAAAAGTCCTTATCAAAGTCTGGTTTGTCGTCTTTGGAATGAGTAAGACTAATAGTTACTGATCAAAAGTATCAGGTGCTATTTAGGATCATTAAGTATCACATCAGTGACTGGCCTTCAGCTGACTAAAGCCATGGACTTGAAGTCATTTGCTAACAATGTTAAAATATAGATGCAGGGATTTCCCTCTTTGATTGGATAAGTTCTTTCTTTAGCATCACAATCTACAGAAAGTTTTTCAACTTTCTGTCAAATCAAATTTCCTTTTTTTAAACCGGGCAAATAAATATAAAGCTATTGGACTGTGACCTATTCTTGACTATTGACCATTTGATCCACACACTTAAAATTTGAAATGCATAATTACTAATGCATCTTTATAAAGTGTGAGGGTTTTAACACAATGTTTTTTTTTTTTTAATTATTATATTTTTAAAAAAATAAAGTTTGCCTCACACTATTAGAAGTGTAGTTTTTAGATAAGTGATGATTGATATGTTTTGGATGAAATCATATCGGACTGCTGAGACTGTTTGACAAATTTCCTTTACTGGATGTAAGTAAATAAAGTCACCACAGCAGATTTACACTGGTAATCATTTATCATTTGTTAGTTATAGACATGCTTCCTCACGACTCAATCTGATCTGAGTGAAATAGAATCACAGAAATTCAAAAGTCAGTTTCAGTTGCCCTAAAAGGTTTCCTATTGACAAACGAACAAGGGAATAGCATATTTTGCAGATATCAGTGATGAACATTTTTTGAACATGTTTTGGTTTTTGCTACTTTTTTTCATTTGTAACAAATATTACTTACTGCAGATTAAATGTGGTATGGCGATGCTTGTAAAAGCTAAACATCAAATGTACACACATAAAAATGGTGAAGGTATTTTTGTATCTTATCACAATGTACCTGTTTCAACAAATCAGTTCGAAATAAAAAAAAAATTCAACTCAAAATCAGCTTTTGCAATTGCTCCTTCACTCCATCAATGAACATTTTTATGTCCAATGAAACCAAATCAGCATTGATCATGCGATGATGCTGAGGTTTAGGCAGAGATTCATGCAGTACTGATTAAGATGCCAGACTAGGGGGCTATTTACAGAACCTGGCATGAAGCCACAACACCCAGAGGATTTAAGCTTACAGTCTCCTCACATTCATTTATTCATAGGCCTTTTATACTTCGGTGCCAGGCTATCAGCCCACCACTCAGTTAGACAAAGGACCAGTAACCCAGTCTGTGAGTGGGCTGTGGGAACTGGGTCAGATCTGGGTTCCTACAAAACTGCTAAAATCAATGTAGGTGTGTGTTTGTGTCCACAGAAGCAAGCTTTTTACTCTGTGGTTGTTGCAGCAGATCCCAACAACAAAGATCCTATAAGAAAAACACCTTTTTAGCAAAGGAAATGTTAATGTAGAAAAGTAAATCAATTTTACTATTGTATATTTGTAGGAAATGCACAAATCCTACTTCTTGCACACTTAAAAAGCAAGCTTTTCTTGTCTGTAGATTTGTTCATATAAGCAGACAACTAAATTGAATAGTGAAGAATGCTGTTGTAGAGAATAATCATCTCATTGTTGGCTCTTTCTGCAGTAGCAACGCTGGACATTATATTTGTTTTCCTGAAGTGGTTCCAAATAAACAAGCACTGTGCCGACTCTCAACACGTCTGTTTACACAATACGCCCCAAATGCCGTCATGTTTTGTCTCACGGGTAACCAGATTAAATTACATGCAACAAGAAAATGGCAATGTAATAAGTGATTGATAGACACTTTGGAATGGACTGACAGAGAGATGACTGTTAAGGCAAAGAAATCAGGAAGTGGTAGGGTGAATTTCCTTTTCAAAACAAACCCAAAGGGGTCAGAGGAGTCTAGCTTTTTCCACTGATCAACCATCTGTATTTCAGGAGGCAAGACTGAAAGAACTAACCTTCAATCGCAAGTCCACTTTAATGACAGAACAGAGTAAAACCACAGAAACCCAAACCTGCACAAATCAACAATCTTGATGTTATTACTTTGGTGATGGGATTTTATTCTATTAGGCAGTGGCAGAGTGAACCACATGTCATTGCTGTGAAGGTTTCTTTTGGAGGTTATTAAGAATGACACAAAAAGCTTGGACATATTTGAATTCAAGCACCCACTTGAAAGTTAAGTCAAGTCAAGTCAATTTTATTTATATAGCCCAAAATCACAAACACAGTTCGCCTCAAAGGGCTTTACAGTGTGAAGTGACATCCTTAAAAACTCCACAAAACCCATGTACAAGGGAAAAATCGGAGAAACCTCAAGAAGAGCCACATCCCTGTCCCAGGACGGACGGACATGCAGTAGGTGTCACATGTAAGGAAACAAGTTCAGAAGATTCCAAATTTACCATGAGTGGAAACATAAAACAGAGAATGTGAAATTTAGAAAGTATCAGAATTTGTAAAAGATGGTTGCAATAACCGTAACCGCAACTGTTATTAATATTAAGATCAATATCGGATGTCTGGACACAAGGCTGACGGTGGTTCTCAGTGTCAGGTCCATCCTAGGACAGGGGAAACAGATGTGCAAGTTTTAGTCTCATCTGAATCATTTGACAACCCTGGACACTGGCAAATGGAATGAAACCCCTGACCACCGTGGAGGACTGGACGAGGACAGACCACAAAGAAAATGAATCCAATAGAATTAAGAAGATTGCAGAGTAATAAAGTAATTGAATTATTGATTAAAAAAGGAAGGAGCTTCTGAGTTAAAGATGGAGGAGTCTGAAACTGCATGGCTTCTTTTCACCTGATGACCTGTGAGTGTGAGAGAGAGAGAGAGAGAGAGAGAGAGAGAGAGAGAGAGAGAGAGAGAGAGAGAGAGAGAGAACCTATACAGCTTGGAAACAAAGCACAAACAGCAGGGGTTAGAGAAAAGCACCAGATAAATTCACTGGTAGTTTACAATCAGCAGGATAACCTAGACTATTTGCAGTGACTGAAATATCATTAAGACTGAGATCAGCACCCACATATAAAAATCATAAAATCATGGCATTAAATACTATTTTAAAAAAGTGAGTGTTTCCATTTAAAATCCTCACGAGAATCACACTGATGTCCACAGGAAGAGGGCATGGTAGGAAAAAGGCCTTTGACTGATTACTAACTGAGAACCAACAGGAGCTCATTGTTCTGTGAGCGGAGAGCTGTTTTATAAATCAACAGCAGCACCTTAAATTCTGATCTCACATGGACAGAGAGCAAAAGAAGAGAAGCTAAGACTGGTGTGATATGTTCAAATTTATTACTCCTTATTAGTATCCAAGCTGCAACATTTGAAACCAAATGAAGGCAACTGGTGCTCATTCAGGGAAAACCAGACAATAGAACATTAAAAGCACAAGAGGTGTTTGGCATTCAAGAATATTAACCCTCTGTTCTACTTTCAGCTAAGAGAAACTACAGTATAGTGTTGTTTACTTACACGCAGTTCTGCAGCTTCAGCCATTTCAGCCTAATCCAGTTCTTTCTTCATATATGTCCTGTAATTCACGCTGCCGCTTCCCTGAATGCACGGTGAAGCGACCAAGAGGTTTGTGGAGCATGTCTGACAAGTTTTGCAAAATCTATATGCAATACACTGGAATTAGACATTGGCGTGGTGTTCAAAAAGGGTACGTGATTTAGATAATTGAGTTTAAAAATCACACTGTATTTAGTATTTTCACAAGCTGAGTGAGTGCTACAGGGACAGAAATGAAGCAGCCCTTTTCCATGGTACTGAACAGACAAAGACTCAAAAGCTTATAGCACTACCTGCTGGTGAAACCACTAGGCTACTATTTACTCAGTAAAATTTACCTTGAGATGACAAATTTAAAAATGCTCTTCAATTCTACCCTACAAACAAGAAAGACCACTTTTGGACCATTAAGACCATCTCTTTTAAGTATCTAAAAGAAAAACATATCTTCCGAACATACACAAACACAAAAAACACACGATCCCCAAGATGGTCTCAAAGTACAATGAAATGTTCTTAATATATGTCTATATATTTATTTTATTTCTTTGGTGATTGAAAGTAGGAAAAAGAAGTTGATTTTCTTTTTCTTTTAAAAAATATTACAAATATCCCAGACATTCACATTGTAAAAGAAAACTGCTATAAATATGATATTATGTGCACATTAAGGCTGAAACAAACACACATTCACAGGGAGACAAAATAACATTTTTCCATTTACAAATAGCAGTAGACACACATAATCAACCACATGTACAGACATCTTTTGTCAATGTTACAGTATAACATTATTGCAGCCAATGGGGCTCTCCATTTTCTTTGGTCCACTGATGTTGGCATTAAAGATGTAAAAAAAAAAAAAAACATAAATTGCTCATATTATCTTAAATGGATCTGATTTAGATCTAGTCTCTGATTGCAGCTGGTGTCCTGTTGAACATAGAATAATAATATATGAAGAGCACTGCTGGGCTGGACAACATCATCATATTTTACTTGTCAGTATTAACCAAGTAAACAAGTCATGAGCAGCTTGAAAATAAATTATATGTACTGTATCTCTGCTTAAACAGCCTTTACGTTCAAGTCTATTTGAGTGTTTCACAAAATACATTCTCTCAATGGCTGATTTTGACTAACTACAAAAACAGTAAAACAAAAGTGTGCAGAAGAAAAATCAAAGAAAACAATGAGCTACGGCACAGCAGCAACAGTCGAGAGACTTTGTTGAGCAGTTACAATTACTGTAAACAAGCAGTAGCACTGGACATATATGAGCAGAAAATACTGGTTATTTGAGCCACACTTCCTTCTTTCAACTTGAAACAGAACAAATGAATATTGATCAGTGGATAAAGGCACCTTAACACCAGACTTTTATGAGAAACAGCTAAAAATCAAATGAAAAATCAGTTTTGGAGAAAAATTATATTTAACCATTTAACCATTTCCCTTGATGAGACATTTATGACAGTTATTTGAAGGCTGCTGATGAAAGATGGTTATTTGCTTTAAAAGCTGCCGCCACAAAGAAAGTAATTAACTCTGAATTGTTAATATGGAATGTGAATAACTACAACTAGCAAAGCTATGAAACCATGTTTCGGAATATGATTCATTTTTTTTTACCTCTGATGATTAAATGTGAGGTTTGAGAGCAGATGTTACAAAGACCTATAGTTCAACTGATGTGATAAAATACTCCAATAAAACACTGTTGAATTAACAGCCATTGATGCTGATGTCATTGGTCTGAGAAGTCAAATGTAATATTTGTTTAGAAAAAAACAGAGTTGAAAGTTGAGGGCAGGTTAAAACAGCACAACAACATATTTGACTTCTTTACATAACATAAGCGCTATAATCTCAAAAGAGCATTTTTTTTTTATTAAGGATGAAATGTGGTCATTTTAAATAGCACAGTTGGTGTACTATGGTATTACACAACAGTCATGAATGTATTATTTGATAAACAATAAAACAGGAAAAAAAATGTCCACAGTTTAAAAAAAAGAATGATGAGAATTTGTTTTTGCTTTTCCAGTAGCCAGCTGAAAGTGTTTCATCCACAATGGCACCAATTTGAAACAGTGCCCATTGGTAAGAAAAGTCGTCCGTCAACATCGCTGAAAAAGGCACTTCATGAGATTCCATCGTCATCCAACATGCAAGAAGACTGCAGATTATCTTCTTGGTTTCTTTGATGAGTTTTCTCTTTGCTTCTTTTCTCTTTTTTCTTTGAGAAATCTTCTTCTCTTTCCACACGAGCATCAGCCATGTGTTCTCGTCTCAACGGAGCTGTGCCATGTTATACAGCAATCACTGTCTCCTCTGCTTGTGTTCAGTCCTGCCCCTCCTTCCCTGGTAGTGCTGATGGTGAATGTTGAGGGCCTCATCCGGCCTTTTGAAGTTGTTAACACTGTAGAGACTTTTGTGTTGATGCCATCTGACATAGGGCCTTTGATAGCTTGATGCTGTCAGTTAAAAATATGTAAATGTGTAAGTCTGATTAAAATGTCACTATATCAAATTTCTGAAAGTCAGACTAACACACCCAGATAATATGATTACGGAGTGATGGTGCTTGACAAGGTACCAACTGGCTGCCAGCTAAGATTCTAAGATTTTTTCGTCTGTGACGTCATACCACACAATGTCAAAGGAATGGTTCACATGTAGCGTCTTTTGTTTTATGGAGCCGTGCATCATACATGTGCACTAACAGTCATGATGTGCATCTGTTGTAACACTGCTGTTTTTCTAGATCACATTAAAATCAATCTTTGTATATACTTTTTGAAATGCAGCAAATACTTTTAATGTGCTTTGGGCCAAAGATGCAGTTAAAACTCTGAAATAAGCCTTGAAACCTCCAGCATCCAGATGGACCTGTTGAATCGGTTTGTAAGGGTTTTTAATTATTATTTTGTTTCAAAATATACCCAATTCCAATTGCTCATTGTTAATTGAACACTCTTAACAGACCCCAGCCACAGGGGGGACCACATCCTTAAATGAGAGATAAATGGGAGGGTTGCATCCGGAAGGGCATCCGGTGTGAGACTAAATCGCTGCCAAATCAAATATGTAGTTCATCCACTATGGTGACCCCTTGAGAGGGAGATGCCAAACGAGTAAAAAAAGAAAGAAAAATTCTGCACATGCAGTATATCAAGAAGCAAATGTGCTGTGAGGGAAATGTGGTGCTGATCATTCATTGTCTTTGTTTTGAATATTTTTCTTAGCCTATGTGTTAATTAATTCAGTGAGGCTGGTCAACTCAGCAGCTTCCAGTTTGTGGTTGCTTAGTAACAACAGAAAAAATTACACTCAAGCACGGCAGTCAAAAACACCTCTGGCTTCTTTGACATGTTTTCATGCCCCTAATATTATAATAACAAGCTGAAATGGGACGTATTTTCCATTGTTCAATATAATGGTTCTCCATTTGTATTTGTGCTTGTATACTGGGACAAGGACAAACAGTGTGGTCAAGCTACAGCCATGGCTGTGCATTGAAACTACTGAATGTGTATCTGTTGAGAGTAATACTAGTTACACTTACGGTTCATGCAGGTGATTTTAGGGTTGTCCCATCGTCCATCTCCGCGACATCGTATAGTTGGGATGTGTCTTTGTATAAAGCCTGTGCGACACTGGTACCTCACCAGTGAGTTGATCTCATACCTCTCACGTTTTTGGCCAAAGGTTCGTGCATTCTCCACCAGAGGGGGCTGACTACAGGCCACTGAGAAACATCAAAAAGATTAAAGTTAGCTATTTTGCACTAACACCAGACAATTTGTAAAATGCAGTTTGAATAAGTTAAGATTAGTGCTATAGCATCTTGTTACCTGTGCCCTTCTTGCAGGTGAAAGTAAGGTGGTAGTTGCAAGGAACATCATTCCACTGACCGTTCTCATGCCAGATCATTACTACACAGTCCTCGCCAGAGGAGAAGAAGCTGTCAGGCTGGTTGGGCCTCCAGTTTTCATATTGCTGACATAGCAAATAGCAGAGAATAAGGTGAGTTCACAAATTGTACTAAATCTAGTCCTATCCAAGATGCAGATAATTTTATTATTATTTTTGTACTGTATCATTATTCATTATAATCAGTTTGGAATAGCAGTTTACATGTACATTTGGTTTTCCTGATAATGTGACAGCAAATCAACCATTATCTGATTAAAAATGAAATAGGCCTTCGCTGTGTCCCAAAACTATGTTTTTATTAATGGCCACAAGGGGGAGTAACAGTATCTATCTAGGAGTTAACATAAATTCAGCCAGTGTGACATCACTCCTTTGCAGTTCTGTGGGACACTTGTATAATGTATAATTGTGTGTATAATTCACAAAAGTCAAAGAAACTAGCTAACATATGAATAATGTACGATAGGTGATAATGATAATATTACAGCCACCTACACCACTCTGCTGCATAGCACACAGTAAGCTACAATGTGTCCAAATATTGTATAATAACGTCATTTCATCAGTCTGCATACCACACATTACATGTGCAACTCTTCAGGCAAAAAAAATTCTGACACACAGATGTACATTGGAAATGTATACAGTATACACACAGCTGTAGTGTTGGAATTGATGCTACCTGTTGTCTTTTAGCACATTCTAAGTTCAAACAATTTCTTCAAAGCTGTGACCCCCCACATTCTTCCAATCATTCCCTGAGGCTCTGCTACCCTGTTATTATGGTCAACAGACAAACACACACACACACACACACACACACACACGGACACACACGTGGCACACCAATTTCCTGCTCAGATTACTTCACAACAAATAGCACAGCAGGCCTACAAACTTTCATCACCCACAAATAAGCACACTTCAACCTGGATGTTTCACTACCTTTCTGTTGTTAATAATCAATCAATTAGTAGAAAACAATAAGAGATGCTGAAAAACAAAACATGAAGGATAAAAATTCCACCATAATCTCTAACACTTTAAATACTTAACAACTTTTTATAACGTAGTCTAAACATTTGATGTTGCCGTTAAATCCGGTGGAGGCGATCACCCACCAAGACACCCGGGGTTGCTTCTATCAAGTTTGTTTCTTTTTCTGAGGCTGAGCACAAGTGCTGTCCATCTGTGTCTTCCTGTATGATGGCCCTTCCCCTGGGTGGCTGACTCCTGGCTGGGCCTCCTAATGTGAGAGGGGGTCAAAAGGGTTCCATACCTGTCTACGCCTGACAACCCCCACCCCCCTATAGGCAGTCTGTGCTTATCTTAGAACCCCCCAGGCTGTCTTCCATGCTTCCCCTATCTCTGGTCCTGAAGGATTAACTTTGAAGTGAGGGCATCAGTCTGTACAACACCAATGGACATAGTAATTAGCCACTTTCCTGTCTTGGGGGAGTGGGGTGTGTGTCTGGGGGGTTGTCTTCATCAATTCCAACCAATTCCATCACTACAGCTAAAACACACTAGTGTTTTATAAACACAGTTTGACTGTAACGTTGAGTGCTGTTTGTTTTCCAATTAATGGTGCCTCACAGCATGTTCGGTGTCAGATTTATAGCCACAGCAGTCACCCACCAGTGTGCGTGAAACAGAAGAGAGTAAGTTATAGGAAAGTCACCACAGCTCTTGAAAAGAATGCCTCCCTAGATGACCGTGTCTGTCAACGACATTGCTTCCAAATATTTACACGGTTTCTGTGCCATGTTGAGACAAAAGTATGTAGGAAAGGAACCTCTCTTACCACAGGGCTGCCATCAGTCCAGCGGAAGTCGCTGTCAAACATCTTATCATTCAGACCCATCCACTGATAATCCTGTCCGAGACCTGCAATATGGGGTGAGACAAAGCAGATTACTTTTCTCTTTTGCCATGTGTCCTTTTTAGACCTGCTCAGTTACAGAAAGTGAAACAAGAAAGTTTCAGTGCTGGAATAATTTTCCTGTATTAGTTTGATGTACAATAGAGAAATGTTTTACTTATTTTTTTTTTATAATACAGGGCTTGTTTATTTCCCTGTGCTTATTACAGTTATCTACAACTGTGACCTTTGACTTACGGTTGACAAACTGTTGTTCCTCATGAGAGAGGATGCTGGTGAGATGAGCCCTGTGCATTCGACATTCTCTCTCTGCAGTGTCCCAGTTTCTCCTGTGGGGGAAGTACTTGTAGCAGTGGCCTTGGAACTTATGCCAACCATATTCACATATTTCTGTATCTGAAGGAAGAAAGAGCAAGATATTGTCATGTAACATTTTCACAGGATGATAAACTTTTAGCTGTTTCTATCTATCTACTGCTTCAATTATCATATTATCCAACCTGAGAATACCAACTCCACACGTGTGATATTATCTCAGTCAATTGTTGCTAATTAAGATAAAAGATAAACATGGTGATGGATTCGTTTCTACAGTCTCCACACCTGCACCAAAAGGCAAGGAAGCTGAAAAGGATGGATATTTACTGCTAATGAAAAAATGAAAGTTGTCATGATAAAATAAATAATTATTTTGACAGAATCACATAAATATTGATACAAATTAAAAGTACCGTTCAAGTAAATTAATGGAGTCTGAGACATGCCGGAATAACTGAAACATGACATGCTGAAATAACAAATCTAGAATAGATAAAAACAGAGGAATATTTTTTCTCTGACTTATTCATCTTCAAGTTACATTTTGTCATTTTCCTCTGGCAAAACATTGTAAGACAGCAGCTGTGCCTGTGTACACAGACTGGGTGTGATTCACATGTGAGCGATGCTGACAAACTTTAGGGTGTAGACACTAGCCAAAGCAAATGATGCCCTGAGGTCAACACCCTTGGGATGAAAGTGGGGTGCAACTGGAAACACAAAGTATGAATGTAAATATCAAGAAGTGACTATGTGCAGCATACCTGAGACAGAGTGTGCTACATATGGTCTTGCAACAAGATCTAAATGCCTGCAAAGTGGTAGATTAGAAAATGTTGCAACTAAAACTAAGGATTTACTGTGACATATGCCATGAAGTAGAATTTTGTAGTTCTTTTTGTGTTCCATGGGGCCAATGCAGGTGATGCAGACCTGCTCAGGCTTTGACAGGGCTGCCATTTACCCTTTTGTAAGTTGATGCACCATTAATAATCTTGGAGACATTATTTAAAGGTTGAAATCCTACTTGTCGCTTTAACTAAAGCTCTGGGGTTTTTAAAGAAAGCAGTGTTATCAGACATATTGGATCTTCAAGCTAAAAAGAGCCTGTAAAAAGATACTGTGATGATATGACAAAAATTGTGCTTAACATCCTATCATAATTTAATAAAAAAATCTGAGTGCACATAGTGTAGATGAATGATTAAAACCATTGCCATCAATATACTGTATACAAATTTCCATTCATTCATTGTCTACCACTTTATCCTCCACATGAGGGTTGTGGCAAGAGCCCCCATTCAGGCAAATGTCTGACACAGGGTGGGGTACATCCTGGACAGGTTGCCAGTCCATTGCAGGGACAATACAGAGAAGACAAACCACTCATATACATTCACACCTATGGTCAACACATGGGGACAAAATAGAGACAACTCCATAGAGCAAAGCCCTCGGGTGGAATGGGTCACAACCCGGGGTATTTTTTTCCTGTAAAGCAACAGTGCTAACCATTTCACCGCCATGTGAACTCATCAATAATCACAAACCTACCCTCCTCGCAAAACAACCCAGAGTAGCTTGGGAGGCACACACATGTGAAGGAAGCCAGCCCGTCAACACATGTGCCTCCATTGCGGCAAGGATTTGATTGGCACTCATCAATATCTGCATAAGAGATGGATATAATTATTAATGGGAGATGATCCAAAGACAGTCAGTTAGTACAGACGGACATTGTGAGCGCAACTCCAGATGAATATTTTCCTACCTGTCTCACAGCGATCCCCGTTGTATCCAGGAGCACAGCTACAAGTAGGGAGAGTACCAATTTTGTGGCAAGAGCCCCCATTCAGGCAAATGTCTTCTGTACATGAGTGGAGTCCTATTTGGAGATTAAAAAAGGAAAACAGTGTTTGTGTTAAGTAGACACTTTTATGAAATTTTATTTCATTGAAGGCAATTTAAAAAAACAAAAAAAAAAAAACATACCTGCAATTTCAACAGTCTCCCCAACAACAGTGTGTCCCAAATCGACTCTTCTATCTGGCATTATGGTTACTTCCTCCCCCTTTGTGGATGGTTTAACTTCAACAAGTGATGGGAGTGCAGTTGAGTCAATATCCAGGTTCTCATCATAAAAAGATGTAGCGGTGGCCACAAATGGACTAAATGCTGACTGGCTTTGTGTCTGAGTTGTTACCATTGTTGTGGACTCAGCATGGGTTGTTGTGGACATTTCAGTGTAAGGTGAGACATCTCCTTCAATTTGATCCACAAAGTCTTGTTTTCCACTGGTGTTCCCAAAAGTAGCTAACTCCACCTTTGGAGCTTTGGTAGCTTTGAAAACAGTCTTGATTTTTTCAGTAGACAGAAACTCTGTACTGTCAATCCCTGCTTTATTTGTCATCATCTCAGCAGACACACTGTCAGGCTTGACAGAGGTACTTTCGGCACCAGTGCTAAAGACGTATGGCGATTTAGATGGGGCTGATAGATTCTCAGCAGTAATGTTGTCAAATTCATTACTTGTCCTTTCTGTGGCCGTGCTTTCTTCTGAGATGCTCTCAGAGCTAGAGGAAGATGTTGCAATAATGGGAGTTGATGAAGACGGCAAGACAGAAATAGCTTCTGCTACTATAAGTGACTGAGTTGCCTCTTCTTCTGAACTACTTTCAGTACTGCTAAGTGAGCTGAGAGGTGAAACCTCAAGACTGTCACCAGAAGTTGCTATTTGGGGATGAGTTTGCTGAGAAAATTGTGTAGTCTTTACACCAGTTGAAACCTGGCCCAGAGTTGGTTCAACTGTCCCATCATCAGCTAAGGAAGATATAGCTTCAGCCACTGAAGAAACAACAGGGGGAGTTGTTGATTTTGTAGTGTGTAATGTTTCATGGCTTTTGAAGACAGGATGAGTTGTGGTCAGTGACACATCCTGTGAGGAAAGATCAGTGTGAGGATGGTGTGTTAATGTGACATCTGACTTAACTTGTTCAAATGATTCCTGTGGGGTTGTTAGGTGTTGTACAGGGGAAACTGTTGTAGCAAATTGGACCGCAACATCAGGCTGTGATGGTGCTGATGTAGAAAGGACAATAAGACTAGGATCTTTGGAAATGTGTTCAAGTGGGCTTGTGTTAACTACCATTTCACTCTCTGAGCTTGCAGCCTGTGTAACAGCAGTGTGTAAATTCATACTTATTTGGTCTGAACCTTGGGTGTCTTCATGTCCAGAGCCTGTTGATCCTGTCTCAAAAGAAGTTGGTTTCACTGTTGATTTGATAGTGCTGCTGTCAGCAGGGCCTTGTGTTGTATATGGTTCACTGAATAAGGTCTTAGCTGACTTTACGTCTGTGGTTTGTTCATATATAGATCGTGTGAGATGGTCAGTTTGGGTGATGCTATCTATCTTAACTGTACCATTAAGGGATAAAACCAATGGAGTGACAGAGTCAAAATCAAACATACTAGATGTCTCATCAGTTGAACCATCCTCTGGCAAAATGTCAATTCTGGTTTCTGGTGATACAGAGATTTTCTCACTCTCGGATGATATCTTTGCACTACTTGAACTTTCTTTATCACTCAAAATGTCTGTCCCAAGCAACACCGCAGTCGATTTCTCACTGGGAGAGTGTGGAGTGGTGATTTGTTTGTTCTCTCCTGTCACCATTTTAGATGGTGTTTGTGAAGTGTGTTCATCAGTGGCATCTAATATGGAGGCCACCAATGGAGTCTCGGGACTGAACATTGACAAGACAGTAGGAGATATAGTATTTTGTGTTTCCTTAGAAATTGAATATGTTGTTTCCTTAGCTTGTTCACTTGAACTCTCTGATTGATTTGCTGAGCTTGACTCAAAAGCTGCTGTTACTCCCTCAGGTTTTGTAGACTTTTCAGTTTTAGGTTCTGGAGTTATAGAACTAACCTCAAAAGGCTCTGGCCATGTAGAATGTGCTATTTCATCAGAAGTTAATACAGCAAGAGTCACAGTTCCCTGGATTTTACTGTCTTCATCTAAACTACCCTGATTATCAGTTAAAACTTCTTTAGTTATAGGTGCTTGGCTTGGTTGTTGACTTGTTTTATCTTCCAGTGATGTGGCTAATACACCAGTCTGGAACGTTGCATCCATATCAGGTTCAATTGTGTCAGGTGCAATTGTAGGTTTCTCAGTGCTGAACAGTGAAGAGGCTGTAGATACTGTTGATTCACTCACAGAGGAAGCTAAATTAGTCCATGATGTAGCCACCCCAGAACCTTCTTCAGAGTGATCAGTACCACTGTAATTATCATCAGATGCTTCACTGGATGTTTTAATTGTTCCAGATTCAATGGACACAGGTGTAACACGAACTGAAGGTACAGTAGAAAAGGAGGGACTAATGGTTTTATCTGTCATATCAGTATTTGTAGCTTTTTCTTTTTCATCTGTGCTGACCATAAATGTCTCACTGGGATATGGAGTGACTGAGCCTCCAGTCTCACCTGTTGTTTTGGCTCTTGTTAGAGAAGGAAAAGGTGAGGCTGTGACAATCTTAGTTTTAGAATCTGTAACATTCTCAGTGATGTCCTCACTTGATAAACTGTCCTCCATTTGCTCTGTTAGTGGTTTGACATGAGCCTCACTGGGGAAAACTGGAGTTGGAGTTGACTCATATGCTTCCTCAGAGTCTGGCTTTGTGGACACAGTAGTAACTGAGATAGCATATAGTGACGATGTGACCATCTCTTTACTTGAAGTCTCAATTGTAGAAACGGGTTCAACAGCTGATATATTTGAAGTGGGCTGTGAATATTCAAAAGATGAAGAAACAAATGACAAACGTGTGGCTGAAGATGCTATGGGTGAAGAGGTGAAAAAGGTGGCACTATCACTTCCTGAACCCTCTGGTTCTACTGTTCTCTCCAGTGACTGTGTCATTGTAACTGCTGTGACACCTGCAGCTTCTTCTGTCTGAATGGTTGGACGATCTCGAGAAGGTGCAATGGAGATAGTATCTGCATCAATTATATTTTCATCTTTGGTGATGAGCTCAGGTAAGGTGATGCCTTCACTTATACCATCTGTAACTGCAGAGAACAGCTTATCTTCATCTTTTGCATCCTCTGTAAATATGATGGTTGTGCTGGTTGATGGTTTAGAAACATGCAAGACCATGGTAGGGGTTTGTTCAGTTAGGTCAGTCTTGGGTTTGCTGCTACTGGGAGTAATTATTACAACCTGTTGGTCTGTAACACTCTGATATATAATGGAGGGAATTGGGGTGGACTTTGAAGTGAGTTCATCTTGCTTGCTTTCACTACTAGAGGTAAGTGTGGTCTGATCAAACGTAGCCTGATCACTAACTGAGGCTTCAGTTATATGAGAGGATATAGATGTGTACAAGGTCGGTGTTATGTGTTCACCTACAGTAGATTCATCTTTCTCAGTACTTGATGCAGGAGGCTTAGTTGTTTCAAAAGTGATGACAGTACCAGAAGTGATTCCAGGCACCTGTGAGGAAACTTGTTCATGAAAGTCTGATTTCACTGAAATAAAGGTTTCAGTTTCACCCGTTGCTTCACCAAATGTAACACTTTTAATCACTGATGGGTTTGAAGTGATCAAAGTTGGTCTTGTTACTACATCAAATAAACCATCACTTGAAGTCTTATCCTCCACAAAAGTGTCATCAGTGAAGACCTTTCTGTCCCCCTTAGTGATGTAACTGTCAGTGTTTGTCATGTGTGGAGATTGGGTTGATGACATTAATTCTTCAATTGGATGCATGATTGAGTAATTTGAGGATCCAGCACTTAAGATATCAGATGTACTCTCAGGCTCATCTATTTCGGTCTTGTATGTTACAAGTCTAAATCCACCCTCTGATTGTATGGTAGGTTCAGTTGGTAACCCTTCACCGGATCCATCTGTACTTGACTCTAAATCATCTTCTATCCCAGAGCCCTCCATGTCAATATAAGTAGATATTTCCTTTGAGGTGACACTGGGGATTGCCATGGGTTGAGTTTCAAGGGTATAAGGAATTATTGTGATGGTTGTATGTTCTATTCCACTTGTTTCTTCAGGTCCAGGTAATGCTGTTGTCAATAAAGGCTTCTCAGTGCTAGGCACTGAGGTAGCTGTAAAGGACATTTCAACAGGGATAGTGACAACATCAGCCAATCCTGTTGGCTTCTCCATGCTGAACAGCAAAGAAACTGTAGGAGCTGCAGTGTCTTTGATTGATGCATCAGTTGTATACTCAGCTGAGCTTTCTTCATCAGTTTTTGGGGAGATAAAACTCTTTTCAGGTGTCACTAAATCTTCCACCGTCTGACTCATAGTAACAGTCTCTTGTGTTCCAGATGAAAATGAAGTTGGTTTTTCAGTACTGAAAAGTGATGAAGCAGTTGTAGCAGTGGCTGAGGAAGAAGCACTAGTTTTGGATTCATGCGATGTAGTAAATGATGCTGTCTCTGAACTCAACTTTGATGGGAAAACAGTTGTAGTGAAGAATAAGTCTTCAGTAAAGTCAATAGTGCCTTCTCCAGAACTCTCCATATCAGTTGTGATGAGAAATGATGCTGTTTCAGATTTAATGGTTGATGCTATGATTGATGGACTGGACTCAGTCATTATAACCTCACTAACAACATCGTCATCATCCACACCCTGAGTGGAAGACAATGGACTTTGAGTCACTGTTACAGAGCTTCTTGGTACCTCATCAGAGACTGAAGAATCCTGTGGTTTTCCTGAAGCTGATGGTATTATTGTCTGATCTGTTCCAAGACTTTCTTTCGTTCCAGGAAATTGTTTTGTCGGAGTTGCAGTGCTGAATGGAGATGTATCTGGGACAAAAGAGG
>JAFBJR010000664.1:1314-24901 GCA_016785285.1 Brachirus orientalis
AGAGACAGGGACAGGGACAGAGACAGAGACAGACAGGGACAGTGTCAGAGACAGAGACAGAGACAGACAGGGACAGTGTCAGAGACAGAGACAGGGACAGTGTCAGAGACAGAGACAGAGACAGAGACAGAGACAGAGACAGAGACAGATAATGGTAGTAAAGATGCTGATGATTGACCAGTCACTGACAGGTCTTACCCTCACTGTGGTCGATCTCTGATCTGAAACCACAAACAGTGAGAAACATGAAAGTGAGACAGATTCTTCTCTGTAAGGTACAGGTCAGACAGGTGAGACATGTTCTTACCTGATAGGTAAAGGTGAGACAGGTGAAGGAAGACGCTGTCGCAGCTCCACATTGACTCTGGGATTAGCTGAAAACACAGAGCCATTAAACTGTTACACAACCTGTATGTGTGTGTGTGTGTGTGTGTTCTTGTACCTGATGCAGAGTGAGGACCAAAAATCATATAAACCTACAGAGTGAGGACATTTGGACAGAGGGAGGACATTTGGACAGACTGAGGACATTTGGACAAAGTGAGGACATTTGGACAGAGTGAGGACATTTTGTCTGGTCCTCACTTCTTTAAAGGGCTTTTTCAGGGTTAAGACCTGGTTTTAGGGTTAGGGTTAGGCATCTAGTTGTGATGGTTAAGGTCAGGGTAGGGTCTAGAGAATGTATTATGTCTATGAGGGTCCTCACTGTGGTAGAAGCACAAACATGAGTGTGTGTGTGTGTGTGACCGTGTGTGTGTACATGCTCCATATTAACAGAACAAACAGACACACTCATAAAAAATGAAAATATTAATGAAAATGTCTGTAACACTGCATTCTCTTGAAACTCCACCAGGGGGCGACTGCACTGATTTGTGTTCCATTCTTGAAGAAAATTATTTATTGCATCAGTAAATATTTAATTGTATCATCACCAGTTTTAGATTATCTTCAAAAGAAAATTATGTCCATTTTGTAAAAGATGGTTCACTGTTTATGAAGAGGAATTAGTCAACAGTTATTCACGCAAGTTTCACATTTTATAATAATGAACTTTTATGAATAATAATTATGATGTCAACCTGTTGTATGGGTCAGTGATGTCACCACATGACGAGTGCGATAATAATAATGATTTAGAAAAGTACAGAGAAGCACAGAGGACGTGTCCTTGTGTCAAGCAGTGGACAGTACAGAGGACATATGATGAAGGTCATATGTCTCTGATGAAGGTGATGTCACCTCTGTGACCACGCCTCCAAGTCAGACAAGCAGCGCTGATTGATCATGATTTACTACAAAAATGATTGATCTGCTGACTCATCTATGTTTATCAGCTGCTTTGCATGAACCATTGGGATGTGGGCGTGTCCATGTACTGTGGGCGTGTCCTTGTAACGTACACAGATTTCCTGGTGATTCTCAAAGGAAAACATGGTCACACTTTGTCTACACTTTAAGTTTGGATCCTACACTCATTTATAACAACATGTCGGCTGAGGTTCTGGTATCGGTTGTTGTCCTGGTATTGGCTGAGGTTCTTGTATCGGTTGTTGTCCTGGTATTGGCTGAGGTTCGAGGTTCTTGTATCGGTTGTTGTCCTGGTATTGGCTGAGGTTCTTGTATCGGTTGTGGTCCTGGTATTGGCTGAGGTTCTGGTATCGGTTGTTGTCCTGGTATTGGCTGAGGTTCTGGTATCGGTTGTTGTCCTGGTATTGGCTGAGGTTCTGGTAACGGCTGAGGTTCTGGTATCGGTTGTTGTCCTGGTATTGGCTGAGGTTCTGGTATCGGTTGAAGTTGGGGTATTTTACATTTATTTGATGATTTTCAGTTTTTCCCTGAAACTTTTCTCATTTTCTGTGGCCCCGCCCCAGGATCTTCTTGTGGACTCAGGGCTAATTGAGCACCGCGGCGGTGGCTGAGGTTCTGGTATCGGTTGTTGTCCTGGTATTGGCTGAGGTTCTGGTATCGGTTGTTGTCCTGGTATTGGCTGAGGTTCTGGTATCAGTTGAAGTTGGGGTATTTTACATTTATTTGATGATTTTCAGTTTTTCCCTGAAACTTTTCTCATTTTCTGTGGCCCCGCCCCAGGATCTTCTTGTGGACTCAGGGCTAATTGAGCACCGCGGCGGTGATGACAGTGTTGGCGGCAGCGACGGAGGCGTTGATGCTTATTATTCATGTACAATGACAGAAGTGATAAATCCTCCTAAATGACCGTTCATGATCACACTTGCTTTGAAGTCTTGTCAAAGATGAAAAACTGCAGAAAAAAGGAAAATCAAAAGGCCAATCAGAGGCCGGATCTGTGCCAACCAATCAACAGAGGCGGGGGAGGGAGGGGGGTAATGTGGGCATGGCCCCTCCTCCTCCCTCTTCTTCTTCTGTAATAAAAACTGAAGTCCATTAATTTTTTAAGCTGTTTTTATACATTTCTGCAGAAAGTTTGGTGTCTCTGTGTGTGTGTGAGATGAGTGTGAGATGAGTGTGTGTGTGAGTGAGTGTGTGTCTGTGTGTGTGAGTGTGTGTGTGTGTGTGAGTGTGTGTCTGCGTGTGTGTGTCTGTGTGAGGTTCCAGCTGACTACATGAATATTAATGACGGTGTTACGATGATTAAAGAGGCTTCCGCTCAAATCCAACACAATCCGCCTGTGATCCGCCCAAAGACACCGCCACGCTGCTGCCGTCGCCGCCGCGGCCGACACGCACATGAATTTAGATTCCAACATTAAGATGTGGACACACACACTCTTCTTATTTAAGCAGAAACTATTAGACAATCACAGTAATTACCAACTGATTAATGAAGTGAATCAGTTTTGTTTGTCTTCATCATGTGAACAGAACATGTGACCTGTGATCTCTGGTACACATGACACACACAACACACACCTGTGAAAACACACAAGCTAAGGTTCAACTCTGGTTTTTTTTTTTTTACACCAAATAGTCTGTTAATGTTCGGTGAATGTTTCACTTAATGTTCTGATCCATTTGTTTGTACAAATAAATCTGAACCAGCCCACATTAACACACACACACACACACACGTGCACACACACACACACACTCCTACACAGACATGAATAGCAGCTACTTCAGTCTGTTCAAACAATGGAGTCTGAAGCCCACCCCCATCTAACAATACAACACGTGTGTGTGTGTGTGTGCACGTGTGTGTGTGCATGTGTGCGTGTGTGTGTGTGTGGACCACCCACTCTGCAGATTATACAGTTCCTCTCTCTTAACTCACTGTCAGTGTTAGTGTCACACTCTCAGGTTTTATTATGATAGCAGTGTTTTGTGGGTTTATTTTGAAATTCATGTTTTATTTAAAAAAATTTTTTTTTATTAGGATATTTTTATTTTGTTTTTATTTTTAGTTTTATTTCAATAGTTGTGTTTTGTGTGTTTTATTTGAATAGTTGTGTTTTATTTTGATAGTTATAATTTATTACGATAGTTGTGTTTTGTGTTTTATTTTGAAAGTCTGGCTTTCCTTACTGAAAGTGAACACTGTTTCTTTCATAAAGACTGATCTATCTGGGCGAGAGACAGTGACAGACGATGGATTATCTCAGAGAGAGAGAGAGAGAGAGAGAGAGACTTTGAGTCTCAGAAAATCACATTGATGATCAATAATCAATCCAGTGGTTAATGATATAATTAATAAACAATCACAGTCAATGAGATCATTACCATCAATATATCAGCTCTGAAACATCAATAAGATCAATGAAATAATTTATAATCATCAATAATATAAACATTCTCTCTCATTAAATGTTGCCATGGTAACCAGTGAACCAGTGCACTTAACCTAACATCCTTTCAGCCAATCACAGCCAATACCGGATTATTGATCATTTAGTGGTGTTCATGTAAAAGGAGAAGAGCTCCCCCTGCTGGTGAAGTCACCATTACAGTTTCAAATGAAATTGCCCATAGGTGTGAATGTGAGAGTGAACGGTTGTCAGTCTGTCTCTGTGTGGCCCTGTGATGGACTGGCGACCTGTCCAGGGTGTGACCCCGCCCCCCGCCCTGTGTCAGCTGGAGTTAGGCACCAGCGCCCCCCCGCGACCCTCAGTGGACAAAGCGGTAGAAAATGAGTGAGCGAGAGCCTTTGGAGGAGCTCCCATGATGCACCTGGCTCTCAGCTACAACCACTCCAGTCAATCACTGATATTGGTTATTGACTCACTTCCTGCTTTAATGATGACATCATCATAGTACAGCCACGTGTCAGAGCAACAGTAGTAACACTACCCATTGGTTGTGGTGATACTAATAGTTATAGTAGAACTAATAAATGTGGTAGTACTAATGGGTATAACACTGTTATTTATAGTAGTACCACTGTATGTACTAGTAGTAGTACATTATAGTAGCAGTGGTGGTAATATTAGCGTAGACATTAGTTTTATTAGAAGTAAAAGTATTAGTGGTAATAATGGAAATAGTAGTATTTACCTGTGTACACAAATTACAGTAGTTGTACACACGTTGCAGTAGTAGTATTTACCTGTGTACACATGTTACAGTAATAATATTTACCTGTGTACACGTTACAGTAGTAGTATTTACCTGTGTACACACGTTGCAGTAGTTGTACACACGTTGCAGTAGTAGTATTTACCTGTGTACACATGTTACAGTAATAATATTTACCTGTGTACACGTTACAGTAGTAGTATTTACCTGTGTACACACGTTGCAGTAGTTGTACACACGTTGCAGTAGTAGTATTTACCTGTGTACACATGTTACAGTAATAATATTTACCTGTGTACACGTTACAGTAGTAGTATTTACCTGTGTACACACGTTACAGTAGTAGTATTTACCTGTGTACACACGTTGCAGTAGTTGTACACACGTTACAGTAGTAGTATTTATACCTGTGTACAGGTTACAGTAGTAGTATTTACCTGTGAACACATGTTACAGTAGTAGTAGACACGTTACAGTAGTAGTATTTACCTGTGTACACGTTACAGTAGTTGTACACACGTTACAGTAGTAGTATTTACCTGTGTGCACATGTTACAGTAGTAGTATTTACCTGTGTACACATGTTACAGTACTAGTATTTACCTATGTACACATGTTACAGTAGTTGTACACATGTTACAGTAGTAGTATTTACCTGTGTGCACATGTTACAGTAGTAGTATTTACCTGTGTACACATGTTACAGTAATAGTATTTACCTGTGTACACGTTACAGTAGTTGTACACACGTTACAGTAGTAGTATTTACCTGTGTGCACATGTTACAGTAGTTGTACACACGTTACAGTAGTAGTATTTACCTGTGTGCACATGTTGCAGTAGTAGTATTTACCTGTGTACACGTTATAGTAGTTGTACACACGTTACAGTAGTAGTATTTACCTGTGTACACACGTTACAGTAGTAGTATCTACCTGTGTACACATGTTACAGTAGTAGTAGACATGTTACAGTAGTAGTATTTACCTGTGTGCAGATGTTACAGTAGTAGTATTTACCTGTGTACACATGTTACAGTAGTTGTACACATGTTACAGTAATAGTATTTACCTGTGTACACACGTTACAGTAGTAGTATTTACCTGTGTACACACGTTACAGTAGTAGTATTTACCTGTGTACACGTTACAGTAGTTGTACACACGTTACAGTAGTTGTACACACGTTACAGTAGTAGTATTTACCTGTGTGCACATGTTACAGTAGTAGTATTTACCTGTGTACACGTTACAGTAGTTGTACACACGTTGCAGTAGTAGTATTTACCTGTGTACACGTTACAGTAGTTGTACACACGTTACAGTAGTAGTATTTACCTGTGTGCACATGTTACAGTAGTAGTATTTACCTGTGTACACATGTTACAGTAATAGTATTTACCTGTGTACACACGTTACAATAGTAGTATTTACCTGTGTACACGTTACAGTAGTTGTACACACGTTACAGTAGTAGTATTTACCTGTGTGCACATGTTACAGTAGTTGTACACATGTTGCAGTAGTAGTATTTACCTGTGTACACGTTATAGTAGTTGTACACACGTTACAGTAGTAGTATTTACCTGTGTACACATGTTACAGTAGTTGTACACACGTTACAGTAGTAGTATTTACCTGTGTACACATGTTACAGTAGTAGTAGACATGTTACAGTAGTAGTATTTACCTGTGTACACGTTACAGTAGTAGTATTTACCTGTGTACACGTTACAGTAGTAGTATTTACCTGTGTACACGTTACAGTAGAATAGTATTTACCTGTGTACACACGTTACAATAGTAGTATTTACCTGTGTACACGTTACAGTAGTTGTACACACGTTACAGTAGTAGTATTTACCTGTGTGCACATGTTACAGTAGTTGTACACACGTTACAGTAGAAGTATTTACCTGTGTACACGTTACAGTAGTAGTATTTACCTGTGTGCACACGTTACAGTAGTAGTATTTACCTGTGTACACGTTACAGTAGTAGTATTTACCTGTGTACACATGTTACAGTAGTTGTACACACGTTACAGTAGAAGTATTTACCTGTGTACACGTTACAGTAGTAGTATTTACCTGTGTGCACATGTTACAGTAGTAGTATTTACCTGTGTACATGTCCACCAGAGAGTCCCGGAGCTCCTTGCTTGGCGGCCATTTTGATGTTGTTTCCTCTGGAATCTGTGACCTCGTTTCCCTGGAAACCAAGACACACACATCAGGTCAGCAGCAAAGCAACAGCTAAATCTAGGACCCACCTGATCCAGACCTGCAGACCTGGATCTATCTGATCCAGACCTGATGAGTTGAAGTTAGCCTTAAGAGAAACCTGAAATGAACATGAATTTTGCTGGAGTTAAATTTGAAGTTGACCTGAGTTAAACTTGGAGTTAAGTCCGGTTAAACCTGCAGTTAAACCTGGTGTTAACCCGGGTTAAACCTGGAGTTAATCCAGGTTAAACCTGGAGTTCAGCCGGGTTAAACCTGGAGTTAAACCTGGAGTTGATCTGAGTTAAACCTGGATTTAAACCTGGAGTTAAACCTGGAGTTAACCTGAGTTAAACCTGGAGTTAAGCCAGGTTAAACCTGGATTTAAACCTGGAGTTAAACCTGGAGTTGACCTGAGTTAAACCTGGAGTTAACCTGAGTTAAACCCGGAGTTAAGACAGGATTTAAACCTGGATTTAAACCTGGAGTTAAACCTGGAGTTAACCTGAGTTAAACCCGGAGTTAAGCCAGGCTAAACCTGGATTTAAACCTGGATTTAAACCTGGATTTAAACCTGGATTTAAACCTGGAGTTAAACCTGGAGTTAAACCTGGAGTTAACCCTGGAGTTAACCTGAGTTAAACCCGGAGTTAAGCCAGGCTAAACCTGGATTTAAACCTGGATTTAAACCTGGAGTTAAACCTGGATTTAAACCTGGAGTTAAACTGGGTTAAACCTGGATTTAAACCTGGAGTTAAACCTGGAGTTAAACCTGGAGTTAAACCTGGAGTTAAACCCGGAGTTAAGCCAGGCTAAACCTGGATTTAAACCTGGATTTAAACCTGGATTTAAACCTGGAGTTAAACCTGGAGTTAAACCTGGAGTTAAGCTGGGTTAAACCTGGATTTAAACCTGGAGTTAACCTGAGTTAAACCCGGAGTTAAGCCGAGTTAAACCCGGAGTTAAGCCAGGCTAAACCTGGATTTAAACCTGGATTTAAACCTGGATTTAAGCCTGGATTTAAACCTGGAGTTAAACCTGGAGTTAAACCTGGAGTTAAACCTGGAGTTAACCTGAGTTAAACCCGGAGTTAAGCCAGGCTAAACCTGGATTTAAACCTGGATTTAAACCTGGAGTTAAACCTGGAGTTAAACCTGGAGTTAAACCTGGATTAAACCTGGATTTAAACCTGGATTTAAACCTGGAGTTAACCTGAGTTAAGCTTGGAGTTAAGCCAGGCTAAACCTGGATTTAAACCTGGATTAAACCTGGATTTAAACCTGGATTTAAAACCTGGAGTTAACCTGAGTTAAACCCGGAGTTAAGCCAGGCTAAACCTGGATTTAAACCTGGATTTAAACCTGAATTTAAACCTGGAGTTAAACCTGGAGTTAAACCTGGAGTTGACCTTACTTGCTGCTCAGCTGCAGTTCTGTGATCTTCCTCTTGGTTCGCTGCAGAGCTAACCGTACATCGGCAGCTCTGCTGCTGCCGAAGCTGCTGGACGCCATTAACGCACCTGCACCTGACTGAAAACACACCTGAGCGTCGCTATGACAACCCCTACACTCTGTGCCACTTCACTGCACTGCAGGAGGACTGTGATTGGACAACAGTCCGGTTAAATATTGATAAGCTGACGAGGTCAGGTGACTCAGGTGAGACCAGTGTCATGTTCAGGGATCATGATATCACACATTACCACAGGAAGGGTGGAGCCTCTGTGACATCACACTGAGGGGCTGCTCTGATAGAATGAATGCAAAGACACACTGATTATTGGCTGATAGGTTTATTGATTATTGGACATTTCAGTTGATCACTTCTCAACATCCTGCAGCAATTTTTCCAGAAGAGCAGTGTCTAGTCGATGCTTCATCACAAAGTGTCCATTAAGGTGGAAAACAGGAATGTCCCACCTGTATCTGTCCAACCACAGTCTATTCTCAGGAAGACTGATGTCCACCTGCTGCAGTACAAACTGAGGGACAGACACAGGGAGGCAGTGAGAGACAACAAACTCTTCCTCGGGTCATGTCTTCTGACATACTGAATGAACTACGGTCATATTAGACATTTTGGTCGACATGTTGTTGGACATGCTGAGCATGTGGGATGTGATGTTGGACATGCTGGATGTGCTGTTGGACATGTTGGATTTGTTGTTGTTGTACATGACAGATGTGTTGTTGGACATGACAGATGTGTCGATGGACATGACAGATGTGTCGATGGACATGTTGGATTTGTTGTTGTTGTTGGACATGTTGGATGTGCTGTTGGACATGCTGGATGTGTCGATGGACATGTTGGATTTGTTGTTGTTGTTGGACATGACAAATGTGTTGTTGGACATGACAGATGTGTTGTTGGACATGACAGATGTGTCGATTGACATTTTGGATTTGTTGTTGTTGGACATGCTGGATATGCTGTTGGACATGTTGGATGTGTCGATGGACATGTTGGATTTGTTGTTGTTGTACATGACAGATGTGTTGTTGGACATGACAGATGTGTCGATGGACATGACAGATGTGTCGATGGACATGTTGGATTTGTTGTTGTTGTACATGACAGATGTGTTGTTGGACATGACAGATGTTTCGATGGACATGACAGATGTGTCGATGGACATGTTGGATTTGTTGTTGTTGTACATGACAGATGTGTTGTTGGACATGATGGACATGACAGATGTGTCGATGGACATGCTGGATGTGTCGATGGACATGTTGGATTTGTTGTTGTTGTTGGACATGCTGGATGTGCTGTTGGACATGCTGGATGTGCTGTTGGACATGCTGGATGTGTCGATGGACATGTTGGATTTGTTGTTGTTGTTGGACATGACAGATGTGTCGTTGGACATGACAGATGTGTCGATGGACATTTTGGATTTGTTGTTGTTGGACATGCTGGATGTGATGTTGGACATGCTGGATGTGATGTTGGACATGTTGGATGTGATGTTGGACATGCTGGATGTGATGTTGGACATGTTGGATTTGTTGTTGTTGTTGGACATGACAGATGTGTAGTTGGACATGATGGATGTGTTGTTGGACATGCTGGATGTGTTGTTGGACATGATGGATGTGTTGTTGGACATGCTGGATGTGTTGTTGGACATGTTGGATGTGTTGTTGGACATGTTGGATGTGTCGATGGACATGTTGGATTTGTTGTTGTTGCACATGACAGGTGTGTTGTTGTACATGACAGATGTGTTGTTGGACATGACAGATGTGTTGTTGGACATGACAGATGTGTTGTTGGACATGTTGGATGTGTTGTTGGAGATGACAGATGTGTTGTTGGACATGACAGATGTGTTGTTGGACATGACAGATGTGCTGTTAGACATGACAGATGTGTTGTTGGACATGTTGGATGTGTTGGACATGTTGGATGTGTTGTTGGACATGACAGATGTGCTGTTGGACATGTTGGAT
The DNA here is from genome assembly GCA_016785285.1 of Brachirus orientalis. Classification (NCBI taxonomy): domain Eukaryota; kingdom Metazoa; phylum Chordata; class Actinopteri; order Pleuronectiformes; family Soleidae; genus Brachirus; species Brachirus orientalis. Next base: position 11,482 of record JAFBJR010000664.1, read on the forward strand.
TTGTTGTTGGACATGTTGGATGTGTTGTTGGACATGTTGGATGTGTTGGTTGTTGGACATGTTGGATGTGTTGTTGGACATGACGGATGTGTCGATGGACATATTGGATGTGTTGTTGGACATGTTGGATGTGTTGTTGGACATGACGGATGTGTCGATGGACATATTGGATGTGTTGTTGGACATGTTGGATGTGTTGTTGGACATGACGGATGTGTCGATGGACATATTGGATGTGTTGTTGGACATGTTGGATGTGTTGTTGGACATGACGGATGTGTCGATGGACATATTGGATGTGTTGTTGGACATGTTGGATGTGTTGTTGGACATGACGGATGTGTCGATGGACATATTGGATGTGTTGTTGGACATGTTGGATGTGTTGTTGGACATGACGGATGTGTCGATGGACATATTGGATGTGTTGTTGGACATGTTGGATGTGTTGTTGGACATGACGGATGTGTCGATGGACATATTGGATGTGTTGTTGGACATGTTGGATGTGTTGTTGGACATGACGGATGTGTCGATGGACATATTGGATGTGTTGTTGGACATGTTGGATGTGTTGTTGGACATGACGGATGTGTCGATGGACATATTGGATGTGTTGTTGGACATGTTGGATGTGTTGTTGGACATGACGGATGTGTCGATGGACATATTGGATGTGTTGTTGGACATGTTGGATGTGTTGTTGGACATGACGGATGTGTCGATGGACATATTGGATGTGTTGTTGGACATGTTGGATGTGTTGTTGGACATGACGGATGTGTCGATGGACATATTGGATGTGTTGTTGGACATGTTGGATGTGTTGTTGGACATGACGGATGTGTCGATGGACATATTGGATGTGTTGTTGGACATGTTGGATGTGTTGTTGGACATGACGGATGTGTCGATGGACATATTGGATGTGTTGTTGGACATGTTGGATGTGTTGTTGGACATGACGGATGTGTCGATGGACATATTGGATGTGTTGTTGGACATGTTGGATGTGTTGTTGGACATGACGGATGTGTCGATGGACATATTGGATGTGTTGTTGGACATGTTGGATGTGTTGTTGGACATGACGGATGTGTCGATGGACATATTGGATGTGTTGTTGGACATGTTGGATGTGTTGTTGGACATGACGGATGTGTCGATGGACATATTGGATGTGTTGTTGGACATGTTGGATGTGTTGTTGGACATGACGGATGTGTCGATGGACATATTGGATGTGTTGTTGGACATGTTGGATGTGTTGTTGGACATGACGGATGTGTCGATGGACATATTGGATGTGTTGTTGGACATGTTGGATGTGTTGTTGGACATGACGGATGTGTCGATGGACATATTGGATGTGTTGTTGGACATGTTGGATGTGTTGTTGGACATGACGGATGTGTCGATGGACATATTGGATGTGTTGTTGGACATGTTGGATGTGTTGTTGGACATGACGGATGTGTCGATGGACATATTGGATGTGTTGTTGGACATGTTGGATGTGTTGTTGGACATGACGGATGTGTCGATGGACATATTGGATGTGTTGTTGGACATGTTGGATGTGTTGTTGGACATGACGGATGTGTCGATGGACATATTGGATGTGTTGTTGGACATGTTGGATGTGTTGTTGGACATGACGGATGTGTCGATGGACATATTGGATGTGTTGTTGGACATGTTGGATGTGTTGTTGGACATGACGGATGTGTCGATGGACATATTGGATGTGTTGTTGGACATGTTGGATGTGTTGTTGGACATGACGGATGTGTCGATGGACATATTGGATGTGTTGTTGGACATGTTGGATGTGTTGTTGGACATGACGGATGTGTCGATGGACATATTGGATGTGTTGTTGGACATGTTGGATGTGTTGTTGGACATGACGGATGTGTCGATGGACATATTGGATGTGTTGTTGGACATGACGGATGTGTTGTTGGACATGACAGATCCGTCATGTTGGACATGTTGGATGTGTTGTTGGACATGACAGATTTGTTGTTGGACATGACAGATCCGTCATGTTGGACATGTTGGATGTGTTGTTGGACATGACGGATGTGTTGTTGGACATGACGGATGTGTTGTTGGACATGACAGATCCGTCATGTTGGACATGTTGGATGTGTTGTTGCACATGACGGATGTGTCGATGGACATATTAGACGTGCCTCAGACGTACTCGGTGTTTAAACGGTTCCAGTCTTTCTTTGGCCTCATCACAGAGAGGACACGGCTCCTACAGAAGATACTTATGGATCAGTCAGGGTTACATGCTTACATGTGGGTGTATGTGATGTCATGCTGATGTCATGATGATGTCATGCTGATGTCAGAGGTGTGGTTACCTTGGTGAACAGAGTGAGAGTAGGTAAAGGTTTGGTAGAAAACAGTCGGAGAAGCTGCACAGATGCAGATTCACACTTCAGGAAAAACATTTGATCTGAGAATAAAAAACACAAACAAACTGTGTGACTGACCTGAGAGACAGCAGCTGACCAATCACAGGAAGGGGGCGTGGTCATCTATAACCAGCACAATCACAAGCTGCGTCTCATCTAAGGGTCTGCAGCCGACTGGAAGTTCAGTCTCTTTGTTGTGGTTTAACAGATACCTGGTCTGTCCTTCACTGGACTGAGCTCAACAGAAGAGTCTAGTCCAAACGTTACTGAGCTGCATCACCGTGGACAGTGATGTGACATCACTGTGTCGACCTCTAGGGTGGACAGCAGCTCACTGTTCTCATAGAACGTAACACACTTATTGTATACATATTTAAATAAACACTGTTATTTATATATCCATCATTTTACGGACATTATACATCATCAGTCACATGACATCATCAGACATCATCAGTCACATGACATCACCTTCTTGTTTAGTTTCTATACTGTGAAGAACTTTCTTTCTTTGAGTTGTATGAAAAGTTCTACAGAAGTACAAGTCCGTCCCATTTAAGGTTCCGCGTCCTGCGGAGTGTGGATTCGTCGGCCAGATGTCGTCAAAATGCGTCACAGCGCAGCGACGTAGGCTGTCCCATTTCGACGGGTCTACGTCGACTCCTTCGATTGCAGCCAACGTTAGCTTGGCTGGGAAGGATAGCTCTGCTGGATCCTTCGCGGCCGATCATATCCCAGAATTCTTTGCACACTGCTGGAAAATCTTTTCCAATATAAGCAAGATGGCGGACGACGTGTCTTGCTGCAGAGCAAATTCCTTTTTAAATGTAAGTATAATTGTTTTAAATCAGAGAAACAAAACATATAAACGTTTTATTTACATTAAAATTCGTACCGCTATAGATGTAATTAATAAGCAGACGTCAGGAAGGAGTGACCGCTGCGTTTGCTGTATTTGCTGTTGGTCCGCCAGCACCGCTAAACAGTCGTGTCAGTCCCGGCGTAGCTTTGGTTTTAAAACCTAAAAGGCTAAACTTGGCTGGAAATAAATGGGGCAATTTTGTATAATGATTAATTTGCCACGTAAACTAATTTAGTTGGTGTTATGAAAGAAGCATACTGTTATTATTTTAATTTGCTGTAGGCAGCAAGGAGCAGACAGCCGAATTTATTCACCTTAATATTACATTTGTTCATTGTTTAATTTTATTACCTTATTTTGATCCTACAATACTGTATTCTTGACTATGAAGAAATGGAAAAATTCTTCAAATAAAATCTTGATATTTGCTTTTAAAGCTTAAACACATTTGTAACGTAGATCTTCAGATAAAACGTTTCAGCTAATGACAAACTTTTTCTTATATACTGTTCTATCAAAGTAAGATTATGGTTATTTTCTTTGGTGCAGTAAGTAGTAAACTACAAGCTCTGCAAGAGAAAACTTAAAATATGCTTATATGTAAAAGTACTAATGGTGCCATGACATGTCACTTGTCAGTGTTTTTCTATTATATCTGATGTGCTTGGATTATATCACTGCAACATACATGTGTATGTCAGTTACTGCTGTAGAATTTAGCTTGGGCTCAATTTTAAGTATATAATATACATCAGGCTGATTTAATTCACTGTGACATATGACATTATACTGCATAAAAACCGTATAAAATTATGACATGACTGTAGTATGGCTTCATAACGTCCTGCCAGATTTATTAGGGTTACTATTTGGTAAAGGTTTCAGTTTAATCATTTTACCTGTTCATGGTTTTCTTACAGCCTGAGAAACATCACACACCGATGTCTGTGGTGAAAGTTCTCCATATGCATTAAAGTTAAATTAATTGTTAAAATAAGTACAAAATCTGAAGGCTCCATCGAAATAACTTAATAAACTAAATTAAAACCAATACAAAAACAACTAAAACACACTGAAAACAATTAATTTGTAAAGAATAATACTAATTCTACAAATATTGCCAAAAATATGAACAGTATAAAACATATTAATAGTAAATGTGAATGAGAAAAAAAAAATGTTTTCTTCGGTTGGTGATGTAACCGGTGAGGTGGGTAGACTGAGTCTGGAAACAACAGAACACCTGTTTTATGAATGTGAGACGGTTAAAAAATGATGGGAATCCCTCCACATTCTGATATCGTCCAGCTCCACAAACATAGACTTTTGGTCCTTTGAAAATATTCAAATAGGTGTGATCATCAAGGATTAAAAAAATAGAATTTTTAGTGAATAATCTCATTATTATCACAAAACATTACATACATAAGTGTCTGTATGCTAAATCCCCTCCCTCATGGTTTGCTCTCAAAGATGAAATTTCTTTATTACAAAGATGTCTGAAACTAATAGACAATCCCCATGCAATTAAATTATATAATTATATAGCAGAACTTAACTTATCCTGAACCCCTTGTACTTATTTTGTTTGCACTTACATATCCTTAGATTTGTATTTATTTGGTTTTATTATTTATTTTATGCTCCTTTTAATTTATAAATTTTAATTTGTATACTACATCTATTTGTTATATGAGGTGAGAATCTTTATACTGTTAAACGTGTGTCATTGTTCATGCTTTTGTTTCTTTAAATAAAGTTAAAAAAAAAAGGTGGGTAGACTGGACCGTCTCATTTCGCAGCGGGTCCTTCGGAGTGCCCAGTACTTTAAATGGGACAGGGCTACTGTCAAACTAAAAGCAACACAACGTAGTGTTTGCTCTCTGGAGCCCCCTACAGGTGGGAAACAGTACTGTCATTAAACATTAAACACACCGTGGTAACATGGACATTTGTTGACAAAACAGAACTGAACATGACTTCAGGAACATCACATGACTTCAGGAACATCACATGACACACAGCAGCTCCGACACACTGTGTGTCCACTCTGTGTCCACTCACTAGTCCAACAGTGGATCCAGGTCACTATCACTCCGATGTCCCTCAGCGGACGCCGGTCAGTTTGTCCACCATCTTATTCTATCATTCCCACTTTTTTAAACTCTGGTGTTTGTGCCGTCTCTTCGGTTTCTAACCGTTTTCACCGTCTCAGGCCCTGAAGAGGGCGCTATTCAAACTGTTAGAAGTAGCCGATAAGTTCAAATATATCTGGAGACATTGAAGGTTGAAATACCACATGGTGATTTTCCTATGATCAATAAAGTGATTGATCTCAGTTTCCGGTTTAAACTCAAAGTCTCCACAAACCAATCACTTCGGTAACTTCTCTTAGCCTGTTAGCCTGTTAGCCTCTTAGCAGTATCACAGCACCGACCTTCTACAGACCGGAAATGAGCGTTAAACTCACCGCGGTGTACTGAGTGGCTTCCCGGTCCGGGTTCTGGTTCGGGGTCTGGTTCTGGGTGTGATTCAGGTTCCGCTGACCTAAATAAATGTTCTGGTGTTTAACACAAAAAACAATACTCTACTAATTTTTCTGCTTCTTCTTCTTCGTCTTCTTCCGTATTTGTTTGCGGTTGACAAACAAGATTACAAGTGTATTACTGCCACCTACTGGACTGGAGTGAGAGAGCGAGACTGATATTTGAACTGCACCAACATGAGACTTGGTGAAGTTTTGTTCTTAACTCATCAATGTCCTTTGACCATGATGATGATGATGATGAAGATAAAGATGATGATGAGGTCCAGTTCAGGAAGAGGTTACATTATACTCATCTACATAATATAACGTCAAATTAAATCACCAGAATATTGCAATTGTTAAAAAACAAATAGAAAGAATCAACATCTGATCAACAATCAATAACTTTTAGTTTAAAGTTGACACTTTTAAATACGACACAAATTCAGGATGATTTTCAAACAACCTGGACTCGATTAGAAACGTGGAGAACGATGAACAGACGTGTTGGGTAACATGTTATGTAACATGAGTGAAGACATGTCACACCTGACAAGAACTTCAGCATGTTTGTGTTTTTTCTACAACCACAGCTCCTGGACATTGACCAATAGGAGAACAGAGTGTTCTGACGCAGTGTGACATACTGACATAAACATGGCGAAGAGGAAGAGGAGGGATGATGATGATGATGCTGTGGAATAGTGACACCAAAGAATGTTTTTTCCCTGCCCCGCCTCCTCAATGACCTCTGAACTCACACAGTATTGTGGTCATACTTGTACTGATGATCCACTGTGACAGATAATCTGACCTTAATCTGAAATCTGACCTTAATCTGACTTAACTATTGTCTCTCCACATATCCCAGTGTAGCAGTGCCTGTGGAGACATTCCCACGCTGCACACAGGGTGAGGGTTACCCAGGTGACCCCTGGGGCAACCTAACCCTGAAGTGAGACAGCAGCAGCAGCAGCAGGATGATGATGATGATGACTGACCTCGCCTGGACGTTCACATGTGTGTTTTTATCACCATCAGGATTTGAGTCTCTCAGTGTGAAACTGAAAATGTCCACGACTGTGCTGACCTGTGCCAGTCTGGACCTCACACCTCGACATTAACTGGACTCTGGACTCTGGACAGTTCAAGATAAACAAACCCTAACAGAGAAAAATGTGTGCGTGTGTGAGAGGGTCACAGCTGCAGTGATGCAGTGATTTACTCACAGGAACATTCAGGTTCTGCAATACACCTCGAAGTGATTCATGTTTTCATTTTATTTTCACACATTAACAAACAAAAACTTGAAAACTGTGCAAATGAACTGATGAAGAAACTCACAGAGGCCACAGAGGGGCCGTTTCTACCAGACTCTACTGACCCAAACTAGTCTCTTCTGGACTCTGCTGGATTCGTTTGCTGGTCTTCAGTGCTCCTCTGCAGCTGAGGTGAATTTCCCTGGTTTCCTTGGTAACCAGTTAATAAACAGGAAGTAAAACTCGATGCATGGCATCGATAATGAGCAGCAACACTGTCCTGACTGCAGCGAGCGGCCATGTTGGCTCTGAGTGATGTCACCATGGTAATGCCATGGCAACACTGATCCATTCAAACACATAAACCAGTTCCCTAATCCACCGGCCAATAAGAGGAAGACCTGCCCTCTGGTCCGTATGGAGGTCTTTGATTGGCCGCTTCCTCTGAGGTGGACCTTCACGGATCCTTTCCATCATCCTTTGCTCTGCTGGACGTGAACAGGTCAGCTGATCTTCCACCACTGAGGTCACAAGCTCACGGGTCAGGGAGGTCAGAGGTATCCACGGTAACCTGTATTGATGACGACAGTAGGCTTCGTTACACAGTCTGTCAATCAATAAACCAATTAGCAAATCAATCAGTGGACCAGAGGTGGTGCAGTGGTATAGAGGTGGTGCAGTGGCACAGTGTTAGTGCAGTGGTATAGAGGTGGTGCAGTGGCACAGTGTTAGTGCAGTGGTATAGAGGTGGTGCAGTGGCACAGTGGTGGTGCAGTGGTGCGTGTTAACTTCACCTTGATGAAGATGGTGTCGTCTTTGATGTAGCTGCCCGTCTCCAGGACGCTCTGCGACACAAACAGTGGACAACCGGACGCAATGTTCATCTCTGCAGTGGGACGCCGGAAACTGCTGCTGTTCGGATCTGGTTTGAAAGCGTCACCCAGGTGTTTCCTGGACGGACCCTGGTCCATCAGCATCAGAGTCACCTGACCAAGACATACACAGGTTACCCGATCAGGTCCATATTCACAATATTCATGCATTCATTGTAAAAATTTACTTTACTTAAACTTTTACCACGAATGGGCGGAGCCTTCGGTTATTGTGGTTTATTGGAAACAGATGAACTAATGGTACAAATATTAAAAAAAATTTAATTTATGTTACAAAATGTGTACAGTTGCAAATGTTTTTTTTTTACTTCCAGATATAAAAATATGTTGATATTATTCTGACAAATGTGACTAAGATTCGTAATAATATTGCAGTAGTTGATTACCTTATACTCTGGTCAGAGGTCAAACCCTAACCCTGACCCTCACAGCGTCCTGTACTAACCCTGACCCTCACAGCGTCCTGTACTAACCCTGACCCTCACAGCGTCCTGAACTAACCCTGACCCTCACATCGTCCTGAACTAACCCTGACCCTCACATCGTCCTGTACTAACCCTGACCCTCACATCGTCCTGTACTAACCCTGACCCTCACAGCGTCCTGAACTAACCCTGACCCTCACAGCGTCCTGTACTAACCCTGACCCTCACATCCTCCTGAACTAACCCTGACCCTCACGTCTCCATGCAGATGAAATTCTAAATATGATATACAGTTACAACATGCTTTGTTTCTTTGACTGGATCATCTTTCAAAGTTTCAAACTTGAGTGAATCAAGTCTCAAGAATTTCTGTCTCTCATCCTCCAAGTAACTGGGGTTCTGATAAATTATACTTTGTCTCAGTCAGTCCCTGACATGCCTTCCTTCAAAAAAACTGAACTAACCCTTTAATAATTGTCCCCATTCACAATTATCCTGAAAATAGAAAAAACATGATTATCTTATTACCAGTGATTATAAGGGTGATTTTGTGATGAAATTGTCCCATCACTAGCAAAGACAAAGCACCGGTACAATGATTACTACCTTCTGTTTGAAAGGCCAGGGCAGCAGGGCGTCGTACTCGCCCCTCATCACCACAAAGAACAGCGACAGGTGTGTCCCTTTGCCCATGCCATCTCCGTTCAGGTAAACTCGTGCGCACATCTTATACCCAAAGTATCCGGTGTAAAATGGCTGTGAATACAGCGACAGCGTCTTTCCCGCCACCGCTTCCTGTTTCCGCCTCTTGTAGTCGCGGATCTTCCAGATTAGAGTCCCGTTGTAGCTCGCTGTCTCCAGGACCTGGAACCGCAGGTCCATATCAGCCAAACGAATCTCATGGACACTCAGCATGTCATCGTGGCGATTCAGCTGAGTCTCCAGGGGCGCTGCAGGGAGAATTCAATGAGTATTCATGCATGAGATGTTTGACTTTGACGATGTTTGATGAATGTAGACTGACCTCAACTAGTCCCCAGACCTATGAATGTAGTCTGACCTCAACTAGTCCCCAGACCTATGAACTTTTGAATACGGCTGAACGGCTTGTGATTGGGCTCACCATCTCCGTCTTTCAGCAGTGCTGTCACTAAATACACCAGACTCCTCTGTTAAATATGGACATTTTACAAATGTCCTTGTTAAATGTTGCAGATTAACGCATGTTTTCAGGATTTTTAACTGTGACACCTTAGGTCACCTGAGGTCACCTTAACTTTTTAACTGATCTACAGTTCAGCATTGAGTGGAGTTGAGCTGTGCTGTACTTGATCTGTGTAGTGGAAAAGCATCATTACACCTTTGCAGATAGTTACCACAGTAACTAGTCCCGAGGTGTATTTGCATGTTCTGACCTAGAGTGTGTGTTGTGGACCCAGTTCCGCTGCGCCCTCCTTGTTCCAGAGCATTCAGCCTGGTTCGTACGTTCTCCAGGGTTCCCCTCAGGTTGTCCACCTCGTCTCTGAGCAGACGGAGAGAGTGAAGCTCCAGCTCCACCTCCAGGAGCTTCTCAGAATGAGAACTCATGAGTTTCTGTAGGAAGAGACAGATTCCACAGTTTCTATTTATCCTGCCCACATTAAAACATATGACACGGAACTGCAACATGCCTTCCCTCTGTAAAAAATGGGTCAAAAACATGAATGCCTGAATGCACAAAAACATGTGGAATATTCTGAGACCTGCATAGTTGCCAGTTTTTGCTCCATTTGACGATTCTTGTCTCTCAGCTCATCGTTCTGGTTTTCCAGTTCGGACAGACGGCTGCTGAGAGCAGGCAGCACCTTATACCGCTCTGACAGCTCCCCTTTAACATCCTCCACCTGGAAATACAAATACTAGTCAGCTCAACTCACAGTCTAAGTCTTATTTACAATGGTTACTATGGTTACCTTGTTCTCCAGCAACAAAGTCCTGTTGGCCATCATTCTCAGGTGCTCCGCTGCGAAGGTGGACTCATGTTGCCTTATTTCCTGGTTCAAACCCTGAATGTTTACAGTAAAAACATTACCAAGTATCAAGTGTGTTGCATCCAAGACACGCCAGATGGTAACCATGACGACAAGAGCAGATACCTTGAACATGCAGCCGTAACGGTGGAACTGGCAATTCACTTGAGCTTTGGGACAGTCATGCTGGTGACTCGAGAGCTGAAACATACATACATGTATTAATCAATCGATCTATCGATCAGCTAACCTAAACCACATTGTTGTGAGTGGACACTGGAGAATGTACTGGGTCAGTACCTCACTCCGAGGCAACGAGGAGAAAGAGCAGTGATTTGGACAAGACACCGGGAAAGCTGGACACACAGTCTCTTTATGTTTCTGTGAACGATTGATAGCATTATTTTATCTCTGAATTTCAGATAATATATCGTCTCTGTGAGTCATGTGATGTCAGCAGTGATGTCACAGGTTACCTGCAGGTCTGTCAACGGCATCTTGGTGGCGCAGAACTCACAGCTTGTCTCTCTGTGTTTACATTTCCAGCTCAGGTGGTCTGGGATTTCCTTCCTCATCATACGCTCTTTACATTTTCCCAGAGGACAAGGAACCTCAAAGAAGGGACAGACATTCAGGTGGTCCTGCAGAGAGATGGACAGGGTTGAGTGAGTGGGCCTCTACTCTACTGCCCTCTGCTCTTTGACATTTTGGTCAAAGTTGTCACCCTGGTAACCACACTCACAGGTATCTGCTGCAGACTCATCTGTTCCTGACAGCCATTAGCTTCACTACGACAGTAAACCTTCAGAGCCATGATCTCCCTGTGACAGCAAACATCTCTGAAGATCTTCAACCACACAAACAACAAGAAGACAGTGAGCAACTATCCATCGTCAATCATTAGTCATCAATGATGATGGCACTTCCTGCCCACCTTGTCTTTAAACAGTGGCTCCATGTCAGCTGGACACACTGGGTTTGGCTGACTGAGGATAGAGGACATAAATCCTGCTGGTCAGAGGTGGAACTGCAGCTTCACATGGCATTTTGATATAAAACAATCATCAAACCACATTGAACAAAGACTTGTGTAATAAAATCTACGTCAGTTTAAGTCTACGTCTTCAGAACATGTTCACGTCTTTATCTCACTGTTAGACAGACTTTTCCAACAGGAAAGTGAAGTTTGTAAACCACTCACTCTCCCACACCAAAGTCCATAGAGAAAATCAGTGATTTTAGCTCACAGGGACACAGGAGCTGCTGGTCTGCTGCTGCCTCGTGTGGTCACTTTGTGTCACTCAAGTACATCTTACTGAGGCAGCAGTGGATCACAAATTCTTGTGTGACTGTCACATCTCTCCTCTCCTCACTAGCCAGTAGACCTGGACCGGGATGGTCCACCTGCATGTCTCACCTGAGGATATTGTTGATGCAGCTCTGGCAGAACCGATGTCCGCACTCAGTCTGTCGTGGGTGACAGAGAACCAGCCGACAAACCTCGCAGCAGTACTTGGCTTCTGGAGTTTCTACAAAATGATCTCTAAATCCTCCATGAAGAGGCAGAAAACCTGTAATAGAGACACACCTGAAGTCACCTGTGGTCAGCTGCAGTCACCTGAGGTCACCTGAAGTCACCTGAAGTCACCTGTGGTCAGCTGCAGTCACCTGAGGTCACCTGAAGTCACCTGAAGTCACCTGAAGTCACCTGTGGTCAGCTGAAGTCACCTGTGGTCAGCTGAAGTCACCTGAGGTCACCTGAAGTCACCTGAGGTCACCTGAAGTCACCTGAGGTCAGCTGCAGTCACCTGAGGTCACCTGAAGTCACCTGAGGTCACCTGAAGTCACCTGTGGTCACCTGAAGTCACCTGAGGTCAGCTGCAGTCACCTGAGGTCACCTGAAGTCACCTGAGGTCACCTGAAGTCACCTGAAGTCACCTGTGGTCACCTGAAGTCACCTGAAGTCACCTGAAGTCACCTGTGGTCAGCTGAAGTCACCTGTGGTCAGCTGAAGTCACCTGAGGTCACCTGAAGTCACCTGAGGTCAGCTGCAGTCACCTGAGGTCACCTGAAGTCACCTGAAGTCACCTGTGGTCACCTGAAGTCACCTGAGGTCAGCTGCAGTCACCTGAAGTCAGCTGTGGTCACCTGAAGTCACCTGTGGTCAGCTGCAGTCTCCTGAGGTCACCTTAGGTCTCCTGAGGTCACCTTAGGTCACCTGAGGTCAGCTGAAGTCACCAGAGGTCACCTGAAGTCACCTGTAGTCACCTGAAGTCACCTGAGGTCACCTGAGGTCACCTGAGGTCAGCTGAAGTCACCAGAGGTCACATGAGGTCAGCTGAAGTCACCAGAGGTCACCTGAGGTCAGCTGAAGTCACCAGAGGTCACCTGAGGTCAGATGGGGTCATGCAGGTCAGCTGAGAAGCCCTACTGGTCAATCATAAACATGAGGTCTGAATCAGTACCTTGTGGGGCGACCGGGTCACTGAGGGGCCAGGCATTGGCTGGACGGTGAGAGGGCGGGGTGATGGGAGTAGCCACAGAGAGAGAAGTAGCCAGGGAGGGCGCCACCTGCTGGAGTGGAATCTGCACCTCCCTCCCGTCAGTGCTCCTCCCCGCTGACATGACCTGATGATAATCAACGAGTCCAAAAGAGGGAGACACTGAGCAGGTCACATGATCAATCAATATTTACAAGTCATTAAAAACACTTTGTCAGTGTCTCTGTCTGTCTCTCTGTCTGTCTCTGACCGTGTCTCCGTCTGTCTCTCTGTCTGTCTTTGTCAGTGTCTCTGTCTGTCTGTCTCTGACCGTGTCTCCGCCTGTCTCTGACCGTGTCTCCGTCTGTCTCTGACCGTGTCTCCGTCTGTCTCTCTGTCTGTCTCTGACCGTGTCTCCGCCTGTCTCTGTCTGTCTCTGACCGTGTCTCAGTCTGTCTCTCTGTCTGTCTTTGTCAGTGTCTCTCCCGTCCCTCCCGTCAGTGCTCCTCCCCGCTGACATGACCTGATGATAATCA
>JAFBJR010000668.1:0-227513 GCA_016785285.1 Brachirus orientalis
CTAAACAGAGTTGAGGCAGTCAACTCGTTTGATTTGTTGGACTGATTTTCAATTCTGACTCATAGGTTAATAATTGATCATTTTAAGACTTGACAACTTAAAATGATTTCTCATGAGAAAAAAATGCAAGTTATCTTTACAGTACAGAGGAGCTTTTATTATGCTCACATTGATGCCCCACACTAACGAATTGCGTGAATTTCTGAGCTGATAAATGCAACACATTTTCCAAAATAAACGATTGAGACACAGGTGTGACACAGGTCTCTCATAAATATGTTACTGGAACTTTGTGTTTTTCCTTCACCCGTGAATGACACAAATCCTTACGAGATAAATGGTTTAAATTTGGGCTCTAAAAGTAAAAGTAAAGTAAAATATAAAGTAAAAAGTAAAAGTAAAATATCGCTGATTTATGATTAAACAGGAGAAACCGAAGTCAAAGCAACTGGCTGCCTATCCCTACAAAGTTCAAAGAATTAACAGCAGCACAATGGAGACTTCGAGAGGCGTGCTATTTGCAAACACGCCTGAAGCACACAGCACACCACTCCATTCCTTCGTTCATTCATTCATTTATTCATTCATTCACACATTTTCTCACTCACTTGTTACAATTTACATTTTGTTTTCTCGTGTTTATGCTCAGCTATACTCACATTACATATCTATTTTGAAGTTTGGGACCGATTTGAAGCAAACTGCATTCATTGACTGGTAATAAACCCGGTGTCAACATAACTGTGGATGAGTAGCTATTTCTACCGAAGGGTAAGATTCAGCCTCGTTCAGTACATGGCCAACAAACCAGACTAATTTGGCATCAAGCTCTGGCTTGCTGTTGATGTTACTACGAAATACATGGTGAATGGTGCGCGCCATACCTGGAAATAGACGAGGCCAGGTCAGGGGCTGGTGTTGAAATTGGTGGAGCCTTACACATGGAAGGACAGGAACCTCACGACAGATAACTTTTTAAAGTCAGTAAAGTTTGCAAAAGCATTACAAGCCAAGAAGACGAGTCCGGTTGGCACAATCAATGAAATCAAGACAGCTTCCCATGACGCAAATGCAGCTATTCACCGATTTGAACAAAACGGCATTGCCTGCTATAACGGTGTCAACATAACTATGGATGAGCAGCTCTTTCTAACGAAGGCGAGAAGTTAATGTCGCTGTTCACCCCGTAGGTGCTGAAAACTGACAGCGTATCACTCACTGTCTACCACTCTCTCACTCACACTCTTTTTCTACCGCTTTATCCACTAGGGGTCGCGGGGGGCGCTGGTGCCTATCTCCAGCTAACATAGGGCGAGAGGCAGGGTACACCCTGGACAGGTCGCCAGTCCATCACAGGGCCACACAGAGACAGACAACCATTCACTCTCACATTCATACCTACGGGTATGAATGTGGATGTGAGTTTTATATCCTTGATAGTGCATATACAATGAACAATCCGAAAATAAGCGCGTCTCAGCCAAATGACACAGCGTGATGCAGCAACACATCCACGCATTGCAATGACTGCAAACTTGTACCCTGTGTGTAAATAAGCATGCTTTAATAGAAATTAAGTGAATTCTACTTTGGATATGTGTTTTACATCCTGGTAGTACATAAACAATGAAAAATCCGAAAATAAGCGCGTCTCAGCCAAATGACACAGCGTGATTCGGCAACACATCCACGCATTGCAATGACTGCAAACTTGTACCCTGTGTGTAAATAAGCATGCTTTAATAGAAATTAAATGAATTCTACTTTGGATGTGAGTTTTACATCCACAATGAGAAATCCGAAAATAAGCGCGTCTCAGCCAAATGACACAGCGTGATGCAGAAACACATCCACGCATTGCAATGACTGCAAACGCATAGACTGGGTGTAAATAAGCATGCTTTAATAGAAATTAAATGAATTCCACTTTGGATGTGAGTTTTACATCCACAATGAAAAATCCGAAAATAAGCGCGTCTCAGCCAAATGACACAGCGTGATGCAGCAACACATCCACGCATTGCAATGACTGCAAACGCATACACTGAGTGTAAATAAGCATGCTTTAATAGAAATTAAGTGAATTGCACTTTGGATGTAAGTTTTATATCTTTGATAGTGCATAAACAATGAAAAATCCGAAAAAAAGCTCTCTCAGCCAAATGACACATTGAAGTAACAACACATCCGCACGTGTTGATCACAATACGTGAGGTTTACATTATTGCAGAGAAGAAAAATTCTAATTACTGTTTCGAGTTTGTATCTTGTTACTTGTTACAATTTACATTTTGTTTCCTCATCTTTATGATCAGCTGTACAGTTGCATACACACACCTGACGCACAGCACACCACTCAATCTATTCATTCAGAAGAGAAGAAAAAACAAACCCACAAACAAACAACAGGATGTTTAACTAAAAACCAAAGGGCAAATGGCATCAGCAATGATATTTTCTTTACTTTTCTTATGGACAGTATGCTAGCGCATGTCTTTGGTTGAAGTTGCGCATATGGGAAAAGAAGACTAACGGATCATGGTCAGAAAGGACTTCTACGAGCTCCGGGTTTGATCCAATTTCACTTGGATTCAAAACTTCAAAGGTTTGAAGAGCGAGCATCTGAAGAGCGAGCAGATGGGCAAGAGAAAGAAGCCCTTGCCCTTCTGCTCGCTCTTTGTTTTAGCTGATGTTTACTGAATTTTTTTGAAAAATAAACAGGGTGATCCTGCAGAGGAACTGCACCTGCCCCGCATGCACTGGCATCGACCTCGCACGACAACGCTTTAGTAATTTGTTTCACGAATTTTTCTCTCCACTAAATAAAGACCAGAAAATTTGGCATGCAGGCTGGATGTAAGTTAAAGAAGCAGCAACAAAACCTTTTCACCTGGGCAAAATGAATGGATCACGTAATTTTTTATCGTGATTTCATTTCATTTTGGACTAGGACTGTGCAAGACTGTCTTGGGCTAGCCGACACACACGATGAAGACACACAGAAAGTGCTGACATAATCTAACACATTATGTTCAACATTAGGGGTTTCTAACAACCATTTTTCTTTAACGAGCCGAAGGGGACAGCGCACAGTGTGGCCGAACATAAGATCAGCGAGATAAACCCTAAGGATTCCTTGTGTGGTTTCTCTAAGAGCAAATCATAAAAGACCTTCATCCCACTCTCTGCCGGACTTAAGGCAATATTTTCGTAACATGGATTTTAGTGTCTGATGGAAACACTCTAGCGCTCAATTGGACTCTGGATGGTAAGGACTGGATTTTTCATGTTTTAGTTTGAGTTCATTCATGACTTGTGAGAACACTTTTGACATAAAATTTGTGCTTGAATTTGTGTTTGAATTGAGATTTTACGATAGTTCTCGCTTTATTTGTGCTTAATGGAATGGCTTCCAGGTAACACATTGTAGCACACATGATTGGTAACATGTCCAGATTTGGTTTTTGGTAATGGGCCACACAGTCCAACAAAACTCTCTTTCCCACTATTTGACACATGTGACATGAAGTTACAAAGCACACAATTCTTTTTTTTAATACCAAATGAACTAAACTAAACTGATGTCATGTGCCAAACTGAGCACCTGGGGGCGATTTGTTTTGGGCACAACCAACTGTTTACAATATCTAAACCAAAATGTTGTAATCTCCACATTACAACATTTTCAATGAAGAAACATACAGACGTACATGTCTCCCTCTAGTGACATTTAAAGCTCATTTCTGCCTCAGCAGGAAACCAGTTGACACTTTTCACGTTTTCTTTTCTTACTTCCAGATATGGGTGACACTGAAGGAAGGAACTCACGTTCATCTAAAGTAGCCATAAATGATTCAGACAATTCTACAACTTTGCCCATTTTACGAACCTGTGCGCACGTAATTGCGCACAAAGGAAACACACTGACTTAGAGGCAGGACCAGAGGCAACGGGAACGTCAATGACCTCAGGAGGAGGAAAGACTTTTCCTCTGGCTAAATCGTTACCGAAGATTAACGAGACGCTGTCAATTGGTAACTGAGGACGCAGGGCTACTTTACCGCATCCTGTCACGAGTGGGGACTGCAGATGTACTATGTGCAGAGGAGCTTTAATTATGCTCACTGTAATGCCCCACGCTAACAAATTGCGTGCATGTCTGAGCTGATAAATGGAGCACATTTTCCAAAATAAACGATTGAGACACAGGTGTAAAACACAGGTCTCTCATAAATGTCACTGGAACTTTTTTTTCTTCACCAGTGAATGACACAAATCCTTTACGACATAAATGGGTTAAATTTAGGATTTGTCTTATGTTTGTGTGTTTTAAATTTAGACTTGGGGTCTGGGTTGATTGGGGGTAGAGATTGTTTTTATTCGACCAACACCAGCATGAGCTTTAGTGGATTTGGATTGTCCTTTCTTCTTAAGGATTGGATACACACCTACCAGGCCAGGATGCTAACAATGTTTTTACTTTTTTAGCTTCTAGGGAATGAATCTTCATTGAACTATGAATGGAAGAGAAGATGGTTTCGTGTGTTAAAATGAATTAATCCGCTAGAGTTGCGGCTTTGGTTACTGATTGTACTTTTTGTTCATTTAAAAAAAAAGACGATGTACTCTGATAAACATTTCTCTCAGATCGTCAAATGCTTTTACAAGACTGACACCATTTATCAAACTATCTTTTGCAAACTCTACATAACTCAGGTTGGAACTTTTATCTCCATTTATAAATCTTTGCCAATAGTCTTCAGGAACAAGTACACAAGCTGGCAACAGTCTTTCCACTTATGTGGGAAATGTTAGAGGGTGAGTTTACAGCTGAAATGATCATGTTCTTAAAAGGAACAGTCAGCCAAACAACAGTGACAACAACAATAATGGATATCATCATGATACAGCACATAGGCCACACATAGGCCAAATAAGCCTGGGTGTCAGAAAAAATGAATGTGATACAATTACTTGAAGCGATACAGGAGAAATATGATCAAAGTAATGCAGAGGATAATCAGTACACTACAAAGAACAAGGAAAAAACCTCTTTTGTTTTTAGCATCCAATTCACAGTGGTATAACAGTTTGTTTCAGAAACAGGAACTTGGTCAGAATCAGTAAGTGTCCATTCAGGCTCCAGGTTATGTAAAATGACACTAGTGAGAGTGAGCTTTGTGTTGACACTGTTAGGTTTCCACCTCACTTCACAGGGAACAAAGAATATGTGTGTGTATGCGTGAAGAATCCATCCTGGTACTTGATTGGAGAATCTTCAGCTACACAAGGCAGCCTGTGAGGTTTGTAATTCTTTGCAGAAGTGTGTGCATTCATGTGTATCACTGGAGCGACTCTAAGTGGTATCCACACACGCTTAGCAGCCATGCTGAGTCAACACAGCCTGGATTTTTGTACGTGTTCTCCCGTGTGTGCGTGGGTTCCTCTCAAAGTCCAAAAACATGCAGATTTGGGGATTAGGCTAATTGGACACTCTAAATTGCCCATAGGTGTGAATGTGAGAGTGAATGGTTGTCCGTCTCTATGTGGCCCTCTGATGGACTGGCGACCTGTCCAGGGTGTACCCTGCCTCTCGCCCTATGTCAGCTGGAGTTAGGCACCAGCGCCCCCCACGACCCTTAGTGGATAAAGCGGTAGAAAATGAATGATTGAGTGACTGAATCCAGTGATGGTTGTAATGATTCCTTTGAAAGAACCTAGGTGACCACATCAGTGGGAGGATCTGGTGGAGGTGGTACCTTCCTGCGGTGGCTGGCGTGAATCCAGGTAGCTCGTTCAGCTACCTTGACAGCAGTGTGTGCTGTCAGCAGTATCTGGAAGGGTCCTAGCCACCGTTTTGCATGCCAGTTTTTTCTCCTGAAGTCTTTTACAACTACAAAGTCACCTGCTTGTAGGTTATGGAACAGACCCTCTGCTGGTTTAGGGAGGGCTGCAGACACTGTGTTTCTGATGTTAGTAAGGGAGGAAGTCAGATTAGCACAATAAGAGAGAACACTGTGTTGACAAAGTGCTGTAGATGGAGCCAAATGAGCAGGGTGAAAGATTCCCACATGAAGTGAAGCAGCAAAGAGAATCTCAAATGGGCTTAAATTAGTGTGTGTTCCTTTCCTCATTCTCATGCACATCAGTGCGAGGGGCAGTGCCTTTGTCCAGGGCAAACCTTTATCCCAATTTCTGTTTTAGAGTGCCATTATCTCGTTCCACAGCTCCTCCACTGGCAGGATGATATGCACAGTGTGTTTTCAGGTGTATTTCTAAATATGTGCTGAGTTGCTGTATGGCTTCATTAACAAAATGTGAACCATTGTCGCTGGATACCCTCATTGGTGCACCCCAGCGAGGTATAATTTCAGTAAGCAGAGCTTTTGTTACTGCGTTAGCTGGTTGTTTTGACCACTGTCTACCATTACCAGACAGTGTTTTTTCCCTTCAGGTGGACTAAGTTCAATGAAGTCCATCATCATGTGTTCAAATGGGCGTGTTGGTGGTGGGTGTGCTGCTGGTGTGGTGAGTGGAACTGATCTTTCTACGTTATATGTTGTGCAGGCTTGACAAAATGTTTGGGCATAGAGAGAAAAATGCTTAGTGACAATCCTTTTGACACATGGTCTAACCCGTGTGTCAAATTCGCATAATGAGGAAAGAAATGTTTTGGAAGGCAAGGATTGGGGCCACGCCAAACATTATCAGTGAAGGTGCAGCCGCTAAGAGACCAGACGCGGCACTCCTCACGAGTGGAGAAGGACTGAAGAGCCATGAGAGTGGCAGGAATTGAAACAAGACTAGTCAATTTAGGAAATAAAGATGTTAAAGGTTGCTGAGCAGCAGATTTAGCTGCAGAATCAGCACGAGCATTACCTCGAGAAACAGGATCAGAGGCATTGGGGTGGGCAGCACATTTACATACAGCAATTGATGTTGGGAGAATTATGGCACGCACAAGGTCAGCAACAAAAGTGTGATGTAAAATAGGTTTACCATCAGATTTCATAAAATTGTGATGTTGCCATAACACAGCAAAGTTATGTACAACACCAAAAGTGTACCTTGAATCGGTAAATGGTAACAGATTTACCAGAAGCCAAGTTACATGCTTCGGTGAGTGCAATCAGTTCAGCTGCTAGGGCAGAGAGGTGACATGGAAGAGGTCCAGAACACAGCACATCATTGTCAGAGACCACAGAGAACCCAATTTTGTTGGTTCCGGTGGGAGGATCACGGGAAGCTGAACCATCTCCATAGAGAACAAGATTAGGATTGGACAAAGGAGTGTCAGACAAATCAGGTTGTGGTGTACATTGTATTTGAAGTTCTGCCACTTGCTGCTTGAAGGAGTGACGTTGGTGTAACCAGGTAGTCGGAACACCTATTCTAGTGTTGAATTATCTATGTTCTCAGTCTGGTGGTCTGTTGCTGCCACCAGGTGGCGCAAACTGAGCAATAGCATAGTGCACTGAGGAGTTTCAGTGAAAACATTAGGAGAGGTATATGACCGTGGTAAGAGAAGTCGTCCAACCGCTACGGAGTTTCCAACCCGTCAAAACGACGGGTGAATATGAATATCCCGGTGAGTTAGTTGTCAGCACGCACGCTCATTAGCACTCTAGTTGTGATAACTTTGAAGTATGGTTATAACTTGAGACTCTGGATTATTTATGTTAAAAGAAACCAGTTGGGATAAGCTCATAGCCTGGTGATATTGTAAACTGGCACGTTTTTTGAAAAAAAAATGTGTGAATACTGTGGAAGAAAGAATGCTATGAAATGGTCAGATAATTCAGTTAACCTGAGGTGACATGGTCATGGGTATGTTGTTAATGTATTGTGTGAATATGTTCTTAGTAAGTTAGTTGGTTTAGCTTGGTATATGATGTCAAGTTAAAGCGTGAGTGAGTGAAATGTTATGTGTTGTATGAGGGATTGTTGTGTGATACTGTGGGTAATTCTGTTGAGACAAGGAAAAACAACACACAATGTGGATTCTTAATAAGGACAATTAATGATTTCCCTGCACTTTTTGTGCTGTTCTGTAGATTGGATTGAGTCACGCAGACTGCCTCCGTCTCGCTGCCTTCTGGTTCCACCTCATCTTTTCCCCTTCATCACTGCTTCTTGGATCTTCAGTCCATATCCCCATCATCTCCAGTCCTCATCTATCCAACTTATTCTACAACCTCTTTCACCTACTAACCAGGATGAACAGTTCTCATAAAGGGTGGTAGGAAACATGAGTGCACTCGAGAGGAAAAAAAAAAACACTAAACTGAAACATTCATAAACTTGGGTTGAGTAACCAAAGACTGATTCATACTCATCTTGTTGGGACAGTGTACATTTTAATTTTTTATTGAGATCTCAAATTTTTTTGTTTTTTGTTCTGTTCCATGTATGGTTGGATCTCAACATTCATTTGGGGGAAGGCCACTCAGATAAACTTTGCATATAGCTACTGATAAAAGTCGAGGGACTCTGGACTGACTCTCTGGAAGACAAGCTCTCTGTGTCCAGGGAAGATGTAGAGTCAAAACTGCCTGTCTCTTCAGCAAGTATAGGTGACTCTTCCGAAACAACATGCAAAACAACACAATCAAGTGGCAACTCAGTGATATCATCAAACTTTAGAGAGTATTATCAAAGTCAGGGTCCTCAAATTGTAGTGTGAAGGTGTGAAGTCACCTTGAAGTTGTAGTTTTTCCTTGAAGAAAGTCTTTCAAACTCTAAGTTAGGTGTTTCAGGAAGCACCACTTTTCATGTCATTTTTGCAGAGACTTTTACTAGAAGAAATAAAACCTGTATTGATTATATTATATTATATTTTCATTGTAGATTGCAGAAATGATCACATACTAATCAGCTTGTGCTCTCACTATCAACATGACTGCTGGGCTAGCAGATAAACCAAACTGAATGAAAGGAGGGTTTGTCCATAATCCATTGCAGTATTAGTCACTGAATCGAGGGCATAGGGCAGCCAATTAAAGGCTTTATTTGGTTGCTCAATACTTGTGCTGAGGTGAGGGAAAAGGACAGCAGCTTTTACCATGAAACATTAAGGTTACACACACTGACTGTACATGTATGTAGGAATGGAAAGTGGCATCCATTGCCCAAATTGAAGCCTTGAAAAAAAGACCAGTGCTCTGCCAGTTTTGCAGGTTCTTATGTATGTTAAGTCTATAAGTGTAACAGGTGTAATTAGAACCCAAATGCAGCACACGCAGGAAACAGTCTCTCTGGGCACAGGGAAAGTCCGGGGGCTTAGGCTGGGAACACCAGTCCAGCAAGCAGGTAGGCAGCAGTTGAGGCAGACGTACCAGGAGCAAGCCACCAGTAGCTGGGCCGACACCAGCTGGCAGAATCCAGAGGGATCAGAAGCTCGTGGTCGAAGACGGAAGGCAGGGTCGGTTACCGGGAGTACAGCAAACAGGTTAGTCCAAGGCAGGCAGAGTCGACAGCGGGAGATCAGTCCGGAGAAGAGTGCTGGAAAGTCTTGCGTGAGCATGTAGAACAATCTGGCAGAGAGTGAGTGAGCAGGGAGAGCTTAAATCCTAGCTTAATTGGTGATGAGAAGCAGGTGAGTCAAGCAGGTGAGGGGAGTAGGTCTGATGAGGGGGGCGTGGCTGGCAGGTGAGTGGAGAGGGAATGGAAAATTACTGAGAGGCAGGTGAAAGGGGAGCAGACTGTGACAATAAGAGGCACGGTTGCTTTTTCAAAAGCAGAAAAGCACTTCCAGTTTTTTTTCTGAGCTTCATTTTCAATCCAAATACAGTCATTTATTTCTTAAGTATATATTCTTATAACCTTTCCTCCTACTATGTATGCAGTCAATGGATGATAGCTGTTGAGAGCCTCAGGGCCAATTATCTCAATGTCTGCATAGATGTCCTCCACAAGCTCATAAGACCTAAAATATTCCAGGTACCAAGATGTGAGCTTTTTGCCAACAAAGGCCACTGTTTCATAGTTCACCACTATAGTCACTATGATCCTTTTTCCTGATGTAAGTATTGTATGGATTAGTTTGTAATACAATGTTGCTTATTTCTTGAACAAAATCATTAATTTTAATGTTGTGTTTTGCAAAAACATCTTTGAAAACAGCAGATAAATGCAAAAGTTTAAGATATTAAGTTGCTCAACAATTTCCTGTATTACATATTTAGACACATGTAAAAACCCATTGCATACGAAGAAAAAGGGAAGCTAATTTGTGCTCAAGTATTTTCGCATCAACATTCTCAAAACAATTAGTTTCACCTCCTCCTGGAGAGGCTAATGTTGGACTATGGGTCAATAACAGGATAATCTATGCATCATAATTAATTATTTGGTGTTGGTCATTTGACTGCAAACTTTTTTCTATGCCAAATGATATACGAAAATCTCTTAGTGTATGAAGTTAATGCTTATGTGATGTGTGACCAGAAAAGCTGTTCAGGTGATTGGTTTTAAAGTCACAGTCAATGAATGGGCATGATACATTCTCTCTCTGTCTTAAGTGATGATGGAAATTAATTAAAATTCTTTTTACAGCAAATGTCTTTGAAGTTGCACAAACAGCAGTTAAATGTTACATTCTCTTACCATGAAACACTCCTGTGTAATCTTGAAAGGTGGGATTTCAGTGCATCAAAGGTTCTGAAATTACAAATACAATCTGTACAAGACCAGTCAGCTCCTCTGTGATGAAGGCGATAGTGTTTTACAAGAATGCTTTCACTGCTATGGATGAACCTACAGAATTTGCAATGCATTCATTTCAATCTGAAAGACAATGTAACAATGTGCTCAGAATTATGAATGCAAATTACTCTTGATCCAATCATTAACTTTCAAACATATATATTTGCTATCAATTTGTCGAATATGTTGTAACATGTTCCTACTTAAAATGGGGGGAGAAAACTCTTTTCTGTGTGTGGGCACCCAGACCTCTACGACACAAGTTGCTTTAAGTTGTGGGACAAAACAAAAAGGGGAGAGCGTGGCAAATGGTCAGCGAAGAAGTTGATATAAAATGCGGGCTGTTGCTGGCCCGAGCAGGCATCAGGCGATGTAGCTGATGGCTCTACCTCCGGCCGGCTGGCGGTCCTGCGGCACTAATGATGCACTTAGCTTGGAGCGGCGCGAAAATGCGCGTTTGGTATGAAGGCAGCATACAGTGATGGACAACCTTCATTTACTTTCACCTCTGATACAACTAGCCCCTAACATGGACATGCATCTTACAATGCAACGTTGTTCCCAAGCCCTACAGCTAACGTTAGCTGGTTAAGTTAATGATGCTGACGTCTTTACGAATGTCTCTCATCATGTCACTAGCATCGAACACTACTACGCTGGAGTTATTTTTACTTTATTACACAAAATTCGTGCCCAGTCAAACGTTTGTCACACATCACTATAGTAGAATTTTTAGATAAGACAGAATCTGTCTCCTCTGGTGCGACACAGATACAGCAAACTGCTGAGGATGAGCACTTCAGGTGTCAACCACAAAAATTGTTTTTTCCGCTTTTTCCAACTAAAATACAAGGGTAATAAAAACTTCATTTGAAATATTACAGAGCAAGATTGTAAATTAAGACTATGACAATTAGAAATAAACAAAGTCAATTCATAACATACCTGTCTATAGTCACATCAGTCGCATCAGATGTAACTTTGAAAGTTTTACCTTTCCCGCTTCTCCCAACTAAGAACTTTAAGTCTACATAATTAATCTTAATAAAGAAATATAAGAGTTGAGGCAGTCAACTCGTTTGATTTGTTGGATTGATTTACAATTCTGACTCATAGGTTAATAATTGATCATTTTAAGTCCTGACAACTTAAAATGATTTCTCATAAGAAAAAAATGCAAGTTATTTTTACAGTGCAGAGGAGCTTTAATTATGCTCACATTGATGCCCCACACTAACAAATTGTGTGAATTTCTGAGCTGATAAGTCACTGGTGGTGACTGGCTTCAGGAGGGAGACATGGAAAGTGGGATGGATCTTCAGAGAGGAGGGGAGCTTCAGCCTTACCGCCGCAGGGTTGATGACCCGGTCCACCTCAAAAGGACCAATGAATCGTGGGGCCAGCTTCCTGGATTCCACTTGGAGGGGGAGGTCCCGCGAAGAGAGCCAGACCTTGTCGCCCGGATGATAGACAGGCGCAGGAACCCGATGCCGGTCCGCCAGACGTTGGTTGCGGAGGGCGGAGCGGGTGAGGGCCGCCCTAGCAGTCCTCCACACAGCACGACACCGTCTGAGATGGGCCCTTAGAGAGGGTACGGCTACCTCTTCCTCCTGGGAAGAAAATAGGGGGGGCTGGAAACCATAACTGGCCATGAATGGAGTCATACCTGTTGCAGAATTGGTGAGGGAGTTATGCGCATATTCAATCCAAGGTAAGTGGTGACTCCACGATGCAGGATGACGAGCAGTGACACAGCGGAGTGCGGCTTCGAGGTCCTGGTTGACCCTCTCAGATTGTCCATTAGTCTGGGGGTGGTAACCAGACGAGAGGCTTGGTGTTGCGCCCAGGGCTTTGCAGAAAGCCTGCCAGACTTGAGAGGAGAACTGAGGGCCCCAATCTGACACAATGTCAATGGGGATGCCGTGCAGGCGAAAAACATGATTTACCAGGATATCAGCAGTCTCTAGGGCAGAAGGCAGTTTAGGCAGAGCAATAAAATGTATAGTCTTAGAAAAACGATCCACCACAGTGAGAATTACCGTCTGACCATCTGAAGGAGGAAGTCCTGTGACGAAGTCCACTGAGATGTGAGACCAAGGTCTACTAGGAACAGGAAGTGGATGGAGAAGGCCAGCTGGAGACTTGTGGGAGGCCTTTCCTCTGGCACAAGTGGAGCAGGCAGCCACGAACTCCTGGACATCCATCATTGAGGGCCACCAGAACCTCTGCCGCAAAAACTGAATAGTCCTGCTTGCCCCTGGATGACAAGCCAGTTTGGAAGAATGCCCCCACTGGAGAACTTGAGAGCGTGCCGCTGAAGGTACGAAGAGGCGATTGGGGGGTCCTGTACCAGGGTCTGGTTCCGTAGCTTGAGCCTCCCGAACCACTCATTCCACATCCCAAGAAGTGGCCCCAACGAAACAGGAAGGCGACAGGATAGGTCCGTCCTCAGCCTCAAGGTGAACCGGGTCGTGCTGGCGAGATAAGGCGTCTGGCTTGAGGTTTCGGGATCCGGGTCGGTAGGAAAGAGTGAACCGGAACCTCCCCAGGAACAGAGACCAGCGAGCCTGACGTGCGTTGAGCCTCTTTGCAGTGCGTAGGTAGGTGAGGTTTTTGTGATCGGTCCAAACCAGGAAAGGGTGCTCCGCCCCCTCAAGCCAGTGTCTCCACTCCTGCAACGCAGCCACCACAGCCAGCAGTTCCTTATTACCAATGTCATAATTGATCTCAGCAGAGGATAACTTACGTGAAAAAAAGGCGCATGGGTGCAACTTCTGGTCCTGCGGATCTCTCTGAGAAAGAACCGCCCCGATGCCGGAGTCCGAGGCGTCCACCTCGACGAAAGGTAAAGAGGTAGAGGTTAGTTTGGTGAGGGGAGCGGCAACCCTGCTATATCCCCGAATAAACCTTCGGTAGAAGTTAGCGAACCCAAGAAACTGTTGGAGCTGCTTACGCGACCTGGGAGCAGGCCATTCAGCCACTGCCTCCAGCTTCTTGGGATCCGGTCTGAGTTGCCCCCCTGCTAAAATATAACCAAGAAAGGTCACAGAAGGCACACTGAATTCACACTTTTCAGCTTTCACATATAGTTTGTTTTCGAGTAGTCTCTGTAGTACCAGTCTCACGTGTTGAACGTGTTCGTCCTCATTGGAGGAGAAGATCAGAATGTCATCTAAATATACAAATACGAATTGATTAATCATATCCCTTAGAACGTCATTGATCAGGGCCTGGAACACAGCCGGGGCATTGGTCAGGCCAAAAGGCATGACCAGATATTCGAAATGTCCTAGTGGTGTGTTGAATGCTGTCTTCCACTCATCGCCCTCCCGTATCCTGATTAGGTGGTAGGCGTTCCTTAAATCCAATTTGGTGAAAACTGACGCCTTGCAGAGTGGTTCGAACGACGGGTCTATGAGCGGCAGGGGGTATTTATTCTTAATGGTTATGTCGTTAAGTCCACGATAGTCAATGCAAGGTCGGAGGGATTTGTCCTTCTTGGCAACAAAGAAGAACCCTGCCCCGAGAGGCGAGGACGAGGGCCGGATTAAACCTGAAGCTAGAGATTCGGAGATGTATTTCTCCATCGCCTCCCTCTCGGGGCGGGAGATGTTATATAGCTTACTCGATGGGAGAGGGGAACCGGGTAGTAAGTCAATGGAGCAATCATATGGACGGTGTGGTGGAAGGGAAAGGGCCTTAGTCTTATTGAACACCTCACCGAGATCGTGATAGGAAGGTGAAACAAGGGAGAGGTCGGGGGTGAGTCAGTGGAGGAAGAAGGGTGAGTTACGGGTCGAGCTGAACGCAAACAGTGGGAGTGGCAAAATGTGCTCCAGCTAATCACCGCCGCGGAGGTCCAATCGAGGTGAGGGTTGTGTAACTGTAACCATGGAAGACCCAACACCACCGGAGAGGAAGGGGAGGAAATGACTAAGAGTGAAATTAATTCGTGATGGTTGCCGGATATTGTCAAGGTAACAGGTTGGGTCTGACTAGTCACTGTGGGAAGAGAACTGCCGTCAATAGCACAAACAGGTCGGGGGGGGGGTCTACAGGGCTGAGAGGTAAGTTTAACTGTCGGGCTAAGTCTGCGTCGATGAAATTGTCGTCAGCTCCGGAGTCAAGAAATACCTGAAGTGAATGTGTCTGTCCCTGATGTGAAAGAGTGGCTGGGAGTGTGGTACGTTGTGAGGAGCGGGGCTGAGTCACAGTCTTACCCACCTGGGAGCCCCTCTCCCCTGGCGGGCCACCCCTGCGAGGCCGGAGCGTACACTCGCGTCAGCAATGTCCTGACCGTCCACAGTACATGCATAGTCGAAGTCGGAACCTCCTCTGCCGCTCGTCGGGGGTCAACCGGGTCGTTCCTAGTTGCATGGGCTCAGGATCAGGAGTGGAGGAACCCGCTGAGTTGGTCTCCTTGACGGCGATGTCTGCGGAGGGAGGAGAATAGGCGGCAGAACAGGGCGATGCAGGTAGGAGAGATAAGTGGTTGGATGCCCTCACTTCCCTACGTCTCTCACGGATGCGATTATCGATCCGGATAGTTAAGTTTATGAGAGACTCTAGGGTTTCTGGTTCGTCTCTAGTAGCCAGCTCGTTCTTTAAATCATTTAGCCCTCGATAAAATGCTGATTTCAATGCGGGCTCATTCCAGCCGCTCTCTGCTGCTAGAATGCGAAAGTCAATTGAATAGGAAGCAGCTGACTGTTTATTCTGTGTGATCGACAGGAGTTTACCTGACGACTCAGTTCCTTTAAAGGGAGTATCAAACACACGAGCCATTTCAGAAAAGAGAGAATCACAGGAATTTATAATAGGCGAGTTCGACTCCCACAGAGCGTTCATCCACTGAGCTGCCCTGCCTCTGACTAGATTGTGCACATACGCTAAGCGAGAGCTATCAGAAACAAAAGAGTGTGGCTGCTGGTCAAATACCAATCTACACTGACGAAGAAAACGTGAGCAGGCACCAACCTCTCCCCAGTAGCTCTCCGGAGTCGGTATAGGCGGTTCCCGGAACGCTGCGGAGCCGGTGGCAGGAACAGGTGACCGGCTGCGGTCGGGAGGAGCATTGGTCGAAGCCGGCGGCGGAGAGGAAGTCGGCGGTGGCTCACCTAGTTGCCGGGAAAGGTGAGAGACGCTTGCGGACAGCGTCCGTATGGCGTCCATGACAGCGTTGAGCACCTGATCGTGATACGTAACAGCTGCCGCGTGCGCAGCCACTGCTTGTCGCAGAGCTTCAGTCTCCGTAAGGTCCATGAGTTTTGGTCAGCGCGTACTGTCACGATTTGGGGGCTAATCGTTAAACTAGGAAAAAAGGACCGAGAGTGGAGACTGAAATAAAGGGGGTAACAAAGTCAATTTAATCCAACTAAAACAAAAAATAGAACCAGTCTAAAAGCGCTGAGTCTGGTCGGCTGGTGAGGCGGAGCTCCACGGGGTAGCTGGAGGGAAAAACAAAAAGGCGACCATTAGGAGGGAATCAAAAAATTAGGAACACTGTTACAAAAATGCTAGAGAAAGAACACGAGGCAGGGTGGCTTGACAAGGTTACCAGACTGGGTAGAGAAGACGCGCTGACGAGGAGACGCAGGAAATCCGGGTTTAAATAAGGCGGGTGCTGATTGGGAAATGAGGAGCAGCTGTGCTGGTTGGAGTCCCGCCTCACCTGTCCCCCAGACTCCTAGAAAAGAACAGAGCAGCCCTTCCAAGAAATACAAAAAACAAACAAACAGTGACAACACAGGAGCAACTCAGACCAGACATGACATTAACAGCAGCACAATGGAGACTTCGTGCACACAACTATTTGCAAACACGCGACTGAAGCACAGCACACCACTCCATTCATTCATTCATTCATTTATTCACACATTTTCTCACTCACTTACAAATTACATTTTGTTTTCTCGTGTTTATGTTCAGCTATACTCACATTACATATCTATTTTGAAGTTTGGGACCGATTTGAAGCAAACTGCATTCATTGACTGGTAATAAACCCGGTGTCAACATAACTGTGGATAAGTAGCTATTTCTTACGAAGGGCAAGATTCAGCCTCATTCAGTACATGGCCAGCAAACCAGACTAATTTGGCATCAAGTTCTGGCTTGCTGTTGATGTTACTACTAAATACATGGTGAATGGTGTGCCATACCTGGAAAGAGACGAGGACAGGTCAGGGGCTGGTGTTGAAATTGGTGGAGCCTTACACATGGAAGGACAGGAACCTCACGACAGATAACTTTTTTTAAGTCAGTAAAGTTTGCAAAAGCATTACAAGCCAAGAAGACTAGCCCGTTTGGCACAATCAATGAAATCAAGACAGCTTCCCGTGTACGTAAAGACGCAAATGCAGCTATTCACCGATTTGAACAAAACGGCATTGCCTGCTATAACGGTGTCAAAATAACTGTGGATGAGCAGCTCTTTCTAACAAAGGCGAGAAGTTAATGTCGCTGTTCACCCCGTAGGTGCTGAAAAATGACAGCGTCTCACTCACTGTCTACCAGTGCAAACCAAAGAAAAATGTCTGCATTTTCCATACAGCTGTGGCTATCAGAGTGGGGTACTGAACCAGACAGGGTAACATACTACAACAGCAACAAGTTTGGTGTTAATATGCTGGATCAAATGGAAAGAAAATATTCAGTCACACGTAGATGGCCCAGTGGCAGTTTTATAATGTGCACAACATTATAAAACACTGCATTCATCAAACATTGTAATAACTGCAAACTCATAGTCTGTGGGTAAATAAGCATGTTTTAATAAATATCAACAGAATTCCACTTTTTTTTGTTTTATAAACAATAAAACAATAAAAAATCTGAAAATAAGCGCGTCTCAGCCAAATGACACAGAGTGATGCAGCAACACATCCACGCATTGTAATGACTGCAAACTTGTACCCTGTGCATAAATAAGCATGCTTTAATAGAAATTGAGTGAATTCCACTTTGGATGTGAGTTTTACATCCTTGATAGTGCATAATGAAAAATCCAAAAATAAGCGTATGTCCGCCAAATGACAGAGTGATGCAGCAACACATCCACGCATTGCAATGACTGCAAACTCATAGGCTGAGTTTAAATAAGCATTCTTTAATAGAAATTAAGTGAATTCCACTTTGGATGTGAGTTTTACATCATGGTGGTACATAAACAATGAAAAATCCAAAAATAAGTGAGTCTCAGCCAAATGACCGAGTGATGCAGCAACACATCCACGCATTGCAATGACTGCAAACTTGTACCCTGTGTGTAAATAAGCATGCTTTAATAGAAATTAAGTGAATTCCACCTTGGATGTGAGTTTTATATCCTTGATAGTGCATAAACAATGAAAAATCTGAAAATAAGCGCGTCTCAGCCAAATGACACAGCGTGATGCAGCAACACATCCACGCATTGCAATGACTGCAAACTTGTACCTTCTTTTTGTTTTTCCTGTGCAGTTGTTGTGTGTTTTTTGTGATTTCAGGAGACTTGACCGAACAGCGAAGCGGAGTCTCCTCCTCACGCACCTGCTCCTCATTCCCTTGCTTTGCCCAGCGCTGTTAAGTACCTGGTCCTGGTTACAGCTAGTGTCAGCGTGTCACATCACCTATCCTCGTATTTAGTTAGATCCTTTTTTGGCTGAATATCTTTTGTTCGTTTTTTTGCCTTTTACTTGCTCTGTCTCAGCTCCATTTGTGGTCCATACATGTCTTGAGTAAAACCGTAACACGTGCTGAGTCAACGCAGCCTGGATTTTTGTATGTGTGTGAATCCAGTGATGGCTGTAATGATTTCTTTGAAAGGACCTTGGCACCTTCCTGTGGTGCTGGCGTGAATCCAGGTAGCTCGTTCAGCTACCTTGACAGCAGTGTGTGCTGTCAGCAGTATCTGGAACGGTCCTAGCCACCGTTTTGCACGCCAGTTTTTTCTCCTGAAGTCTTTTACAACCACAAAGTCACCTGGTTGTAGGTTATGGAGCAGGCCCTCTGCTGGTTTAGGGAGGGCTGCAGACACTGTGTTTCTGATGTTAGTAAGGGAGGAAGTTAGATTAGCACAATAAGACAGAACACTATGTTCACAAAGTGCTGTAGATGGAGCCAAATGAGCAGGGTGAAAGATTCCCACATGAGGTGGAGCATCAAAGAAAATCTCAAATGGGCTTAAATTAGTGTGTGTTCTTTTCCTTAGTCTCATGTACATCAGTGCAAGGGGCAGTGCTTTTGTCCAGGGCAAACCTGTTTCTCCACAATATTTAACCAATTTTTGTTTTAGAGTGCCATTCTCTCGTTCCACAGCTCCTCCACTGGCAGGATGATATGCACAGTGTGTTTTCAGGTCTATTCCTAAATATATGCTGAGTTGTTGTATGGCTTCATTAACATAAAGTGAACCATTGTCGCTGGATAACCTCATTGGTGCACCCCAGCCAGGTATAATTTCAGTAAGCAGAGCTTTTGTTACTGCATTAGCTGGTTGTTTTGAAGTTGGAAAAAGCTTCAATCCATTTTGACCACATGTCTACCATTACCAGACAGTGTTTTTTCCCTTCAGATGGACCAAGTTCAATAAAGTCCATCATCACATGTTCAAATGGGTGTGTTGGTGGTGGGTGTGCTGCTGGTGTGCTGAGTGGAACTGGTCTTCCTACGTTATGTGTTTTTTATGTGTTTTTGGGCATAGAGTGAAAAACCCTTAGTGAACCAATGTGTGTTCATCATAGTTATCAATCCCCCTTTTGACACACGGTCTAACCCGTATGTCAATTTCGCATAATGAGGAAAGAAATGTTTTGGAAGGCAAGGACTGCCATTTGGGCCACACTAAACATTATCAGTGAAAAGGTGCAGCCACTATGAGACCAGACGCGGTGCTCCTCAGAAGTGGAGAAGGACGGAAGAGCCAGGAGAGTGGCAGGAATTGAAACAGGAGTAGTCAATTTAGGAAATGAAGATGTTAATGGTTGCTGAGCAGCAGATTTAGCTGCAGAATCAGCACAAGCATTAACTCAAGAAACAGGATCACAGGCATTGGTGTGGGGAGCACATTTACATACAGCAATTGATGATGGCAGTAGTATGGCACACAAAAGGTCAGCAACAAAAGTGTGATGTACAACACCAAAAGTGTACCTTCAATCGGTGTAAATGGTAACAGATTTACCAGAAGCCAGGTTACATGCTTCGGTGAGTGCAATCAGTTCAGCTGCTTGGGCAGAGAGGTGACATGGAAGAGGTCCAGAACACAGCACATCATTGTCAGAGACCACAGCAAACCCAACTTTGTTGGATCCGGTGGTAGGCTCATGGGAAGCTGAACCATCTACACAGAGAACAAGATTAGGATTGGACAAAGGACTGTCAGACAAATCAGGTCGTGGTGTACATTGTATTTGAAGTTCTGCCAAACAATCATGCTCTTTACCATCTCCAGGGAGAGGAAGGAGTGACGCTGGGTTAAGAGAAGTGCATGATTTAACAGTAACATAAGGCAAATCAAGTAGCGCTGTGTGACAACATCTAAAATGCACAGCAGAAAGGTGTGAATTCTTTTGGTCTTCCAATACACGCGAAACTGAATATGGGACCAAAAGAGTTACATCTGAAAACCCTACTAAATCACGGAAGGATACGAGAGCTTTCTCTGCAGCAGCAACTGCGCAAAGGCAGCAAGGGAGACGTGCGGTGACAGGGTCTACTTTCGCAGAAAAGTAACTTACAGGGCAGAGTTTATCGCCATGTTTCTGCAAAAGAACAGACGTCATGCATCCATCACGTTCATCAACAGTTTGTGTGAAATGTTTATCAGGATCAGGAAGACCCAGAGTAGGTAGAGATTGGAGTGCCTGTTTAAGTTTCATAAATGCTTTTTCTGCCTCAGCGGTCCACTGTACGCGATCATGTGCGGCCAGACCTCTGCCGTGAATGAGTGCACAGGGACACTAAAATAAGCATTAGACAACAGTCAACCAGTGCACATCCGGTGGAACTTGTGAAAGAATAGTGTGTGGATTTGGTACCATGGGGGCCCTTGCATGGACTGCATTTACTGCTTGTAGGTCCTGCACAAACCTCCATTCGGTTG
Organism: Brachirus orientalis; assembly: GCA_016785285.1. Taxonomy (NCBI): domain Eukaryota; kingdom Metazoa; phylum Chordata; class Actinopteri; order Pleuronectiformes; family Soleidae; genus Brachirus; species Brachirus orientalis. The sequence goes on from JAFBJR010000668.1 coordinate 20,789, forward strand.
GTTGATCCGGATCACGGATTTTCTTCACAGGAAAAATCGGAGTTCGCACTGGAGAATCAGGACAAGGAATGATCACACCTACCTTTAAAAGAGACTTAAAAACAGAAGTTATGCCTTCAATGGCTTCTTGTTTGAGTGGGTACTGGTATTTCTTAGGTCTGTAATCAGATTTAGGTGTTATCATAACAGGTTCACAATTTCTGATCAGGAATTTCTGCCAAACCAGGAGATATCTCTGTTGCTGTGAGTGAGAGCATTGATAAGTTTGAAAATGATTGTTCATTTATCAAATGAAAAGAACACAGTGTGCTAACACTGAGTGGAAAAGGGGTAGAGTACACTTGGAAGAAAACCACACGTCAGGGTCAGAGGTCATCGTCCAGTCAGTCATGGCATGGTATTCTTTAACGAATGGTCCAATGTCTCTCCATTGTCTGTCATGTGGTTTGGCTAGAGAGACATGAGGAAATGAATTAGGCACTTTAGAAAAATGGAGTCTGATCAGGAGTTAAATCTATAGAGGCTGCACAAAATTTATCATTCCAAAATATTTTAGAAAAATCAAGTGTGTCATGAATGTCTGTAAAAAACTGTTGCTCAAATAGTTGGTCTGAGTCATGTGAAACATGAGCAGTGTAGTGTAAGTGGTGTGAGCTCATAAATCCATGTGTGTGTGGCATCAGGGATCTCCCTTTTTCAGATAGTAAAGAGGTTATGTCATCCTGAAGAGACCACTGATACACATACAATGAGGGAGTGTTGGTGGTGGCTCAACATCGAGTGAAGGCTCGACATTGTTGTTGTTGTGGTGGTGATGTCAAGTGAGTTGAGCTTTCATCTGTGTCTGCTTTTGTTTCTTGTCAGCTCTTTCAGAGGCCTCAATGCAGCATCTTTCTGCATGCTTAGCATGTCGGAGGACTTCTTCCAAGCATGCACCATCATCGAGACCCACACAGATTATCTGAACAAATCTGCTCAGAGGGGTGGAATTTTGTACTTGTCCACCAGATGGAGACATTTGTCCCATTGCATGCATTGGAGGCTGAAGTGGTGTCATTGCAGTGGGCGGACGTGGAACAAGAGCTGTAGGAGTTGGTCCCTGGGCGTTGGCTGGAGCAAGGATTTCCTCCTGGGCATCGACATCTGATTCTTCATCGTTCATTGACCCATAGGGAGGAGGTGGAGCAGTGTTGAGGAGTGGCCCGGCGTTCATTGACCCATAGGGAGGAGGTGGAGCAGCGTTGAGGAGTGGCCCACTGAAACCTGAAAGAGGAGGATAGAGCGTGTGTGTGTGCTGTTTTTCTTTCTGATAGATTTTTCAGCCTTTCCCTTCTCATCTGAGTTTATCTTTAAATTTGTCATTACACCGTGCAATTTTTCATTCTCTAAACTTAGCCTCTTCTTTCCATTCTTTCTAACCTTTTCTGTCATGGTGTCATGTCTGGCCTGGGTTTCCTCCTTGCCCTATGTTTGATCTCTGCTTTTATTTTTGTGTGTTCCTGGGAGAATGTGCTCTGCTTTATGCCTGCAGGAGGTTGGCTGACAGGTGGGGCGGAGCCTTCAATCTGCACAGCTGTTCCCCATTTCCTCATCAAGCAACCTCCTATTTATACTGTGGTTTCCTACATCCTGTTGTCAGCGCGTCTTTCCAGTTCCACCGGTAACCTGTGTCAAGTTGTTAGCTCGTAGCTCTGGTTAGTCTTTTTCCAATGGTATCTCAGCATTATCTAATGCTCGCTTTTTGTTCTTTTTTCCCCATACCTTCCTGAGCTCCGCCTTGCCAGTCGGCCAGCCTCAGCCCTTTTTGTTCCTCCTCTAGACTGGTGTTTTTTCGTTGTCCTTTTGTAAATAAAACCTGTTACCCCTTTTTTACAGCTCCGTTTTTGTCTGGTCCTTTTTCCCTTTTTTTACGATTTCTCTGAAATCATGACACTTTTCACCGGCACACGTCCTCTTTTTAACGCTTTTTCTTTCGTTAGTTTCTCTCTTAACTGTGACAGTTTTGACACGCTCAGTGAACCATTTGGTGGAAACTCAAATTCTTTTGTCCAGATTGACAAGCATTCTACACTCTCTGGACAATATTTGTGTACCATGATGTCCACTACAAGTTTTTCTGGGACCGTTTCCTTACTGATACTGTCCTCCATTTTGTGCACAAATGTGGACAACCCGTGGTTCCAAACACACAGTGGGTTAACCCAACACCTAAAAGTTCCGCCCTGGAACCAATACTTTTAGGTCGACTCGAACGCCTATAAAAGTATCTTTACAGGAATAGAATTTACGAAGGATCCTGCCCTCGAAGGCCTCAAACCTTAAAATCCCAGAATTTACGGAAAAATAAAAATCTCTCCAAAGGCTTCTAAACTTTTTAAACAGTAATGCTCAGATGTTTGTCAACATAGGACATCATGGCAGTGATTAAACATCACCCTGCTGGGACCCAGAGCAGCAGTAGAACTCTCACAATCATAAAGAAAAAGGTCTGTATTATGAACAAATTTTCTTTTAATTTAATTATTATTTATTATCCATTATTTATTTTATTTTCTCTTTTTTATTTATTTATTTTATTTTTTTTTAAGTCAGTTGCTAAAATCCAATTTAATTATATTTTATAATTCAGGAGATTAAAATTTCAACTTCTCACCGGGTTCAGGAAATTGTTCCTGTTCAAAGATTGCCGTGTCAGTCAGCTGATGTCCTAGTGAGCGTTGGTCCTCTCATCTCTGACTTTCTTTGTGTCGAGGTAGAGTTCAGGCCTCCATCCCAACGTCACCTCTTCCAGGCGATCCCACTTCTGACACCAAGTTGTTGTAGAAATTTTGTGTGTTCCCAGGTGAGAGAGAAATAAAGAGTTTTGAGAGTCCACCAGTTGTCTTTTGAGTTTTTATTCTGCAGAAGGAATAGGTTTACAGAGCACAAGGTGGTCTGCAAAGGAGTACAAAAAGGGTGGAGTGAGTGACAGCTTCTTATAGGCAAAAAATGGTTACACAAGAGGAGGCTCTCTCACTCTCACTCATTTTCTACCGCTTTATCCACTAAGGGTCACGGGGGGTGCTGGTGCCTATCTCCAGCTAACATGGGGCGAGAGGCAGGGTACACCCTGGACAGGTCGCCAGTCCATCACAGGGCCACATAGAGACAGACAACCATTCACTCTCATACTCTCATACCACTCTCAAATCTGCATGTTTTTGGGTTGGTGCCCGATGAGAGCCCACACACCACGGGGAGAACATGCAAGCTCCTTGCAGAGGGCCCCTTGTTCCAACCAGGTTGATGAACCCGGGACCTCTTGCTGCAAGAGTGCTAACCACTACACCAACCGTGGGCCCCCAAGAGGAGGCTATATGTCCATAAAAGGCAGAAGCAGTAATAACCAAAATAAATCAAATGGAGGGTTGAATGGTGAAAGTGAGGTAGGTAAGCATTACACATTCCTTTGGAGAAAGTGGAGACTGGTGGAGACTGGCACTGCTGATAGTGCAGGCCTTGTCAGTAGAAGATATAATGAAGCAGATATGTTAAAAACATGGTTGATATTATGAAATTATGGGTTAGGGTTAGGGTTTTATTAGATATAGGGATTTCCCATTACAACATACTTTAGTTTGTTTGCCAGAAAGTAATTATAAAAGTTTGGAAGTTCCAGAACACCAACATTTTTTGTTTCTTGTAGAGTTCTTGTGGTTTGTTTTTCCAAAGGAATTTTGAGATGGCAGAGTCTAATGCCTTAAATCACATTGGAGAAGGTTTGGTGGTGATCATTGAAAAGAGGTAATTGATTTTTGGTAGGACATCATTTTTATGGTGGCAACTGTTCCCATAAGCGATATGGGCAAAGAGTTCCAGCGTAGGAGGTCATCCTCTATTGTCTTAAGTAGAGGAGTATAGTTTGTGTTAGATCTGATAGCTTGGAAAAGATTTTAATACCAGGTATCTAATGTTACCTGACTTGAAGGGAGTGGATAGTTATGTTTGAAAGTCAGATATGATGGGTAGCATGATTGATTTTGTCCAATTTATTGAGTAGTCAGAAACTGCTGAGAATTTATCAATCAGTATAATAGTTTCAGAGAGAGAGCTTGGTGAGTTTTGAAGGAAAAGTAATACATCATCAGCATAAAGGCTTATTTGTGATGCAGGTTTTTTGTTTTAATACCTATAATGTTTCTGTTTGCTCGAATTGCGGCTGCGAATGGTTCAATAAATATGGAAAACAATGATGGAGAGAGTGGACAACCTTGTCTGGTGCCCCACTGGAAGCTGAAGCTTGGAGAAGTTTGATCGTTAGTCCTGACAGAGGCTCTGGGTAAACTATATAAAATTTTGATCCAGGAAATATTCTCTGAATCCAAATTAATGCATTGTAGCAAAAAGGAATTTCCAGTTTACTCTATCAAATGCTTTTTCTGCATTTAATGAAATAACAGTTGCCCTTATTTTGTTGATTGTGCAATAGTCTATTATATTCACTAGTCTACATGTATTATTTGTTGAATGTCTGCCCTTAATAAATCCTGTCTGGTCTGGGTGAATTATGGAGGGGTAATTTTTTCTAGCCTCTTTGCTAAGGCTTTGCAAATGATTTTGAGGTCAGCGTTTATGAGCGAGATTGGACGATAACTGGATGGGAGTGTGGGGTCTTTGTCAGGTTTGAGGTGGAGAAAGATGTGTGCTGTGTTTATGTTTGGGGGAGAGGGCCATTTTCCTTAATTTTTATTACCATTTTGTAGAACAAATGTGCTAGTATAGACCAAAATGTTTTTGTAGTATTCCACCGGGAATCCGTCTGGTCCCAGGGCTTTCCTGGTTGGTATGTGATGGAGGGCTTCATGGAGTTCAGTCATCGAGATAGGAGACTCCATGATCTTGACCTGTTCATTATGAAGCTTGGCTGAGCATTTAGCATTCTGTGCTTGCCAATTTGTGTCATACTGTGCTAGGCCCAGTTACGTTACCAAATCCTTGAAAGTTGCAAGAACAGTCTTTTTGAGGTGCTGTCCGTTGATCCAGAAAATTGTAGATGGCTGACTGTGTTTCTGGTGTCTGTTACTCGTTTTTTTTTTTTTTTATTGTCTTTGAGCAAAGGGTCATGTGGCCTCCATCCATGATGCATGTTGGCTTCATCTTAAGTGAGCTGATCTCCAACACTTCCGTCCTCTCTCTCTCTGTCCTTATCTTGCAGGCTGCAGGATCCACATCCAGTTTTTGATGATATTATTATTATTATTATTATTATTATTATTATTATTATTATTATTATTATTATCACTAACAATAATACTGCTGTCATTATTATTATGATAAATGACACTGTAGTTCTATAAACATGTCATAACTGATTCTAAACTTAATACAACTGTTGTATATTTGCTCCTGGTCTCTCTCTTCTGTCTCTCCCTCACCTCCCTCTTTTTCTTTCTCTCCCCCTTTTCTGTCAGCCACATCTCTGTCCCCCATTTTCCTCTCAACTCAGCTGACCAAGGCAGATGACCACACATCTTTGAGTCTGGTTCTGTCAGAGATTGCTTCCTGTTAAAATGAAGTTTTTTCTCTTCACTGATGCCTAGTGCTTGCTCATTGTTGTGAACTGTTGGGTTTCTTTCCTTTGTGTAAAGGTTTTGGCCTTACTATGGCAAATAAAACTGAATTGGATTAAATTGTTAATTAAAGAGCATAAATTAAGTCAGTAAAAACTGTTCAGTCTAGCAACTGTCATATGAAACTATTTTTTAAAAGTCAAGTCAAGTCAAGTCAATTTTATTTATATAGCCCAGCATCACAAACACAATTTGCCTCGAAGGGCTTTACAGTCTGAACAGCATGTGACACCCTCTGTCCTTAGACCCTCACATCGAGTGAGGGAAAAACTCCACAAAAAAAACCCTTTTAAGAGGAAAAAATGGGAGAAACCTCAGGAAGAGCCACAGAGGAGGGATCCCTCTTCTAGGACGGACAGACGTGCAGTAGGTGTCACATATACAGAGACAAGTTCAGCAGTTACAAGTTACAAACAAAGCATCAAAAATTCACAGAGAGAAAAGACAAATATGATATATGGTAATGGTTATAGTTATAATATTTGAGCTGTGGTGTTGAAGCTCTGGAATCAGGGATATCTGTGAAATAAGACAGAGAAAGAGGGAAGGAGGAAGAGCACAAACTAGGGGACGGGAGAGAAAACAATGTTATTGACATGATAAAAGTATGAGCGTTTGAGGAGGAGAGGAGGGAGAAGGAGAAAGCGAAGAAAGAGAGAGACATAAAGAGAATGAGAGTGCTCACTGCATAATGGCTGTTCCCCCAGCAGTCTAGGCCTGTGGCAGCATAATTAAGCAATGGCTTAGTGTTGACTTGAACCAGCCCTAACTATAAGCTTTATTAAAAAGGAAAGTCCTAAGTCTAACTTTAAATGTAGGGACAGTATCTGCCTCCCGGACCCATAGTGGGAGCTGGTTCCACAGGAGAGGAGCTTGGTGGCTGAAAGCTCTGCCTCCCATTCTACTCTTAGAGACTCTGGGAACTACAAGCAGGCCTCTATTTTCTGAGCGCAGTTGTCTATTTGGGTGGTAAGAAATAATCATATTTTTTAGGTAAGACGGGGCCTGACCTCTGAGTGCTTTATATGTGAGGAGAAGGATTTTAAATCTATTCTAAATTTAATGGGGAGCCAATGTATAGAGCTCAGCACTGGAGTGATGTGCTCTCTTTTCTTAGTTCCCATTAATACCCGTGCTGCTGCATTCTGGACCAACTGAAGACTCTTTAGAGACTTATTTGAGCATCCAGATAATAGTGAATTACAGTCTAGATCTAGTCTAGATGTAACAAAAGCATGAACAAGCTTTTCAGCATCCTTTAATGACAGGATGCTTCTGATTTTAGTTATGTTGCGCAGGTGGAAGTAGGATGACTTACAAACTTGTTGTATGTGTGAGCCGAATGATAAATCTGTACAACTGTGTGTCATCTGCATAAAAGTGGAAATTTAGCTTGTGTTTTGTAATAATGCTACCTAGGGGGAGCATGTATAAAGTAAAAAGAAGTGGTCCTAGAACTGAACCCTGTGGAACTCCATGATTAATTCCAGTAGGGAGAGAAAACTCATTATTAACATGAACAAACTGAGATCTCTCTGATAAGTAGGATTTAAACCAGTTTAATGTGGTTCCTTTGATACCAATAACATGCCCCAACCTCTGTAATAAGATGTTATGGTCAACAGTGTCGAATGCAGCACTCGGGTCTAACAGTACTAGTATAGATACAAGGCCATTATCTGAGGCCATCAAAAGGTTGTTTGTGACTTTTAGTAGTGCTGTTTCCATGCTATGGTGTCTTCTAAACCCTGACTGAAAGTCCTCAAACAAGTTGTTGCTGAGCAGATAATCATGCAATTGGCTTGCTACAGCTTTTTCGAGGATTTTAGAGATAAACGGAAGGTTAAATATTGGACGATAATTAGCGAGAACATCCGGGTCAAGAGTAGGTTTTTTAAGTAGGGGTTTAATTACAGCAACTTTAAAAGAACACGGTACATAGCCTGTAAGTAGAGAGAGATTTATTTGATATAATATGGACTTATTAATTAATGGTAAAACTTCCTTGAATATTGTTGTGGGGATGGGGTCGAGTAGGCAAGATGAGGCTTTTGATCCTGCTACTATTGCGTTTAACTCATAGAGATCTATAGGTAAGAAGTTATCTAAATAAGATGCGACAGGCGATTGCAAGGACAACAGATCTGTATTATTAGTTGGCAGGATGAGATTAACTTTTTCTCTAATGGTTGTTATCTTATTAGTGAAGAATATCATGAAGTCGTCACTACCTAGAGTCAGTGGGATGGTTGGTTCAACAGAGCTATGACTCTGTGTCAGCCTGGCCACGGTACTGAAGAGAAACTTATGATTATTCTTGTTTTCTGGTATTACGGAGGGCTTTCTTGTATGTTAACAGACTATCCCTCCAAGCTAAGAAGGACTCCTCTTGATTAGTGGAGTGCCACTTCCTTTCTAGCTTGCGCGTAATGTGCAGTTATACCAAGGGCCAACCTTCTCTGACTCACTACCTTCCTTTTTAGAGGGGCAACAGTGTCTAATGTTTCACGTAGTGCAATTACTGTACTATTGACAAGATCGGCAATTTTAGTGGGAGTTAAGTTTGGGCAGGGATCCTCGCTTGTAATGACACTTATTGTGCGGTGATGTCAGTGCCAGTGGAAGTTGTTCCTTAAATTTAGATACAGTCATCTCAGACAGATTTCGACTGTAGTAATAGTTATCTCTATGGCCACTGTTAATGAGCATCGGAAAACTAAAAGTGATTAGAAAATGGTCAGAGAGTAGAGGGTTATGGGGAAAAACCATTAAATTTTCGACATTTATGCCATAAGTGAGCACAAGGTCGAGAGTGTGGTTAAAGCTATGAGTGGGTCTATTAACATGTTGAATAAAACCAATTGCGTTCACTACAGACATGAAAGCAGAGCTGAGGCTGTCATTGTCAATATCTACGTGAATATTGAAATCACCCATAACAATTACTTTATCTGTGCTGAGAACTAATTCAGTTAGAAAGTCAGAGAACTCATACAAAAATTCTGAATAAGGGCCAGGTGGAGGGTAGACAGTAACTAGCAGGACAGGTTGTTGTAGTTTCCAGTTTGGATGAGCAAGACTAAGAGTAAGAATTTCAAAGGACTTATACCTATGTTAAGTTTTGGTTTAATTAGCAGACTTGAGTTATAAATTGCTGCAACCCCTCCTCCTCGGCCTGTGCTTCATGGACAATGTGTGTTAATATGAGTAGGGGGAGTGGATTCATTTAAACTTACATATTCCCTTTCTTGTAACCATGTTTCAGTTAAGCAGAGAAGATCAATATGATTCTCTACAATTAAATCAGTGACTAAGTGATTTTGAGGAAAGTGACCTGATATTTAATAGCCCGCATTTTATTAAAGTATTTTTAAATTCACTTTGAGTGATGGTTTTTATTTTTATTAGGTTTGTGTGAGTCACTCCTCTAATAGTTTTTCTCTAGCTAAGTATTTTAGGTGGCCGGGGGATAGACACGGAATTTATATGGTGCTGGGAAGGTGACTGCTGCAGCAAAAGCACAGAGGAGCGTGTAGGACTGCTGTTTCCTGGTCTCAACTCTGGATTGTCAGGGGTTTTGGTGTCTAATAAAGTGAGCTATGTTTCTAGCTAAGAGGGCTGCTCCTCTTAGCTAGAAGTGGGATGGACGCCGTCCCTCCTCATAAGACCAGGTTTTCCCCAAAAGGTTTTCCAGTTATCTACAAAAGAGACGCTGTTTTCTGGACACCACCTCAACAACCAGCGACTAAATGACGACATGCGGCTATACATGTCATCAGTGGTCACATTAGGCAGGGGCCCAGAGAAAACTATGGAGTCCGACATTGTCTTTGCATAAGAACACACCGACTCAACATTTACTTTAGTGACCTCCGATTGGCGTAACCGGGTGTCATTACTGCCGACGTGAATTACAATCTTACCATATTTACGTTTATCTTTAGCCAGCAGTTTCAGGTATGATTCTATGTCGCCCACTCTGGCCCCAGGAATACATTTAACTATGTTCGCTGGTGTCGCTAGCTTAACGTTCCTTAAAATGGAATCTCCGATTACCAGAGTTTGTTTCTCGGTGGGTGTGTCGCCGAGTGGGGAAAATCTGTTGGAAACGTTAATTTGGTGATGAACCAGTGTCTTTAGTTTAGGACTACGCGAACAGTCACCCACTGGTCTCCTCGGGAGCTCGGGAGCTGCTGGGGGAGCTAAGGGAGCTAAAACTATGTGGATGGATGGATTGATTGATTGATTATGGATGGATAGTGTCAAGAAGGTTGAGCTCAGTCACCATTTGATAATGTTAAAGGAAACTAAATGACTTTTAAGTTGCTAAAGAACCATAGTGTAAAAGGCATAGAGTATAGCAAATGTTGACCCCACATTAAAAAAATGTTTGTCACTGCACACGTAATGTACTCACTGTTGCCAGCAGGTGGCACAATTACTTGCTTTGTAAGTTATCACTGAGGAATGGCCTTACACTGTGTTCACACCAAACGAGACATAAATTTGTAGTGTGACAAGTTTACATATAAAGTAAATGTACAGATGTGCTTTTTGCATCTGCTGGGCCAGGCAATATGTTAGATGCGCCCATTGCTCGAGTTGAGATTTTTCAAATGTGGTGGAGAATTGTGATGATGTGATGACGTCAGGAGTCTTGCCAGCAGCCAGACTCCACTCATAATGGAGGGGAAAAATATAATTAGTCAGCAGAAAAGAAACCACAATCTTGTGTGGTTTCATAACATCATAAGGAAGTGGACACAACTTGGTGAATTTCACCATTTAGTTCGGGAGCTCCATATGGATGAAAACTGCTTCCAGTAATACTTTTCGCATGATGAGCAGCTAATCTGATGACTTGCTAGCTCATATCAAGGCCAAACCAGCCAACTACTCAACTACAGGCGTTTTGTCCCAGCTGCAAAGCACCTGTTCACCATGCGAAAGTATCGCTGGAAGCAGTTCTCATCAATATAGAGCTCCCAAAGTAAACAGTGAAACTTGTCAAGTTGTGTCTGGTGAGACCACACATAATGGTGATTTCTCTGCATTTCCACAAAAGAGAGCACAAAGCTTTGGTTGATGGTAAATGAAATGCCCATTACTTCTGTTTAAAATACGTCAACTTGTGTCCATTGCTCCCATCACGTCCATCACGTAACAAAATGCACAAAGTGACACGATGGACGTGATGCAGTGTGAAATATCGCATCCAGTATGAACACAGCATTAAAAAGATGAAAGAAAATATTTACAGGTGAGGTGGGGGCCTCACTCCCTCACTTATCCTCTACAGCTTTATACTCCACATGAGTGTTGCAGGGGGTGCTGGTGCCTAATACCGATGTATGTTATTCCCACAAACAGTTTTGGCCTCTAACATGGTTGCCACAGTAACGTGCATACATATCAAAGGAAGGTGAGAGTAGCGTCTGTCTGGGAAGAAGTGTGTTCAAAGAATACATGAAAGAAAAAGATGATGAACAAAAGATCAGAGCTGATACAATGGGGCCTTCGTGCCAGTCAGTGCTCGGGCCCTAAATAGACCTTAAGAAGACAAAAAAATCTGTTGAGGGTGTACCCCACCTTTTGCCCTATTTCAGCTGGGATTAGGCACCAGTTTTGCAGTTAGCTTCATGATGATTGCAAGGCCAACAATTTTGTAAAACACTTGAGCTTGGTGAAAATATTGGCCTTTACAAAAATATAATAATGATGCACTTTTCCTTTTTTCTACAACATATCTAATGGTGGCCTAAGACTTTTGCACCATAGTGTACATTTACTACAGCTACAGTACTTCAGATAAAAGGCACAGCTTGAAAACTACAAAGGAATATGACATCATGTCCTTCAAGGTAACATTACAGATGCTATGAAACACCAACAACAGAATTAAGAACAGTTAAATAAGCACGACTACCGCTTCAGTGAGAAAACAGTGAAAACTTTCTACAGTACATCATCATTGTTTAAGACTTCTACATTTTGACCACAATGAGGGAAATTGTACACCTGCAGGCAGGCCAGTGTGGCAACCAAATTGGAGCCAAGTTCTGGGAGGTGATAAGTGATGAACATGGCATCGACCCGTCCGGGACATACCACGGCGACAATGATCTGCAACTTGAGCGTATAAACGTATACTTCAATGAGGCAGCAGGTGGGAAGTATGTTCCTCGTGCAGTGCTGTTTGACTTGGAACCAGGGACAATGGACTCTGTGAGGTCTGGTCCATTTGGCCAAATCTTCAGACCGGACAGTTTTGTCTTTGGCCAAACTGGAGCAGGTAACAACTGGGCTAGAGGTCACTACACAGAAGGAGCTGAGCTGGTGGACTCTGTTTTGGATGTGGTGAGGAAGGAGTCAGAGAACTGTGACTGTCTTCAGGGCTTCCAGCTCACACACTCCCTGGGTGGAGGTACTGGCTCTGGTATGGGCACACTGCTCATCAGTAAAATCCGAGAGGAATATCCAGACCGCATCATGAACACTTTCAGCGTGGTGCCTTCACCCAAGGTCTCAGACACAGTAGTAGAACCTTACAACGCCACCCTATCTGTCCACCAGCTGGTCGAGAACACAGATGAGACCTTCTGCATTGATAATGAGGCCCTGTATGACATCTGCTTCCGCACACTCAAACTCACCACACCTTGCTACAGTGACCTCAACCACCTTGTCTCAAGTACCATGAGTGGGGTGACCACCTGCCTTCGCTTCCCTGGACAGCTCAATGCTGATCTTAGGAAACTGGCTGTTAACATGGTGCCCTTCCCCAGACTGCACTTCTTCATGCCAGGCTTTGCTCCCCTGACCAGCCGGGGCAGCCAGCAGTACAGGGCACTGACAGTGCCTGAACTCACGCAACAGATGTTTGATGCAAAGAACATGATGGCTGCATGTGACCCACGCCATGGACGCTACCTCACAGTCGCAGCCATTTTCAGAGGCCGCCTTTCCATGAAGGAGGTGGACGAACAGATGTTGAATGTGCAGAACAAGAACAGCAGCTACTTTGTGGAGTGGATCCCCAACAATGTCAAGACAGCTGTCTGTGACATCCCTCCCCGTGGCCTCAAAATGTCTGCCACCTTCATTGGAAACAGCACAGCCATTCAGGAACTGTTCAGACGCATCTCAGAGCAGTTCACTGCCATGTTCCGCCGCAAGGCTTTCCTCCACTGGTACACAGGTGAGGGTATGGATGAGATGGAGTTCACGGAAGCTGAGAGCAACATGAACGACCTGATTTCTGAGTACCAGCAGTACCAGGACGCCACTGCTGAGGAAGAGGGCGAGTTTGATGAAGAAGGCGAAGAAGAGATGGATTAAACACCAACCGTGACCTGTTCTTATAATGAAAGAGGGACAATTAAGAATTGAATGGCCCAAAATGTCCCCTAAAGTTGTTAAATGATAACTTTATCAGGTTCAGAAAAAATGTAGTTGGTAACATTGCAGATGCCAGCTGCAGTAAAACAAAAAAGAAGAATCATGGCAGTTTTGAATCCCACTGAACAGGCTTCCAATTAGATTATAAAACAATAATGAAAAACTACATTTGCAGAAAAACTACATTTGCTGTGGAGGATGAAGCAGTTGATGAATAAATGAATTAGAAAAATATAGACACAGTTGTAGTGCCTAACTTACTTACATATACAGTAAACAAATGTCTGTTACATTCAAACTGTTGTTACAATTTCACACAATGCTGATTTGGCCCAGTAGTTCCACACAACTCTTTCTGTTTCTCAATGTAGCAGTGTTTTGATTTTGCGTGTGGCAATACTCCCACACTGCACAAATAGGGACTGGATTTTAGGTCACAACTGATGGAGGAAAGTCTATAGATTACACCATGATGATGATGATACCAGTGCTTTGACGCTTTCATGATCCATAATTACATAAATAAACAGTATTTACTTCCTTCATCTTTAATCGATACACATGTAAGTAATGTGCCAACTAGAAATTATACCGAATATTTTGTGGGAAATAAAGAAACATATCTGTGCTTTCAGCAACATTTACAAATTAACACATCCACATGTTCTGTTTGCGCTACATAAATATCCTTGCTTAGCAAATTAATAACAAAGTAGTAGTAAAAGAAATAAAACATCGCTTCAACAACAAAGTCTCATGTGTTCATTGAACAGCATAGAATTCTTTCCATGGGGTGAGCCATTCGTCTTTCTTTGAAAGGTCGTGGGTTCAATTGCCGGCTCCCCTAGTCTACATGCTGTATAGTAAAGCTGTGGTCATTGGGACTTAAAAAATTGCAATAAAAATATAGCCCATTTACCGTTCACCGTTCATGACCCAGTCATAACAAGGGCATGGAGTTAGCATGTTCTCCCCATGTGTGCATGGGTTTTCTCCAGGTTCCCCAGCTTCCTTCCACAGTCCAAAAGCATGCAGATTTGGGGATTAGGCCAATTGGACACTCTAAATTGCCCATAGGTGTAATGGACTGGTGATATGTTCAGCTATATCAGCTGGAGTTAGGCACCAGCGTCCCCCATGACCCTCATGTGGAGGATAAAGCAGAAGAAAATCAGCATTTTTTAGCATAACTCTCTGTGTTTTTTAGCATTACTCTAATTCAACATATTCACCATATGTTCAGTTTGTGTAGGACTAGATGATACAATCCCTTGGACTTGCATATCCTTGGGTGGCTGTGAGTGGAAGAGTGGGAATTGTGATGGCATCCAACAGCTGGTTGAAGGGGTGTCATCAGATGGGCATCCTCCTTCCCTGGCATTTTTTTGACAACAGGCCCATCACACATCCAGAGAATTAATTGGCAGGCCCCCCTTGGCTTCCACCACTTCTACCCCTGCTCTATGATGTACACTGTGTGAGGTGTGGGGGACCAGAGCACTAGGTCTAGCCCGAGGTTAGTAGTGGTGATCTTCCATTTTGCCAGCTTAGCAGATGCCAACAGGAAATTTATGAGAACCATTGTCTGTTTTTTTTTAACAGTGTACCTGAGCCTGAAAACAAACAGTGAACACCTATTAAATAAGTAAGACATTACAGTAAACTACTAGGTGTTCTACTGTTTCTGTTTGCCCACAAAAAGAACATCCCTCCCCAGGTGCTGGGATCCAGGTGAGCTCTGTATCTGTTAGTAGCTATAGCTCTGTATATTATCCTCCACTGGAGGTCAACTATCCTTTTTCAACAGGAGGCTTATACAGGAGCTGTATAAGGAGCTTTTGGGGAAGCGTCCACACCAAAAACTTCTGTCCATTTGTACTCTCTTAGGTCCAACAGACAGCGAAAGTTCAGTACCTTCACACAGCAGAGGTATAGTTGTTTTTTCCACAGGAGATGAAGTTGCCCAGAACGGAAGTCATTATGGAGAGGAGATCACTCTTCTCTCCACCCTTCCGCAGTAGGTCTGACAGAGAGTGATGGAAACACATATTCTGACCCCTCACTTACTGGCCCCAAGTGGAGCAGTCAGGGAGTCCTTGACAGCCTTCTCTACCACTCTGGAGGACCAGACGTTCAGTACCTCAGCAACTGACATGGGTGGTGTCGACATTAGGTGTCCCAGTTTGATAATGCAATCCTTGATAACCTGAGTTCTCACTGTTGCAGATGAGAGCACCCAACTGGACAGGAAGTTGTTGTTAAAAGGTGTTAAAAACCACATTTGGAAGCCAAGGGTTAAGAGGGCAGATTATGTCTAGAGTATTACAACCTAACCCTAACCCTAACCAACAAAGAGAGGAGCCATACAGCAGCTTCCGAGCAGTTTGTAATCTGAAGGCTGCTATCCTGGACCTGATGTCTGTAAGGCCCTGCCCTCCAAGTGTAGCATGTCCTCTCCCTGGTGAGGGAGGCAGGCTTGACATCCACCCGAACAAATGTGGCTTGGCCATGGAAGAGACTGCCTTCCTTGGCTATGTGTTGGGCTGAGATGTCATCCGCCCTCAGATGGGAAAGGTTGAGGCCCTCATGGCTACAGAGCATCTGAAAAAGCAGGTATGATCCTTTATAGGCTTGGTGGGTTGGTACGCTTTATCCCCAACTTTTCAGAGGAAGCATTTTGTTAAAATGATGCATATGTCACTCTATCTCTCTGGGCTCCACAGAGTTGAAATTTACCAAGAAGCGACTGAACAGGCATATGCTCACGAACCTGATAAGACATAAAGAACATCCTGTTTTGATTCTCTCACAGAACCGATAAGACACAAAGAATACCCTGTTTTGATTCTCCCATGCACTTGCCCTAAAAGGTGATGACTCAAGGACACAATTCTGATTGGCCTAGTCTACATCACACCATAGTGATGTATCACACATTGACACTCAGTCAAAGGGCGTAATCCTTCAAAACTTTATAAAACAAACTTTTTTCCATTGTCCGGGGTCCATTTGCCCTGGCCGATATGCCAAGAGAGGGAGACACGATCCACTAAGGTGACTTGTCTTTGGACCACAGAGCTCTATAAGTTTTGTCTACTTCTGACCATTAAATTGCTTGACTTGATTCACTTTAAGCTCTTGTCCTTGGAATCATTCCACTAATCACTGGCACCTGATTGTGTTTTCCTGGATACGCTCATCGGGTCGTTGGACCGAGGGGGACGCGAATCTCCAACAATTTGCAGTGACAGAGCTAACTCGCAAAAGTCCTCTGAACAGAGTGGAATGGACTGAGGAGTGTCAGGCAGCTTTTATGGCCTTGAAGGACTCCTTAAGCCTGTGCTCCTCAGCCCCAACTTTGACAAACCCTTCACGGTACAGACAGATGCCTCTGAGAAAGGCTTAGGTGCGGTGCTGTTGCAAGGGGATCAGGAGCAGCTTTCCCCTGTGGCTTACATCAACCGGAAGCTTTTGCGAAGGGAGAGAAACTACTTCATAGTGGAAAAGAAATGCCTGGTGATTAAGTGGGCATTGGACTCTTTTAAGTACTATTTCCTGGGGTGCAAATTTGTATTAAAAACTGACCACAGAGCATTGTCTTGGCTTGGACAAATGAGGGACACGAATGCCAGGATCACAAGGTAGTTTCTGACAATACAGCCTTTTGACTTAGAGATATTATATACTGTAGGTTCGGGAAGTTGAATTCTACAGCTGATTTCTTGTCTAGGACACCTCAAGAACATCATCAGAAGGGAGGGGAAATG
Organism: Brachirus orientalis; assembly: GCA_016785285.1. Taxonomy (NCBI): domain Eukaryota; kingdom Metazoa; phylum Chordata; class Actinopteri; order Pleuronectiformes; family Soleidae; genus Brachirus; species Brachirus orientalis. The sequence goes on from JAFBJR010000668.1 coordinate 37,563, forward strand.
TCACAGAGCAAGCCATGACACTCACGCAGTGCATGGGCTGCAGCCATTTGCTGGCACTTTGAGATCGTTGCTGTCCTGATGCTAGTTGTCACTGTGTTCATTCCTGTTGCCAGTGTACTGTTTAACTTATTTTTAACACTGTCATTAATCACCATTTGCCATGCCATAATTACCATGTGCCTAACTTTGCAGGCTTGCAGGGAAAGGCCTACCACCACTGCTAGATAGGAAATGTTTGTGCACAAAACTCATAAATTCATAAACGGTTCATTTAAAAAACATAGCCATTTCTATTCCTCGTCTGTATAAACATTGTATAAACAACTACAGTTATAGTCTGTATATACTTAAAGTTATAGAATATCTATAACATTATTCATGTTCATATCTCCTTCATACAGTCAATACATATTTGCTAAAGCACTTCTGGATGGATGCAAACTGCATTTCGTTGCTCTGTACTTGTGACATGTGCAATGACAATAAAGTTGAATTCTATTCTATTCTAATATCAAGAAATGCAACCTACACACTGGCTGTTTCAAAAAAATTCTCATTTGTTGGTTAAAATTTCACAATAACAATTCTGTATTCTGTTTACTCACCACCATTCAAGTTGTGCTCACTTCCTGGTTTCTGATGGGAAACCGGTCTAGTCTACTTTGTGTAAATAGAGGGGTTTTCCGGTTGCTTTGTGGGGTGGCCCATTATGATGGGGGTGTTTTAATACTATTAACTTTGGGGTATTTATATGGGTACCAAACATATAGTATTTTGTTGCAATCCCATTAATGTTTATGCGTATTATGTGTTTTCTTGTTTGACATGCTGTTTTGTTGAACTGGGATGTTATTAGGTTAGTTGATTGTTCTGGATAGTGGGGATAACCAGTGGGTGGGGCTAGGGCTAGGGATGATCTATATTAGGCCAGGGTTGTAGAACATAGCCTGGTTACTCAGCCTTTTTTTATCATTTGGTTCAAACCATTTGGAGCTTGTCATTAGGAGGATTTGCATTTTTAAGGAAAAGGTGTGGAAGAGAAATAAACAAACAAAACATTTCTTGGAAAAGATTTTGGGCCTCTCTCTGCTTTGCTGCTGGCTATCCCGCTATAATGTGCATATAAATTACAGATTGGTTGAAAGAACCTTGAAGATGACCCAAGGATCAGAAGTTCTCTCACAGCCACCACCCAAGAAAACACTGATGGTGTTTACTACATGGTGATGGATGACAGAGGCTTGACTGTCTGATGGCCATTGCTGTAAGCAACAACAAAATTGGCATGTTGAAGGTTTCCGCTCAGTGAATGACCCCACAGCTTTTGACCACTGATCAAAAGTGCAGAAGGCTGGTCAAACGTAAGATTATTTGGATAAGTATTGTATTTCTGACTACACACAAATGGTTAGTGACGTTACTTCTGATACCGAGGCTCTGAACCATGCTTCAAACTCAACAGGGTATGTTTCTTGCTTCAAAACGGCAAAAACCATGTGACTGATGACGTTCGAACCACTTCACTGCTTCATTCAGCCTGAATCAGCTGACCAGTTTTGTTCGATAAGCTGAGCTTTGAAACAGATACTGCATTTTTGGATACTAAAAAGTCACACAAGCATACCCAATATACACCAAGCACAATAAAAAATATTATATTGTAAACATTATACATTATAAAATATATTATTATAAATTATAAAATATTATCAAACATATAAAACTATATCATATTACACTTTTATATCATATCATTATGTCATATATTATATTGAAATAGCATTAATGACAGCCCCATTGAACATGTAAATATTTGTTCTGTCCAGTGTGTAATTTTAGAAAAATACTTAGGTAGTCAACACTCAATTAAAGATACTTTATAAGGTAAGGAACACTAGCAACCCACACATGTAAAATTAAGTTAGACTTTATATAATTTTCACAATACAACAAAACTCAAAAGCACACACACAAGGTGTATCAGCGTCACCTTTGCAAGGCTGTAATGCAAGCACTGTGCCATCATCCACGTGCTCAGTGTATGAAGCTTAGAGTAGTGAACCTTTTCAATACAAAGGTCCAAAAGGGTTCAAAGCTTCATGAAGCCTTGTTTGGCCATTACTATTTGAAATTTGAAATGGTGTCTCGTCTATGGCAATGCAGTTCTTTTTATTGTGATTCATCAGCAAGTCAACAAACCAGTTAGTTATTTGCCAAACATATGTAAATAAGGAAAGCTTCATATTGTACATAGTAGTTGCATTCCAGGATTTATTCTGATTATACCCCAGCGTAGGTGATTCTCTGGCTGTATATTTTTTGTCATAGACATTAAAAATCAAAAAATTGATAGACGACAATTTATTTTGCATACATGTTTCCTGTATTTTCTTGATGTGTAGCAATAAAATGATTGACACATATGGTCAGTATGGCATTGCTACAACAATAAAACTAATGGGGGGCCTACGATTTTTGCACAGTGGTGTTCATCAACTAAATCTTTGTCAGATGAAAGTCAGCAGCTTAAATAATACAAAGGAATATGACATCACGTCTTTCAAGGTAACATTATCCAGGCCATGAAACAACATGATTCTGCTTTCTTAAGTGAGTCAGTTGGTGGTGTACTCGAGCAGGGAAAATTTGGTGCTTCCTCATTATTGTTAAAGAGTTTCATATTTCAACCACAATGAGGGAAATTGTACACCTGCAGGCAGGCCAGTGTGGCAACCAAATTGGAGCCAAGTTCTGGGAGGTGATAAGTGACGAACATGGCATTGACCCGTCTGGGACATACCACGGCGACAATGATCTGCAACTTGAGCGTATAAACGTATACTTCAATGAGGCAGCAGGTGGGAAGTATGTTCCTCGTGCAGTACTGTTTGACTTGGAACCAGGGACAATGGACTCTGTGAGGTCTGGTCCATTTGGCCAAATCTTCAGACCGGACAGTTTTGTCTTTGGCCAAACTGGAGCAGGTAACAACTGGGCTAGAGGTCATTACACAGAGGGAGCTGAGCTGGTGGACTCTGTTTTAGATGTGGTGAGGAAGGAGTCAGAGAACTGTGACTGTCTTCAGGGCTTCCAGCTCACACACTCCCTGGGTGGAGGTACTGGCTCTGGTATGGGCACACTGCTCATCAGTAAAATCCGAGAGGAATATCCAGACCGCATCATGAACACTTTCAGCGTGGTGCCTTCACCCAGGGTTTCAGACACAGTAGTGGAGCCTTACAACGCCACCCTTTCTGTCCACCAGCTGGTCGAGAACACAGATGAGACCTTCTGCATTGATAATGAGGCCCTGTATGACATCTGCTTCCGCACACTCAAACTCACCACACCCTGCTACAGTGACCTCAACCACCTTGTCTCAAGCACCATGAGTGGGGTGACCACCTGCCTTCGCTTCCCTGGACAGCTCAATGCTGATCTTAGGAAACTGGCTGTTAACATGGTGCCCTTCCCCAGACTGCACTTCTTCATGCCAGGCTTTGCTCCCCTGACCAGCCGGGGCAGCCAGCAGTACAGGGCACTGACAGTACCCGAACTCACTCAACAGATGTTTGATGCAAAGAACATGATGGCTGCATGTGACCCACGCCATGGACGCTACCTCACAGTCGCAGCCATTTTCAGAGGCCGCCTTTCCATGAAGGAGGTGGACGAACAGATGTTGAATGTGCAGAACAAGAACAGCAGCTACTTTGTGGAGTGGATCCCCAACAATGTCAAGACAGCTGTCTGTGACATCCCTCCCCGTGGCCTCAAAATGTCTGCCACCTTCATTGGAAACAGCACAGCCATTCAGGAACTGTTCAGACGCATCTCGGAGCAGTTCACTGCCATGTTCCGCCGCAAGGCCTTCCTCCACTGGTACACAGGTGAGGGTATGGATGAGATGGAGTTCACGGAAGCTGAGAGCAATATGAATGACCTGATTTCTGAGTACCAGCAGTACCAGGACGCCACTGCTGAGGAAGAGGGCGAGTTTGATGAGGAAGGCGAAGAAGAGATGGACTAAAAGCCTTCCAAGAGTATCAATAAGTAGCAATTATATTGAACAAAGGATGTTGAAGATGAAATTGACAGGCAGGAGGAAAAGAGAAAGGCGACAAAAAATGTTCATGGATGTTATGAAGAAGGACATGAGAATGATAAGGCAAGATGGAGGCAGATGATCCGCTGTAGCGACTTTTAAAGGGAGAAGCTGATTGAATCAGGAAAAGTTAACAATTCATTATTTGACAACTTTAAGTTGTCAAATAATTAATTAAATCTAAATTAATTCAAACTAAATTTACCAAGAACATATGAAGACAACATGTTTAGCTGTAGTGCATAACTTTTGCAAAAACAAAAAAACAAAAAACAAAAAATGTCTGTGACATTTGAACTATATTCACAAGTTCACACCATGCTGATTTAGTCAATTAGTTCACCACAACTCTGTTTCTGAATATGGCAGTGTTTAAATGTCATGTGCGGTAACATTCCTGTGCTATACAAATACATTTTACATCACCTGATGGAGGGAAGGCCATAGATTATACCATAGTGATATTAGCAGTGCTTTGGTGACAGAAGTAATCACTGAAGTGTTTATGATCATAAATAAAAGTTTTTAATTCAATTAGCTCTTATCCATACAAATGTAAGCAATATATAAAGTGGAATAATACAGCATATTTAGTGTAAACCAGGAAAAGAAACATATATGTTATTTTAGCAGCATTCACTAATTAACACTTCTCCATGTTGTTAGGCTACATAAATATTCCTTCTTTGCAAATGAATAGCCAGGTAGTAAAAAAAATAAAATAAAACTGCACTTCAACAAAAAGTCTCATGTGTTCACTGATGAATTCCTCAGAAGTTTTTCTTCAAAACACTGAGCTGTATAGCAGACATGAAATTAAATTGTGACAATGCATGTAATAGCCACAAGTAATAAAGCCCTGGTAGCTGACAACCAAGGTAATATCCTCTGGCAGGAATGATGAAGCTGTTCACTTATATATAGATGGACTGTATATACTAGATCAATGGTTCTCACATTTTTCACAGTCACGTACCTTCAGACATTTGACCTCCAGGCATGTACCCCCTACTCCCACACATTTAAAAGAAATATTATTTCCGCACGTAATTTCTCACCACATAGATCTATTTAAAAATTACGAGCTTTTTAAGTGAGCAAGACCAGTTCACTTTTTAAAAAGAAATCTACCAAACATTTGCAGAAAATATTCAGTTATAAATCCACTTGATACAGTATACGACAGTTTCAAAAATGTAATCAGGCTGTTTGCAAATCATGTATTTTTTAATTTTGCATACCCCCTTCCTCCCTTTGTGTTCCCCTGGGGGCACAAATACCCAAGTTTAGGAATCTAGATAACACATAAATCAGGCAACATGTCAGACAAATTGTCTCACCGGCTGTTTTCACCATATAAGTAAAAATGGTGGATGTGTGTTGTGTCAAAACAGGGACGGGCTAATAGGAGAACATTTACCGGATCCCCACAGATCCAAAGAGACAGCAGAGGTGAATCACTGCTATGAAACATGCTCACAGTGAGCAGTAGAAGACAGAGCAATGGGAAGGCTGCACACTGAAGCTGTGCCTTAGTGCAAGGGCTGAATTCTCTGGAGAGTGCAGTTGATTGCATCCTCCTGAAAAGACACACTGCAAAAATTGATGGTCTTAATATAAGACATAAATACTTGGGTTGAGCAGATATAGACTAAAAGTAAGTGAAATATTCTGCCATTGCAGTAAGACATTTACACTTGGTTGATTTCAGATTTCTTGAAATAAGAAAAAATAAACACATGTCAGCCAAGTGAGAAATATCTTAAAATAAGTGCTGAAACACTCATTCGAAGTATTTATGCAAGTCAAATAATCTCAAAACTAGCTTTTCAATTCTTATTTCACTTTTGTTTCTTACTCAAATTGAGTGAAAAAACCACAAATCCAGAGCAACTTAACAAGATTATTCTTCTTAAATCAAGAGTTATGATTAGCTTTCATCTTAAATCAAGATACAGCATTTACACTAAATTAAAAGCATACACAGAGAATCATGAATCATCAAGAACATGTATTTTATGTTTGCAGCTGAATTCCTCACAATCATTATAACATAATGTTTGCAAAATTAAGCATCCTCCCCCAAAAAAGTACCTCTGAAACACTTAGAGGTAACGGAGGCTATAGCCTCATTATCTTTAAAGACATTTAAAATATGAGACAACATGTTTGTCAAGGAAAAAACTACTCTGCATGAACATAACTAGTCAGAGGCTTGAGTTTTGTACCCTCCAAAGCCTGAACAGCTCTATTTCGTAATGAAAGCATTCCACTCATGGCTCTTTTGTACAAGCCTGTGGTGTCTCGCTTGTGGATACTGTCCTGTAAGACTTCTGTCTGAATGACAGAGAGAAGGGTCGCCACACACTTAGGATAGGTGAGATGCAGGGTGTAGTAATAACCCATCAGATACAGCAAACGTTTGCCCAGTTCTTTGGCAAATGTAGTGACAGGAGTGTTTCCAATTGCCAGAAGACAGCGTGACCCATCAAAGACCAAAACAGGGCTGAAGAGAGTTCTCTTCTGGAGGTAGATGGCAGGATCTTCTGTTTGCTGAAGAAGAAAACAAAATACAGAAGTTGCTTCAGGGTATACTGAAAAACAGAAAAACTGCTTTGGCAAGTGAACTGAGATTTTTTAACACAATTATGTACATCTACAGCTCGGGAAAAAAATAAGAAACAACTGCAAAATGATCAGTTTTGCTGATTTTACTATTTATAGGTATGTGTTTGAGTAAAATGAACACTTCAGTTTCATTCTATAAAGTGCTGACAACATTTCTCAACATTTGTTGTCATTTCAATTTTTAAACACCAACATACCAATTTAACTTAGGAAGAGTTTAGAAATCATTATCGGAGGGATACTCTCAATCTTTAATCACAGCAGTGTTTTTTATAATCTTCCTCATAAAATAAGATTTGGTTCAGGTGTTCACCTGATCAGTGTCTCATTTAGTAGAATGAGGAGGCTTGTGTTGGAATCGAACAAACAGTGGAATGGACAGGCTGCCACAGATGTGGAGATGCTGATTTAAGAAACATTTGTGAGAGTGGTCTCTTAATTTTTTCCAGAGCTGTATACATCTATGAACACAACCATGCTGATATGTTGTGCATTAAACGGATCATTTTCTGCTCTAAAGACAGGACCATGGGTCAAGACATGCATTGCAAAGAAATCACAAAAATAACTTGTGTCAGTCGCTGTTTAAAGAATGTGTGCCACTAAAAGCTTGGGAAATGTTAGAGGATTAATTCTTAACTAAATATGAACAAACTCACCTGAAGGACATGAACCAATGCTTCATCTTCTTAGGTGGCGCAGACTGTGAGGGGAAGTGTGTCGGTAGTGCCCTGTACAAGGCAATGTTGGATTCCACTGGAACAGAGTAAATAGTTTAGCTCAGAGTTAGCCAGAATCTGATGAGCTTTTTTATGGACAGGTAATAGAAAATGCTTTGCAATGAGCAGCACTGTCATTCTGCTATCATTTAATCACTGTTATGCATTGACAACAGTTCTATTAATTGTGTCTGTTGAAACAGCTACATGTATTAAAGACATCAAAATGACTTACCTGGACCCAGGCTCATGGGTGGCTTCAACACTTTCCTCCAAACACCATAAAACTGCACCATGGAGCAGAAGTCGGCCCATCTCTTCTTCACTTCATTTATGAACTTGCTGTTGTCCTTATCCAGAATCCTCTGCAGCTCATCCATCACCTGCAATACAGACAAGTGTTAAAATCTGCAACAATGCTAGCTTTGTGGAGAAGCCAAAAACAACAAATACATACATGATGAAGCTCTCTGAAACATGGATATGCCTCAAAAATCTTTGCTGGTCTGTCCTCTTCTTTCAGAATGTCACAGTCAATGAAGGCTCTTCTTGCTTGAAACTCAAGGTCAAGGATCTGGCAGACAGCATCTTGGTTGGGTTTTGGTTTCTTATACATCTCCTGCGTGTAAAGCCTCGCCTGTGTTGCCAGACTATCTTTGTCCGCTAAAAGAAAATACATATCAGCATTTGGAGATGTAGATGCAGGTATTGGAGATGTCATCTGAATGATTCGACAGGTGTAATCCGTACTTTTACACTACAGTTTTTACACTACGGAATCAAATAAGTGAAAACTACTGTCACCACAATGCTATCACCGAGTATCACAGAGCCTTCATGTCCATTATCATCACCCAAATTGCAATTTTTCACTCATCCGAACTGTCACCTTCAGAACAGCTCTCAGATGGCAAAAGAATTGTGGATCCACCACTTGAGTCTGCATCATAATCTTCTCCCTGGTCACTTGGAGAGAAGTCAATGTGACGTCTTTTGGTTGAACTGCTTCTCCCTAGTCTGGGCTGCTGCCTCTTCTGTGGGGACTTCACATTCAGAATTCGCTTCTGAAGATAACTGTACATGCTCATCTGTGGTAAAAAAAAGTCACTTATTGAAAGATTTTTGAATATTGCATAACTTTTCAAGCAAATTATATGGCTAAAATTGTCATCACTTACATGTGTGATGGGTGCACAAGTCTCTTAGCCATTGCGGTGACCTCATGCTTTGAAGGGTACTGGAGCTCCTCTCCTTGGTGACTTGCTCTCAAGATTGAAATCATGCTGGTAACAGTGTTCCTCACCAGCCTGCATCTCAGCTCTCTACCAGTGCGGGCCATCTCAAAATGTTGTTTACGAGCTAGTTCCAACTCACTATCTGTGTAGATCACATGTTCTGGAGGAGTAGGAAGCTGCAGGGTTTTCTCTGGAGTTTTCTTCACCACAGGAGTGGATGTGTGGGGGGATACTGGAGGTGATCCTTGAAGTGATGACACCGTTCCTGTTTCACCCAGGTCAGCTAAAGTGGCATTCTCATCCACAGAAAAAAATCAAAGCGCAATTATTACAAGGTAAATTACCCTGATGCAGACAGACACAAAAAATAGTGCAGTAAAATAAAATAATAAGTAGGCAAAAACTTACCTCTTGGCTAATAACAGCCCACAGTTGTTTCCTCCTGAGAAAGTTCTCTGGCCCAGGAAAAAGGTCTCTTAAATCATCCCTTTGTTTTCGTTGCCTTAACATTGAAGTCTCTCTTGAGCCATATTAACACAGCACATAGTCACAGACCTGATTTCCGTGTTATATGCGGGATTGATGGCTGTACTGCTGAATACAAAGTCTTCAACTCCTTTTACTACCATATTCGACGCACACATGCTCTATATTTTAACACTGGACACCCACCTACTGGATGGATGACATCAGCTACATCTGACCTATCTCGGGTTGGAAGTGAACATTTTGACATCCCAGTTTTTTCTGACTGTGCCACTGAAACACGTGGAATGCAAAGGACCAACAGTGAAGTCAACACACCTGCCATCTCAAATGAAATGTTGAACCCAGAGCCTACATGTCATCAGATTCCACACCCTGATAATCAGGTAAGATCCAATACTGTCAGTTTTGTGTGATAATATTATCCAGCATTTGATGTGAACCAGTGTTATATGTACATAGTATATTAATGTATATTATTAACACAACATATTTACAGGAAGGAGCTGGTGCATCAAGTGCAAATATATGCAGCTGCATTTGCCATCAATGTGAGGGAGAGATGTCACCTGTCTCGGGTATTGCACATAACCCAGTGAATATTATCAGTAGCAGTAGTGTGCAGTTGTGCAGTGTGAAAAATATTTTGATAAACATGGTTTATAGTTTGGGTAAGTGAAAAAGGTGTCCATAGGTACCAAATGTTTGTATAAATTTGTAAATCATGCATGTAATGTGTATTAATGTGAAATGTGTAATTTCCCACAGTGGAAAGGTGCATGAAAGGCTTGAAATGCACCCTGTCACTGTTTGGACAGTGATTTGAAAAATTGTAAGAACCCTGACAGAGTGTAGCCTGACGTTTCTATTTCTGCATAAATTTCATATTCGCACTGTCAGCCCCATATTTACCCTCAATTTCAATATTTTTCAAAACTTAATGTTACCTTTAATTATTGTAATGCTGGTGCTATGAGGATGCAATTTGTATTAGTGTTACATTTTTTCAGTGACTACAAACAACAGGGGGGGACATATTTTGATGTAATTTTCTATATGCAAATGTTCCACATTCAAGGTGCACATTCAAGGACTGTGACCATTTTGGTATGAAATTGTACTAGTTGTATTGGACCAACATCATCTTACACTTAATTCTTGACTGTTTCAGAGGAGCGTCAACATCATTGTCTCTGAAGTCCACCAGTATCAAACTGTTCTTCTAAACACCTTGAGGGACGCAATGAAAAGGATCTTTGAAAGACATTCAGACAGCGTGGAGCAGCTACGAGAGGAAGTTCTGGCAACATTAGACAATTTTCAAGATCCTTTCTCCTTGATGGCCACCAAATACATGCAAGACAGCACCATCCAGAAGCTTTTTAACCCAGTGAAACCAGAGGAGGTAGTTATGTCTCAGAGGGTTTGTCGAGTTAAGAAAGGACAATCAAGAGTTCTTGTAATTAAAAACAGAAGTTTTTACTATATATCCCTGGTTAAGAGTCTTGAACAGCTGATGTCAAATTCTAGGATTTTTTATATGATCCACACCACGCCACAGAGTTGCCACAAAGATGGATTTTTGTATGATATTGTTGATGGGAGCCTTTTCAAATCCCACCCACTGTTTTCAATGAAACCTTCTGCTTTACAGATCATTTTGTACACTGATGAAATAGAGATCTGCAATCCCCTCGGGTCACATGCTTCAGTATGGAACGCGAAAGAGGGAACACATTACTCCCATTTTAGCCTCACTTCACTGGCTGCCTGTGCACTTTAGAGTTCATTTTAAAATCCTTTTAAATCCTTAAATGGTCTTGCCCCGCCATACCTCGCAGAGTTGCTTCATCCTTATACTCCTTAGACTCCGGTCTTTGAGGTCAGCTGATCAGCTGCTCCTACAGATTCCTAAATCTAAACGGAAGCTCAGAGGGGACAGAGCTTTTTCTGTTGCTGCGCCTAGATTGTGGAATGATCTTCCTTTACATATTAGACAGGCCCCTTCTCTGTCTGTTTTTAAAAAGCATCTTAAGACCCATTTTTACTCTTTGGCTTTCAACCCAGTATGAGGCATTGATTTTACCTGTTTTTATTGGTTTTATGTTTGTTTTTTTGTGTATATACATAGGTGCGTGTGAGTGAGAGAGAGAGTATGTGTGAGTGTATATATATGTATATATATTATGCATATGTATGCACTGTGTATGTAGGTATGTATGTTTCTTATGCATGTCTGTGCATATGTATGTGTATATAGCCCATTTCATCTGCTGCACGGATGTACTGTATATATGTGTACATAAGTACAATCAACAGTGTTTTATGTTTTGTCTATCTTTTACTATGTTTCAGTAGTTTATCTTATTCTTCTCTAATGTACAGCACTTTGCCTCAGCTGTTGTTGTTTTTAAAGTGCTTTATAAATAAAGTTGGATTGGATTGGATTGGATTCAGTAAATAAATTACTGATGGTTTATTATACTTTAGGAAACATAAACACCAAGTTCAGATCAAAACTGGCTGCAATCAGACTACTTGCTATAGCAAAAGCTGATGATATTGACAAGTGTGGTGTTGATTTTGTATTACAAAGAATTGATGAAGACTTAAAGTTACTGTATAATGGTGTCACAATCCAAACACAGAGTGGTGGATTTGAATTATTTGGTGCTGTAGTTTCAGTGTGTGGTGACACACTTGCACAGCATGAGCTTGCTGGTTTCAAAGAAGGAGTTGGTTTTGCCTACAGTAAGTGTAGGCACTGTGAATGTACCTTTAAGGAAATGCAAATTAAATTTAATGAAGAGAGCTTTACAAAAAGGACAATGGAAAAACATATTCGACAGTGCCATGAAATAGAAAAGGCCAGCACAGACTTCTTGAAATCAGCCCTCAAAACTACCTATGGTATAAACAGAAGAAGCAAGCTGGTTGATTTTCCAGCCTTTGACCTCATTCGGCAAACTCCACAGGACATAATGCACATCATTCTTGAAGGTGTTGCACCAATGGAAATTAAGTGTGTGTTAAAATACCTTGTTTTGTCTGGACAGATGGAGTTAGATGTTTTCAATTCAGCCATGCAGAGTTTTCCTTTGTCACCAGTAGATGTACGTGACAAATCCTGCCCTATAAGTGTCAGTACCTTGGCATCAAATAATAACAAACTGTCAAACAGTCCTCAGGGCAAATGCTGATATTGCTGAAGATCATGCCTTTTCTGCTGAATACCATAGAGAAAAATGAGTACGTTCAGTTTGTTTTAGACTTAATTGAGATAGTTCAGATACTTTTTGCTCCTGTTTTATCCGTGCAGACTGTATTAAGACTGAGATGTATGATTGAACAGCATTTGAAAGTGTTTAAGCCGCTTTTTCCTGAGAATAATGTAATTCCTAAGCAACATTACCTGCTGCATCTCCCTGCCCAAATTCTTTCCCTGGGCCCTATGGTAAGACACATGTGCATGAGATTTGAGTCAAAGCACTGTTTTTTCAAACAGTGGTCGTCTAAATTGAACTTCAAAAATGTCTGTAAGTCACTTGTGAAACATAATCAGCTTTTTGAATGCTGTCAAAATGAAATCGGTATGGAGCATCCAATGTTTTTGCATGAGAAAGAACTGGGTCCTGTCTCAGAAGTTGCAAATATGGAGTATGTTAATACAAAGATGAGAGATTTTTGGGGGATTAATGGCATACAACACACAGTCAAAGTAAAGTGGCTTATTCTCAATGGGAACAAGTACATAAGTGACAGGTCTCTAGTAATCACCAATACAAATGGGACAGTGCCTGTCTTTGGATTTATAAAAAACATTTATGTGGTAGACAGTTTATTGTATTGTTTTGAGTACCAGCTTTATGAGATAGTGGGTTGGAATAGAGATCTTTTAGCCTATGAAGTTGCAGTGCCTAATCTTGCTCAACCGACAGACTTCATCGATGCTGAAAAGCTAGTGGATCATACATCATATTACCCTATCAATTTCAAAAACACCACGTATGTTCTGACAAAATATTATCTTGGTGATGTTGCTACACTTAAACATTGAAATGTCAATAAACATGTTGTAACTGTGGCCAGAGTGTGTGTGAATGCTTACTGGGAGGTCTTAAAACAAGTTTTCCAAGCTACAACGTGGTCATGAAAGAGTATCTGACACAATTCGTCTAACTTTCTGTGAAAAATATCTAGTTTTAGGATCTGCTTACTAACTAAGAAATAAAAAGGGAAATATTCTCAAAACAAGAATAATAATCTTACACATTCTGTGCTTGCATAGCATATTGCTCTCAAAACAAGGTCAAAAAGACTTTTTAGCTAGATACAAGATTGGAAATCTTGGTTAAATTGTTAATTTTTGCAGTGCAGAAGTCAAGCACTGTGAAATGAGATAGTCTAGCCCACACATCTTACCAGTTGTGTCACCAATTCTTGTTTTAATTATAATTCCCCTGAAATCTCTTAATTCTATAGACATTAATTTCTGATTTGGAAAGGACAAATACATTTTGTACAAAGATGAAACACTCCTTGTACAACAATGATTTAATAACATTATGTTTGCAAGTCAACCAACCCGGTCAACTCTGTATAATGACACTGATTTTATTCAACAAGTTGGAATTCCTGTTTCATCAAAAACATTTTTTCTCTTGTCCTTGAAGATGTAAAGATAATGATAAGGCCCCAGTAGATTTGGTATAATTAACTGTCTAATGGAAAGTTCTGCATCTCATTGTTATTTGGATTGGCAGTAAGCTCTTAATGCCTTTTCTTCCATCATGCAACTTTTGACTGGAGACCTCTTAGTGCACAACCTGCCAGAATGTATTTGAAGAATAAGTGTACAACTATGATTAACAATCTACTTTAGATAAAAGGCAGAGCCTAAATACTACAAAGGAATATGACATCATGTCCCTCAAGGTAATATTACATATGCCATGAAACACCAAGAACAAACAAACATTAAGTAAATGATTCTGCCTTCTCAGTTTCGACAGTTGCTTGAGTACCCTAACTGTGAACACTTAATCTTTTTTGCCTTATTTTTCCAGAGTCCCAAATTTTGACCACAATGAGGGAAATTGTACACCTTCAGGCAGGCCAGTGTGGCAACCAAATTGGAGCCAAGTTCTGGGAGGTGATAAGTGACGAACATGGCATTGACCCGTCCGGGACGTACCGAGGGGACAATGATCTGCAACTAGAACGAATAAATGTGTACTTCAATGAGGCAGCAGCTGGTAAGTATGTTCCTCGTGCAGTGCTGTTTGACTTGGAACCAGGGACAATGGACTCTGTGAGGTCTAGTCCATATGGCCAGATCTTCAGACCAGACAGTTTTGTCTTTGGCCAAACTGGAGCAGGTAACAACTGGGCTAGAGGTCACTACACAGAAGGAGCTGAGCTGGTGGATTCTGTCTTGGATGTGGTGAGAAAGGAATCGGAGAGCTGCGACTGTCTTCAGGGCTTCCAGCTCACACACTCCCTGGGTGGAGGCACTGGCTCTGGCATGGGCACACTCCTCGTCAGTAAAATCCGAGAGGACTATCCAGATCGCATCATGAACACTTTCAGCGTGGTGCCTTCACCCAAGGTCTCAGACACAGTAGTGGAGCCTTACAACGCCACCCTGTCTGTCCACCAGCTGGTCGAGAACACAGATGAGACCTTCTGCATTGATAATGAGGCCCTGTATGACATCTGCTTCCGCACACTCAAACTCACCACACCCTGCTACGGTGACCTCAACCACCTTGTCTCAAGTACCATGAGTGGGGTGACCACCTGCCTTCGCTTCCCTGGACAGCTCAATGCTGATCTTAGGAAACTGGCTGTTAACATGGTGCCCTTCCCCAGACTGCACTTCTTCATGCCAGGCTTTGCTCCCCTGACCAGTCGGGGCAGCCAGCAGTACAGGGCACTGACAGTGCCTGAACTCACGCAACAGATGTTTGATGCAAAGAACATGATGGCTGCATGTGACCCACGCCATGGACGCTACCTCACAGTCGCAGCCATTTTCAGAGGCCGCCTTTCCATGAAGGAGGTGGACGAACAGATGTTGAATGTACAGAACAAGAACAACAGCTACTTTGTGGAGTGGATCCCCAACAATGTCAAGACAGCTGTCTGTGACATCCCTCCCCGTGGCCTCAAAATGTCTGCCACCTTCATTGGGAACAGCACAGCCATTCAGGAACTGTTCAGACGCATCTCGGAGCAGTTCACCGCTATGTTCCGCCGCAAGGCCTTTCTCCACTGGTACACGGGTGAGGGTATGGATGAGATGGAGTTCACTGAAGCTGAAAGCAACATGAATGACCTGATTTCTGAGTACCAGCAGTACCAGGATGCCACTACTGAGGAAGGAGATTTCGAAGAGGAAGGGGAAGATGAGCAGGAATAGATATCTACCACACCCTATTCTTACAATGCAAGAGTGTATGGCCAAATGATAATTGGTTTTAAATGTAGAATGTAGTCAAAAGAAAACACATGTAGTCTCTCATTTCTTGCAATTCAATTACCATTGAGAGGGCCACAATTGATTATCACATCTGCATAATTTGAAAAGAATGTATTTCACACTGAAGGCATAACTTTTAAACATAAACATGTCTGTTCCATTCAAACTATTGGACAAATTTGTTCACATAATGCTAATTAAGTCTATCAGCTCCACATGACCGTTACAGTCTTTTTTTCAGTGTATCAGTATTTTGTTTTCGTATTTGTGGTGATAGACCTGCGTTTTACAAACAGGGATTAATTTTATGTCAAGACCAATGTAAGAAAGGCCATAGATTTCACCATAGTGATGCAAGCCGTGTTTTTACAACAGAAGTTATCACCGGAGCTTTTATGATCCATAAAGAAAAGTATTTTATTTCCATTACCTTTAATCAATACAAATGTAAGCATTGTGATGGCTGGAACATCTGTATTTCTCTACTAACCATAAAAGAAACATGTGTGGCTTAAACAGTATTCACAAATGAACACTTCTTTCTGAATTAGTGGGTTACATAAATATCTTGTCTTCACTAATAAATAGCTAATTAGTAAAAAATAGACTTCAACAAAAAGTCTCGTTTTGTTCATTGAAGAGAATAGAGTTCCTCATAAATGACATTTACAAAACACTGAGCTGGTCCCTGGTAACACAAGTTTCAAGCAGATCAATCAATTTACAGCCAAGTTATAGGGCACTTCTTGTTTTGTGGTTGGCTGAATTCAAAATGGCTGATCTCATGTTGGGTCAAGTTTGTGTTTGTTAACATGTCCAGGGTCTGTCTCTTGTGTCACCTATGAAGTTTTAAGGTGATTAGTGAATGTATGGCAAAGTTGTAGGGCACCTATCTTGTGGTGAATCATCAAAATTCGTTACATTTCAGGTGGTGGCACTTACCATTACCATTTCGTAGCAGCTAAAATCAAAATGGCGGACTTCAAGGTGGGTCATGTTTTTGTTTGTAAACATGTCAGTCTCTTGAGTCAATTTTCAAGGCAATTGGTCAATGTATGGCAAAGTTATAGGGCACGTCTTGTTCTGTAGAGAATTGTCAAATTAGCCAAAATTCCGATGGTTGCTATTTTGAATCCATGAAACGTTTTCATAACTCATTGCCTTTGATGTTTCTAGTAAAAACCAATGGTGTTTTTTATGTTGGTACAATAAACGTGGTCAGACGAGTTTGTTCATTTACAATTGTGCAAATCACAAAGACTGATGGCAAAATTCAAGATGGCTGACTTCCTGTTGAGTTTAGGTCATGCAGATGTGTTCAGGGCAGGCCCTGGTCTCACATATTAAGTATTAAACAGATTGGTCAATTTATAGCCAAGTGACAGGGCACTTCCTATTTTGTGACAAAATGGTGGCTAAATTCCAAATGGCTGCCTTCATAATGGGTTAAGTCTGTGATCAGCGTGTCTAGGGTCAAGTCTCTTGTGTCACACATGTCGACGCAATCGGTCAATGTATGGCAGTTATAGGGCACTTCCTGTTCCGTGGCGAATTGTCAAAATTCACCAAATTTCCGATGTTAGCCATGGCCACCCCCTTTTGAATCCGCAAAATCTTTTGACAAGTTTTCGCCTTTGATGTGTCTAGTACAAACTAACGTTTTTTTTTATGTTGGTACGATAAATGTGCTCAAGCTAGTTTGTTCATTTATAAAGAGCTGAGTTTTATATGAGTTTTAGTATGTGTGGGTGGTGTGGACTCATTTAAACTAACATTGTTCTTCATGTAACCATGTCTCAGTTAGGCATAGTAAATCAATATGTTTATCAATGATTAGATCGTTAATTAAAACTGATTTTGAGGAGAGTGATCTTATATTTAATAGTCCACATTTAAGAGTGGTATTGTATGATTCTGTTTTGTTATTGGTTTTCATTATTATTAGATTAGACTGACTAACTCCTCTTCTGTTAAATGCTGATTTATTTAATTTTATTGAGTTATTTAATTTTGTCGGCCGGGGGACAAACACAGTCTCTATGGGTCTCCAGGTCTCACCTCTGGACTGTCATGGTGTTGGACTTCTAATAAGCTTTGCTATGTTTCTAGCTTTGCTATGTTTCTAGATAAGAGAGCGGCTCCATCCAAAGTGGAATGGACACCATCTCTCCTCATGAGACCAGGTTTTCCCCAGAAAGAAAGCCAGTTCTATAAAAGTAATATTGTTTTCTGGACACCACTGTGACAGCCAGCGATTGAATGACGACATGCGGCTATACATGTCATCACTGGTTACATTAGGAAGAGGTCCAGAGAAAATTATGGTGTCCGACATTGACTTAGCGTATCTACACACAGATTTAACATTAATCTTTGTGACCTCCAATTGGCATAATCGGGTGTCATTACTGCCGACATGAATAGTAACTTTACTGAATTTACAATCATCTTTAGCCAGCAGTTTCAGATAAGACTCTATGTCGCCCGCTCTGGCCCTGGGAAAACACCTGACTATGATCGCCGGCATCGCTACTTTCACATTCCTTAAAACAGAGTCACCAATGACCAGAGTTTGCTTCTAGCCTGTGTGTCGCTGAGTGGGGAAAACTTGTTGGAAGTGTGAAGTGGTTGGTGGTGAACCGGGCCTTTCTGTTTAGCACTACGCCTCTTATTACGGACAGTCACCCAGTTACCCTGTTGATCTCCCAACTGCACAGGAGAATTAGCGGGTTTCTACCTCGCTAAGTCTCGCCTCCATCCTGGCAAACAAGCTACATTTATTACAAGTACCGTTATCGCTAGAGGAGGAAGAGGAATAGCAAAATGTGGCATACAACACACAAGAGAGCAGGAGAGGGAGAAGAGAGAGAGAAGCCATCGCTACTAAGTTAACTGTTAAGCTTAGAAGACCACAGAGTGTAAATCTACGTGGGAGATAGAGTTAAGCGAAGGTGTCGCTATCAGAAGCTTAAAGCAATAATCGATTAAAAAAACAAATGCTAGTTCAGTGACTAGATTGTGACTGTAGATTACGTTTTCCAGCAGTAAAGAGCAGGAGAAACACACAGTGTAACACCAGTGGAAACAGGAAGTGACACAATACGTTACGTGAACTGACGCATTTCAATGTAAGTATAGTTAAGTATATATGTAAGTATAAATATTAAATTCACTGTCACATATTTCAAAACAAAAATGTGGTGTTTGAATTTACTCTGACCAGACAATCACAATTTTGTCATTAAGAAAATGTGGTAAACCAAATGTTTTGATCATTTTTGTTTGTTTAATGGCAAAAATGTTTGTTTGTTTGTTTAATGGCAAAAATGTGTCTTTCTTTCCAGATTTACCAAGATCAATAACTTCCAGTGCAGTGGACCTGTAAGTACTGCATATTTGCGCTTAGAAGAGATTATTTACTTAAGCATTACCGCTTAAAACATGGGTGCCACACTCGAATATACTGCCTTGCCTTCATGAGGGATGTCTATGCTCAATCTAAATTTAAATGAATAGAAATATAGAAAAACAAAAGAGGCTAGGATAACATGGCCAGAAAAGAATAAAGCAAATGATGTGCACAGAGTACATTATGTTTTGACAACTTAAAATGTGTATCTAATATGTAGCACAAAATTTTAATGTTTGTCCATGACCATAGTGCCGGGCTGTATACCGATTTTACTGCTGCACCACATATGCTAAGGGCTTAGCTGAAGAAATGACCACAACCTTACCAGAGAACACATAGAGAACTAAGAATGTATACAATTACACTTGAGGACAAAATTATTAGCCTCCCTATGAAATTGTTATTGTTTTAAAAGTATCTCCCATGGGCCCACGGTTGGTGTAGTGGTTAGCACTTTGCCTTTGCAAGCAAGGGGCCTTCTGCAAGGAGTTTGCATGTTCTCCCCGTGGTGCGTGGGTTCTCACTGGGTACTCCGGCTTCCTCCCACAGTCCATAAACATGCAGATTTGGGGACTAGGTTAATTGGACACTCTAAATTGCCCGTAGGTATGAATGTGAGAGTGAGTGGTTGTCTGTCTCTGTGTGGCCCTGTGATGGACTGGCGACCTGTCCTGTCCTGCCTCCCGCCCTATGTTAGCTGGAGATAGGCGCCAGCGCCCCCCCCATGTTATGACTTTGCACACACTTTCATTGACAATCTTGTTGATAATGCAGCAGCTTCACTGCATATTACATTAGATAGTGTTGTCCCTCTCAAAAAGAAAGTGATGAATTAGAGGGAGAATTAGAGAAGAAGAACATGAAAGATAATGGAGAGCATGTTAATAAAGCGGAATCAGAAATACTAATAGGCTTTAGCAAGCTGTATGAGGAATTCATCATGCTCAATAATAGTGTCATGCAGATGTTACCACCTGATGAAGTCAGTACAGATCAGTCAAATTGCTACGATCTAAAGGCAACTGACATTAAAAGGTTTGTGTTAGGGACAGAAATATGGATTAAGGAACAAAGGAGTGAGGAAGAGGATGATGTTGACAGTCTCTCAGTGGTAGCTCAACACAGTCGAAAAGACAAGAGTAAAGCTGGTTCTAGTATAGCCAGTTCTTCAGTTGTGTCATGTACTAGCTCTGTGGCACGCATGAAAGAGGAAGCAAAAAGAGCAGCTCTCCTAGCCCAGGCAGAATCATTAAAAAAGAAGAAGGTAATGCAGATACAAGAAGCAAACCTAAAAGCACAGATGGAGCAGCTAGAGATAGAAACTGCAATAGCAGCCTCTTCTGCAAGGCTGAAGGTGTTCGAGAGTCATGAAAGTCCTCGTAATGCTATGAATGACTATGTAACATCCAGGTTGCCAAGTATAGATGTACACAGTCACACACAAAGGGCAAATGGTTTTCAGGATGGATTCCATACCAATATTCCTAAAGCTCATCCTGTACTTGAAGTTTATGTCCCAGCATCCAGAGACGAGGAGGAAGATCAAGATCATATTCCTGACACTACTGCTACAAACATGGAACAAGCACCTTGTGCACATCTTCGTCATCAGGTGCCTACAGGCAGAGTCTTATCTGACGAGCCGCATGAATCCATAACTCCAAGTGAAAGGATTTATGAAGTTATGCGGCATCAGAACCTGATAACTGAGATGTTGGTTGGTTAAGTGTCCCAGATGTGTTGTTCTTGTCATCCTTGACTGATGCAGTTTCATCCTTTTGCACATGCAGAATACTTGGATGTTTCAGTGAACATGTCTGGCAGGTCAATTTCCTAGTGCAATCCTTGCTTAGGTGACCTTGTACAAGGCATCCAAAACAGAGACCTTTTGACTTCAAAAAGTCAATCTTATCCTTGTGCGTCTGCTTCTTAAACTTATCACAGTTTTCCACACTGTGGTTCCTTCCACAGTACACACATGTCTCAGGCTTGGGTTTACCCTGGTCTGTTTTTGCACTTGGGTTTGACTGCACTGATTTCTGTTTGTCTGTGTCAACAGACAAACTGCTACTCTTTATAGTGTTTCCCTTTGGTTTCTTAACAGGCGTGCCTTTTTCCCTTTGTCCCTCTGGAACACTGGCTCCTTGAAGATTGCCAAATAAAGGATTGATGGCAATCTTGGCTTGTCTCTCTATGAAATTCACTAAGTTTGCAAACCTAGCTCTTCTTCCTCTGTTCTCTAACATTTCAAAGGCCACATGTCTCCATTTCTCCCTCATCTTGTAAGGCAGTTTGGACAGTATGGCTCTCATGTTCGTTGGGTTATCCATTTCATCCATGTAATCAACGTCTTGCATAGTGTTTCTGCGTCCAATCAAGAAGAGAGCATAGGCATTCAAGCCTTTATGTCATCAGAAGATTTATCTGTAGAAGAGGTCAAGTTTCTACTATACGCTCTGATAATGGCACCAATTTTATTGGGGCCGAGAGAGAACTTCGAGAGGCCCTAGAAAGGCTTGATCACTCTCACATCAAAGATTACCTGATGCAGAAAGGAATCACATGGATTTTTAACACCCCAACTGCCTCGCACCAAGGTGGAATATGGGAACGACAAATTCGCACTGTCAGGAAAGTGTTGAATTCTGTTTTGAGACAGCAGGTGTTAGATGATGACAGCCTTCACACTCTGTTATGTCAAGTTGAAACGATCATCAATGACCGTCCATTGCTGCCTCCGATGATCCCAATGACTTGGAAGTTTTGACTCCAAACCATCTTCTGTTAATGAAGAAGCAACCAGCTCTTCCACCTGCCATGTTTAACAGAGATGACATCTACTCCCGCAAAAGATGGAGACAAATTCAATATATGGCCAACTTGTTTTGGTCAAGATGGACCCAGGAATACCTCCCGCTGCTACAAGAGCGACAGAAGTGGCATACTCGCAAGAGAAATTTCACTCCTGGAGACCTTGTGCTCATCGTGGACAGTTCTGCCCCAAGAAACGCCTGGACAACTGGAAGAATCCGACAGACTTACCCAGATGCAAGAGGAGCTGTCCGACGGGTTCAAGTTCAGACCAAGTCCAGCCTATTAGATAGGCCGACTAACAAAATTTGTCTTTTACAGGAAGCAGAATGAGTCAAAACAAGAATGCTCATAATCTGATGTTTGGTTGATAGTTTAAGTTGATATATACAGTAAATATCGAATTGATGTGAATATGGCTCTATTTATTTTGTAATTGTTATGCATCCTGCCTATACAATTGGGGCCGGAGTGTTAGAGCCATAAATAAGATTTCATATTTGTTTTATTTTTGTATGAATATATTTGTGATTTCTGTATAATTTCATGAAGAAAAGAATTGTCTCAGTTTAAATTAAGAGTATTTGAAAATTGAGACTTATTTTGAGCATTTGAAAATTGGGACTCTGAAGGACGCAGTTTTTTTTTTACTTGTGGAAGCAAGTGAGAGATGGAAGGATCTAGAGGACGGTAGCACACACACAGTTTTTGACCGTGCTTGCCTTGCTTAACAATTAACAGGAAATTGTAATAGAAGGAAACATTTAATTCATTTTGTAAACTAAATCATATTTTCCTAGATAAAGATTCCTTTTTTTTTTGAAACACGGTTTGCACGCGTCCATTTCTTCCCTAAGTGCTTCTAGATCCTGAATGGCATTGATACTGAATCTGCTGCCATAACACTTTGCTTACGATGCTTTGTTGCACTGTCGCTTGTGTATTGTGGATTTATTCGATTGTATGCACTGGATTATTGGAGTATCTTGGTGAGCTGCAATAAATACGCCGGCGTATAAGACGTAGTTAAGCCTGTTTATTTCCATAGACACGTATTCAATGGCTAAAGCTAAGCCTGTCAAATAGGTGCTCTTCTAGCATCCCCTCAGGGGCTTCAAGTACTTGGCTTAGCCTCTACACTTGAGTCAAAAAACTGTTGCTTCACGTTACCGACGCTGAAGGTGTTTGATCACATGCCAAAGTGGAACAAAGCCCTTCGCATTCGGATGGGAGCTACAACTTGCTGCTTGTACTAGGCCCAGGACGGCAGGCCTGCATCTAATGCCTGGGATTTTACTTCACGCTTGTTTGGATTAATACAACAGCCATCAGCACAGCAGAGGACAACGCTGATACATGCTGAAAGTCTACATATTCTTCGGATGACGCCCAACGCAAGGTAGGCCTATATGTAGCGCTACTTAGAAATGAATGGCCATTTAGTTTGTGTGCATATCGCGGGGCAAAATTCAATGCATTGGTGACACTCGGGGCAGGTAACTTACGTCGTTATTCTGTTGCGAACTCTGCTACGTTTCTACTTTGTTGCGAACTTTGTTGTGAATGTTCAAACTGAGAAATGGAGATCGCACGAAACCTCGGACAGACTTACAGGGCCGTGGTTTTAATGATTTTGTTAAATGTGATGAAACAAAAAATGTTCATGCATCTGTGATGAGTATGATGCATATCCATATCCAATGCAACTACTGTGATGAGTAGTTGCATTGTATCATACATCAGGAAGTGTTGTGTAAGACAGTGTTAAATATGAAACATTTTGTTGATGCTGTCAGTAAAATAGTTAACTTCATCAGAGCAAGACCTTTAAATCACAGACAATTTGTTGCATTGTTGGAGGAAAATGAGGTTGAACATGGTGACATAAGCTATCACTGCACTGTTAGGTGGCTCAGCCTTGGCAAGGTACTGAAAAGTGTCTGGGACCTGAGAGACCAGATTCAGGATTTCTGTGTTAAGAAAGGTCATGACGTCCCAGAACTTTCAGATAAAGACTGGGTGGCAGACCTCGGATTCACTGTGGATGTGACTGCACTAATGAACCAACTAAATGTCAAACTGCAGTGCAAGGGCCTTTTTGTGCATGAGATGTACAGTGCAGTGAAGGCTTTCATGAGAAAACTGCAGCTTCTCTCAAGCCAAGTGAAGGACAACATTCTGACCCACTTGCCAACACTTAAGGAAGCCACAAGACCAGGTGATCACCTCCAAAAGTACTCAACCATGTTAGAAGCATTGCATGCAGAGTTTTTAAGGCGCTTTCAAGATTTCAAAACTCTTGAGAGTGAAATGCACATGGTTTCTTCTCCCTTCAACTGCAGTGTGGATGATGCACCAAGTGAAGTTCAGATGGAACTCATTGATCTGCAGTCTGACACACTTCTGGCAGATCACTTCAGGTCAGTCTCACTGATGGACTTTTACTCCTCCCTCAAAGAGGAGAACTTTCCACACCTGAGGAGGCATGTTCTGAGGATCCTAGTCCTCTTTGGATCTACCTATCATTGTGAACAGACATTCTCAGTTATGAAGTTCAACAAATCCAAATACAGATCATCTATGACTGATGACCACCTCTCAGCTGTCCTTCGCATAGCCACTTCAGACATTCCGCCAGATTTCAATGCCCTTGTTTAAGCCCAGAACAGACTGGATTATTCTCACTGAAGAGGTAACATGAGGTGGAAAACATTGCAAGTTATTGTTTGTGGAGATTAACAAGTTAAAAATAAATTGCACTGATTCAATAATTGTTTTTGTTTTCTTATTTAACCTATACACCACAATTTCACATAACCTAATATAAATATTTACAGAGTGCTTTATTCTTCTGATTATCAGTTCCAGCTATTCAAAATATTTAATTTAGAGCATTTTACAATGAAAGAAAGTTGGTGGCCCTCTGACACAATTCAGGTTTCTCATGTGGCCCCTGATAAAAATTAATTGCCCACCCCTGCTCTACACCATCAATAAGAGAAAAAAATCACCACCTCCTCTCTCCTAGTGGTAAGGAGAGCACAATAACCTTAAAAGCACCAGATATACAGTTACACAGTTTCTCCCCTATAGATCTCCCAGAATTAACATCACTAGTATCCTCATCAAAACCGTCAACCTGTCTTTTAGATCCCATCCCCACCAAATTGTTTAAAATGTTCTTCCATTAATCACTCTAAATTATATCAAACGAATCTTTCCTTATTGACTGGATATGTACCCCAAGCTTTTAAAGTTGCAGTTATTAAGCCCCTTCTTAAAAAAGCTACCCTCGACCCAGATGTTTTAGCCAATTATCGCCCCATATATCAAATCTTCCCTTCATTTCTAAAATACTAGAAAAGGTAGTTGCGAATCAGTTATGTGAATACCTGCATAGTAACAGGCTGTTTGAAGATTTCCAGTCAGGATTTAGATTACACCATAGCACAGAAACAGCCCTAGTTGAAGTTACCAATGACCTCCTTTTGGCCTCAGATAATGGTCTGATCTCTATACTTGTCCTGTTAGATCGTGCTGCATTTGACACCATTGATCATAAAATACTACTGCAGAGACTGGAGCAGACTTTGGGAATCTCAGGTACTGCCCTCTGCTGGTTTTAGTCATACTTATCTGATAGATTCCAGTTTGTACATGTTAATGACAATGACTCATTGAAATCATTCAAATCATTCAAATCACCCTCAGTAATATTAATATTGCTATCAATATTGTGTGCCTTATACAATATTAATAATGTTACTGTTACTGTGGACATCTGCCTATGTTTTGTTTATTTCAATTTCCACTATTTTCTACATTTTACATTCTGTGATTTATGTTTCCTCTCTTTGTAATTTTGATGTTATGTTTGTAATCTGCTGAACTTGTTTCTGTTCATGTGACACCTACTGCACGTCTGTCCATCCTGAGCATTTCTAAGGCTAGAGGGTGTCACTTGCCTTACAGACTAAAAAGCCCTTCAGGGAGAACTGTGTTTGTGTATAAATAAAAATTATGTACAGTACGTGCCTCAAGAGGAGAGGAGGCATATAGTGTGAACTATAATCCAGTTAATGCTCTGGCAAAAAAAAATTGATAGATACCACAATCAAAAAACACAGTGTGGAAATTATAGATGAGTGGCAGCAACACGATATCTACTGTATATGCAGTCCAAAACACAGTGGGATATCAGAGAATGGAGAATGGAATAGGAAAGAGTATGTCACCATCAAGATTAAGAATTGGGCACAGAACTTCTGTATATTACTGGGAAAATCTGTATATTACTGGGAAAATCCAATACTATAAACGTTATCTGACACATAAGACAGTACAGAATGTCGGTGTTAATTTTGGCAGCAAATGTTGATTTATTTTTAGTTATACTTTTAGTTTTATTCTAGTTTCATTCAATGAAGTATAATCATATTTACTGCAGACTTACTCAACTTAAATGTAATTTTTGTCGGTGAAAGAGGGTCATTGATGAACATTTTTGATCATAGTTTTCATCAGTGAACTTAACACTGTAGCATATACACATTAACTTTAAGAAAATAAGAATTCATTCATTTATTTATGACCTATTTTTTGAGAAACCTATACAATAACAAATAATTCATTTATTTATGACCTATTTTTTGAGAAACCTATACAATAACAGAGACAGTACTGCTAACATTTGTCCAATGCATGCATCATAGTTATTTTATTAGATACCAATTTGCAACACAGAATTGACAGAGATAGTGATAATATAAAAGTAAACTAAGTTATAAAGCAGCGCAGTAAAAACACATTTAAAAGCATTACATTTGACATTACACCCAAGGATTAGACATGCATGCAGGTGTGTTGCTGAATCAACCAGGATTTGATAGCTCTCTTAAAGAAATGTGAAGTTAGCAGCTCATTTCAAATGAGCTGGTAGCAAGTTCCAAGATTTTGTTCCATTTACAGAAAAAGCTGTCCAGCTGTGGCAAAAGTTTGGGATTTTACAGTTTCCACTTGATGCTGCTCCAGTGGCTCTGCTGCAGCTCTGTAGTCTCTGGATTTGTTTACAAGGAGGCTGAGGAGCGAGGGCATTTAGTCATACACATGCTTAACATAATGAAAATCAATAAAATTATCAAACCTCAAGATCTTGTATTTAGTTGAGATGTGACAATGCTGGAAACTTATGTTTTCTATCCAAGATTTTCAAGGCACAATTGTAAAAACCCTCTTGGGGCTTAACTACAGACTGCCTCAGATTTAGAAATACCAAGGCACAGTCAAATGTCAAGTAGTTTCCTATCATTTTAAAACAGTTAATGCTAGTGTTAATTGTTTTATAGATCTTTTTTACTGAATTGAACTGTGAATTTAAAAATAACCCTGAGCTCACCTTTGTGTAACAAAGTGTAACAATTAGAGATTATGTTGCAGGAAGCTTTTTAATTGGAAAAACAGATGGATTTTTTTGTGTTTAGTGTCAAACAAGAGGCTTCAAACCATGCTGATACTTTTCTAAAATGTTTGATTAGCTTGTCTCCAACAGCATCACAGGTTTTGTCAGATGCATGAACAACTGTATTGTCAGCGTACATCAGAAGAGCAATATCTGGGCAAACATCTGGACAGAGAGGATATGATGAAGGGACTGAGACGACCAGGGATGACAGGAAGAGAATCAGTGGCCCCCACCCAGTACCCTAAAAACCTTGTGTACTAAAGTGCCCTTTTGAGTTACAAGAAGTACAATAGTGTGGTAAAAGCATAAGGAAGTGCACTACTGGCTGTCATTTATTTGTGGCTTCTAAAGCAAAATATAAGTAGGTGCCATTTTAATTTTTGCCCCTCTTTCCAGGGTAGAAAGTATAGTAGCTGTTCAGATTTCTTTCTCTGACAGGAAGAATATGACTGATTTCAGAAGATGGTGGTGCTGAGGTGTACTGTATCTCCTCAGTCCCAAACCCCTCAACAAGAGTATGAGCCCTTGATTTCCCATGCATCTACTTCAATTTTCAATTCAAATTTTGACCACAATGAGAGAAATTGTACACCTGCAGACAGGCCAGTGTGGCAACCAAATTGGAGCAAAATTCTGGGAGGTGATAAGTGACAAACATGGCATTGACCCGTCCGGGATGTACCATGGGGTCAATGACCTGCAACTTGAGCGTACAAACATATACTTCAATGAGGCAGCAGGTGGGAAGTATGTTCCTCGTGCAGTGCTGTTTGACTTGGAGCCAGGAACAATGGACTCTGTGAGGTCTGGTCCATTTGGCCAGATCTTCAGACCAGACAGCTTTGTCTTTGGCCAAACTGGAGCAGGTAACAACTGTGCTAGAGGTCAAGATGGTTGTCTGTGACATCCCTCCCCATGGCCTCAAAATGTCTGCCACCTTCACTGGCAACAGCACAACCATTCAGGAACTGTTCAGACGCATCTCGGAGCAGTTCACCGCCATGATCCGCCGCAAGGCCTTCCTTTACTGGTACACGGGTGAGGGTATGGAACAGATGGAGTTCACGGAAGCTGGAACATGAACGACCTGATTCCTGAGTAATAGCAGTACCAGGACGCCACTGCTGAAGAAGAGGGCAAGTTTGATGAGGAAGATGAAGAAGAAGATGGACTAACCTTTTCTTATCATGTATAAGGCCAAATGACAAATAGTTTTAAATCAGTACTTCGGACAGTTAAAGCAGAAATTCCTACCATAATACTTTCAATTCTCGTGATTCAATTTTCATTGAGAGGGCTATGATTGATAAAATTTTAAAAACATGTATTTAAAGCTGTAGTGCCTAGCTTTTAATCAAAAATTAATATCTATTACTATCAATGTACTATCAATTACCCAATGTCAAATGAGTTCAGACAAAGCCTATTTGCTCAACAAAATTCTCTCTGTGTTTCTCAATATAGAAGTGTTGTTTTCGTGTCTGTGGAAACATTACCCTGCTGCACAAGTGACTCATGTCAGTCAAGACACTGAGCTGTATACTCTTATTTTTGAATGCGGAGGTAACTAAGGGTCCAACTTCCTGTTTTTGTGCAGCACTTCAGGTATTTGCTTTCTTTCTTAAAAGAGATGTGATAGCAAAAGCTAAGGTAAAGTTGAGACAAACTCACCTGAGAGTCCGATTAGACAGGTGCTTTGTCCTGTGGGGGTCCACTGGGGAGGTAGACAGTGGTAGCACTGGACCTCCTAAGCAGCTAGATAGGTTGTCGTATCATTCATCAGTTTTTTCTTTTAAAGCAGAACTATGCAGGATTCTTACCCTAATTTAACAGTTTCAGAATCATTGTGATGGTTAAATTGGGGGGTGTCTCCACTGCCCCCTACTGTCTGTTAATGGAAATTAGCCTTGTGAGATCAGGTCTTGCAAACTGTTGGGTCTTATAAGAAACACAAATCGCTTTAAGGCACACATACACCTACTGTACACCCTACCAGGTACCAGAGCAAGATCAAGGCCGCAATAGCCTTATTTTAGACGTTAATCATATGGCAAAGCTGGCAAAAAAGAAACAAAGAAATCCATTGTTGGAAGAAGTGAGGAAGAGGAAACAACTGTCTAATCATGCAAGGTAGGACCATGTCCATGTCTTGTGTTTGCCGGCTACATTTCAAACAAATGCACATGGCCAGGAGAGGGGAATGGAGGGGGAAGTGTCAGCTGTGAATTTTTATGGATTAATGTTTTTGGTAGTAAAAATATGTACTTTGAAACTGTAGGGGGAGCTCCATAGAGGAAAAAGGCAAAAAAGAGACAAGACTTGCAAAGTTCCATATTAAGATGTTAAATCTGTGAGATAAGTAAAACTAGTGTCCAAAATGAAGGCGTACACAACCATTGTCTTTTCTTGAACTTTGAGCATGTAGTTATTTCTCCTTATTTCTCCTCATCCTAGTCCTGCACACTTCAATGATGTGTTTAAACCACATTGTTTCCCAGTCAAACTCTCACTCACTCAAACACTCACTAATTTTCTACCGCTTTATCCACTAAAGGTCATGGGGGGGGTGCTGGTGCCTAACTCTAAGGCAAGGTACACCCTGAACAGGTCGCCAGTCCATCACAGGGCCACATAGAGACAGACAACCATTCACTCTCACATTCACACCTACGGGCAATTTAGAGTGTCCAATTAACCTAATCCCCAAATCTGCATGTTTTAAGACTGTGGGAGGAAACCAGAGTACCCGGTGAGAACCCACGCACCACAGGGAGAACATGCAAACTCCTTGCAGAGGGCCCCTGTAATGGAAAATCCCTATATCTATCACAATTTCATTATATCGACCATGTTTTTCATGTATCTGCTTCATTTTGGTCGCAAGGCCATTCTCCCTGCGCTGCCAGCAGTGCTAGCCTCCCGTATCTGTCTACCCTCCCATTTGATTCATTTTTGTATCAAGTTCATTTTCGTTTCAAGGCCATTATTGCTTCTGCCTTTTATGGACAAACAGTCTTCTCTTATGTAACCATCTTTTGCCTATAAGAAGCTGTGACTTACTCCTCTTTTTCGAACTCCTTCACAGACCACTCGATGCTTTGTGAACCTGTTCCTTCTGCAGAATAAAAACATAAAAGACAACTGGTGGACTCTCAGACTCTTTATTTCTCTCTCACTCGGGAACACTCGGGAACCCGCGAGGACACCGGCTGACTGACACGGCGATCTCGAACAGGAACAATTTCCTGAACCCGGTGAGAAGTTCAGGAAATTGAAATTTTAATCTCTTGAATTATATATATATATATGTATATATATATGATGGCATGCCGTTCAGGAAATTGAATATATTGATTGAACTTCTGAATATATTGAATGAACTTCTGAATATATTGAGTGAACCTTGAATATATTGAATGAACTTCTGAATATATTGAGTGAACCTTGAATATATTGAGTGAACTTCTGAATATATTGAGTGAACCTTGAATATATTGAGTGAACTTCTGAATATATTGAATGAACCTTGAATATATTGAATGAACTTCTGAATATATTGAATGAACTTCTGAATATATCGGTTGAACCTCACTTCACTGACGTCATCGTCGGCACCTTACCCATTTTGACCTATGCGGATGCGGCAGCAAAAATGGCTCAGAGTCAGCTCGGAATTTAGTTGCAGCTCTTTTAAATAATGAAGAAGTAATAACCACACTGGCGAATGCTTGTGCAGGCCAGCATGCTGAAACCTGATCCCGTGCCCACCACTCTTCTTTGGACGAAGAAGTCCGGTCCCTCTTTAATCGAGGCAGAACTTGTATGAGAGGCCAGGCAGGTGTTCAAGCAGACAGCATGCCTTCAACCACGGCCCCGGTGTATAATCTCCGCCCGTTCACAAGACAGGTCACAAGACGAAAGAGTGGCCTCTCAGTAGAGTGCATATAAAGTTATTGTAATTCTATATCTTAGCTCAGATCTCCACACCATACTAAGATTCTGATGTGTGTAGTATGTAGGCTTGTATGGTTAGCTTGGTATCGTTTTCAGGTGTTAATAAAGGTAAAACACAGTAAATGGTCGTGCATAATGGCACTGCGCTCTAATGCGGCACTTCTCTGGCACAGGAGAAGCTGCTGCAGCTGCAGGGAATTCATGAATCAACTGAGGAGAAGCTCTTAGATACAATGACAATCACCCACACCCATAGTGCAGGATGAATATTTCGTTTAGTATTGAACATATTTGATGATCGACGACACATTAGGGAAGTTACTCTCAGCGGACTGCGGACATACAGGCAATGAGATCATGCCTGATGGAAATTATTACGATGGAATTAATCATTGTAATACAGATTAATTGTATGTGAGACACCACAAAATATATAAATGAATACAGTGTAAAGTAAATTCAATTTTAACATTGCTTGTTTCTGTACAAAATGATATATTTTATTTAATGTTTCTCAGGTTTCAGACACAAGGCAGTGCACAATCTCATACCAGTTCTGCCTCGATTAAAGAGGGACCGGACTTCTTCGTCCGAAGAAGAGTGGTGGGCACGGGATCAGGTTTCAGCATGCTGGCCTGCACAAGCATTCGCCAGTGTATTTATTACCTCTTTTTATTTAAAAGAGCTGCAACTAAATTCCGAGCTGACTCAGCCATTTTTGCTGCCGCATCCGCATAGGTCAAAATGGGTAAGGTGCCGACGATGACGTCAGTGAAGTGAGGTTCAATCAATATATTCAGAAGTTCATTCAATATATTCAGAGGTTCATTCAATATATTGACAGAAGGGACCGCGACCTCCTCTTCCTGGGTGGAGAACAGTGGGGGCTGGTACCCATAGCTGGCCATGAAGGGGGTAATCCCCAAGGAAGCGTTGGAGAGAGAATTGTGGGCGTATTCTACCCACGGGAGGTGTGAGCTCCAGGAGGCAGGATGTCTGGCGGTGATGCAGCGAAGTGCGGACTCGAGGTCCTGGTTGGCCCTCTCTGACTGGCCATTGGTCTGGGGATGATATCCTGACGAGAGACTTGGAGAGGCGCCCACTGCCCGGCAGAAAGCCCCCCACACCTGGGAGGAGAATTGGGGGCCGCGGTCCGACACAATGTCTTGGGGGATGCCATGTAGCCGGAAGACGTGCATGATGAGAAGATCTGCGGTCTCTAGGGCTGAAGGCAGTTTGATGAGGGGAACGAAGTGAACACATTCTGAGAATCTGTCTATAATGGTAAGAATTACCGTGTAGCCATTGGATGGAGGGAGGCCAGTGACGAAGTCCAGAGCAATGTGGGACCATGGGCGGCTAGGTACGGGTAGAGGGCGGAGAAGTCCGGCCAGAGGGCGATTGGAGGATTTGCTCCGGGCGCAGGTGATACAAGCAGCGACGAACTCTCTGACATCCCCAGACATCGAGGGCCACCAGAACCGTTGCTGCAGGAAAAGGAGGGTCCTGGAAACCCTGGGATGGCAGGCCAGCTTGGAGGAGTGCCCCCACTGTAACACCTGGGAGCGGGCTGCGGTGGGGACAAAGAGCCGGTTCGGCGGTCCGGAGCCAGGGTCGGGTTCTGCCTCTTGGGCCTCACAAATGACCTGTTCAATGTCCCAGGTGGTGGCGCCGATGAGGCAGGAGGAGGGTAGGATGGGCTGCTCCCCAAGCTCCTGGTGGACCGGGTCGTGGATTCTGGATAGTGAGTCCGGTTTTGTGTTGCGGGATCCAGGTCGATATGACAGGGTGAAGTTGAACCTGCCCAGGAACAGAGACCACCGGGCCTGGCGTGAGTTCAGTCTCTTGGCGGCCTTAAGATATGCCAGGTTCTTATGGTCCGTCCACACGATGAACGGCAGCTCAGCTCCCTCCAACCAATGTCTCCACTCCTGCAAAGCAGACACAACAGCCAGCAGCTCACGGTTCCCAATGTCATAATTGCTTTCTGCTGGAGACAACTTACGGGAGTAGTATGCTCAGGGGTGGAGCTTCTGGTCGGCTGGGTCCCGCTGTGACAGAACAGCTCCTATGCCACTGTCAGATGCGTTGACCTCCACAATGAACTGAAGAGAGGGGTCCGGGTGTGTCAGAACAGGGGCGGAGGTAAAAAGCTGCTTCAGGGTGTTGAAGGCCTCCTCAGCTTCCGGTGTCCATTTGAAGGGCAGCAAGATGGAGGTCAGTCTGGTGAGGGGAGAGGCAACTCTGCTGTATCCCCGGATAAACCTGCGGTAGAAGTTTGCGAACCCCAGGAATTGTTGAAGCTGCTTACGGTTGGTGGGCACGGGCCAATCCACCACCGCTTCAATCTTCCTGGGGTCCGGCTTTAGTTCCCCCTTAGCCAGGATATAGCCCAGAAAGAGGGTACCCTAAATTCACACTTCTCGGCCTTGACAAAAAGCTTGTTCTCAAGCAACCTCTGTAACACAAGCCGTACATGTTGAGTGTGGTCTTCCTGGCTGGAGGAGAAAATCAGAATGTCATCCAGGTATACAAAAACAAATAAGTTGAGCATGTCACATAACACATCATTAATCAATCAAAACCGCGGGAGCATTTGTAAGGCCAAATGGCATGACAAGGTACTCATAGTGTCCAATAGGTGTGTTAAACGCTGTCTTCCATTCATCCCCCTCCCTGATACGGATTAAATGGTATGCATTCCTAAGGTCCGGTTTGGTAAAAATGGTGGCCTTGGAGAGTGGCTCAAACGCGGGGTCTATCAAGGGCAGAGGATACTTGTTCTTAATGGTTATTTCGTTCAGCCCACGGTAATCAATGCAAGGTCTTAGAGTCTTATCCTTCTTGGCAACAAAGAAAAAACCAGCCCCGAGAGGGGAGGAGGAGGGTCTGATCAGGCCTGAGTCAAGGGACTCTGCAATGTACTTTTCCATAACCTCCCTCTCGGGGCGGGAGATGTTGAAAAGCTTGCTAGAAGGTAGGGTGGCACCGGGGAGAAGGTCAATGGGGCAGTCATATGGTCTGTGAGGAGGGAGTGACAGAGCTCGGGACTTGTTAAAAACTTCACCTAAATCGTGATACTCGGGGGTACCAGAGTGAGGTCAGGAAGGGTGAACGGTGCAGGAGTGAGGTGAGAGACAGGTCTGGCAGAACGTAGACAGTGAGTGTGACAAAAGGTGCTCCAGCCCATAACCGAGGAAGTGGTCCAATCTAACTGAGGGTTGTGTAATTTGAGCCAGGGTAACCCTAACACCACGGGAGAGGAAGGTGACTGAATAACAAAAAGGGTGATTAATTCAAGGTGATTACCAGAAATAGTTAGGGATAACGGGTTGGTCTGATGAGTGATGGCAAGGAGTGCAGTACCGTCTATGGCGCTAACGTGACGAGGGGGGTCAACAGGAGTCAAGGGAAGGTCGAGTTGCTTAGCGAAGTCTGAGTCAATGAAACTGTCGTCCGCTCCAGAGTCAACTAGTACGCTAAGTGAGTGTGGTGTACCCATGTGAGTGATTGTGGCAGGGAGTGTATTCCTTTGAGAAGAGCGGGACAAGGAGTCTGTACTACTCACCAGGATGCTCTTCTCTCCCGGTGAGCTGCCCCTGCGAGGCCTGGAGCCGCACTCGCGACGAAGATGTCCAGAAAGTCCGCAGTATAAACATAGTCCGAGTCTGAGTCGTCTCTGCCGTTCATCAGGGGAGAGTCTGGTGGTGCCAAGTTGCATGGGTTCAGGAGGAGGTGAGAGGCAGTGATGAGTAGAGCCCTGGGCTGCGGTGGAAGGTGATGGGGTTGATGGGTGAGCCTGGAGTGGTCGTGTAGGCTGAGGAGGAGGAAGGACAGTCCGCCGAATCTCCCTACGCTCCCTAACTCTCTCTCTCATGCGGTTATCTAGACGAATAGCCAAGCTGATGAGTGCCTCGAGAGAACCGGGTTCATCCCTAAGGGCGAGCTCATCTCTCAAATCATCATTTAGCCCCCTTAAAAAAAAAACAGTCTTAAGTGCGGGCTCGTTCCACCCACTATCCGTGGCCAGGATACGAAAGTCTATCGAATAATCAGCAACGGAATCCTTACCCTGGGTTAAAGTCAGTAGACGGTTCGTAGATAAGGTGTCTTTAAACGGGGTGTCGAAAACCCGTACCATCTCCCAGTGTAATAAATCAAATGAATTTACTATAGGAGAGTTAGCCTCCCAGAGCGAGTGCAGCCACTGAGCCGCCTTGCCTCTAACCAGATTATTGATATAAGCCAAGCGGGAGCTATCAGATCCAAACAAGCTTGGCTGCAAATCAAAGACTAACTTACATTGCCTTAGGAAGCGTACACACGAACCAACCTCCCCCCAGTAGCACTCCGGTGTAGGGATTGGTGGTTCCCGTTGAGGGTGAGGCGAAGCCGAAGCTCTGTCCGGCGAGGCGGGGAGTGGAGTGCGTGCAGCAGGAGTGGTGGAGGCAGTTGGAATTGAGCGTCTGGATAGCGCTCATTATGTTGCCTAGAGTCCGCTCATGGCGAGTAAGAGCTGCAGACTGGTCTGAGAGCGTCTGCCTCAGTCTCTCTATTTCTGCCGGGTCCATGTTCTAATCTGGTCAGCGCGTACTGTGACGTTTCGCGAGAATCGTAAAAAAAGGGAGAACTAAAGGAGGACCCAAAAAGGCACGGACTAGAGAATAAAACGAAAAATGATTTATTTACACTCAAAAAAACTAAGGAAACCAGTCAGTAAAAAAACACAAAACGCTGAGGCTGCCGGCTGGTGAGGCTGAGCTCAGGAAACCACGGGAGTCTAAGAAGAAAAAAGGAAACGAGGGATCAGAAAGGTAATAAGGTACAACTACAAAAAACAAGTAACTAGAACTAGAGTTGTCTCGAATGCGACGTGAGTTACCAGACACTGTAAACATGACGCGCTGACGAGGAGGAAACAGGAAATCCAGGTTTATAAAGGCAGGTCCTGATGAGGAGATTGGGTGCAGCTGTGTTGATCACTCAGCCTGCCCAGCCGTGTAAGCAGCCTCCAAGAAAGCACACGTTAAGCACCTCACACCAACAGGAAGTACAACAATAAAATACAGGAAGTGCAAGACAACCCCCAGCCAGGAGACTGATCATGACATTTATCTCTCCATAAATTCTGTTTTTAAAGGTTAGAGGCTTTTAGAGAGATTTTTATTTCTCCGTAAATTCTGTTCTTTAAAGGTTAAAGGTTAGAGGCCTTCGAGGGCGGCGCCCCTCGTAAATTCTGTTCCTGTAAAGATACTTTTGTAAGTGTCCGAGTTGACCTGAAAGTATCGGTTCCGTAGCAGGGCGGAACTTTAAGGTGTTGGGTTAACCCACCGTGTGTTTGGAACCATGGTTTGTCCACATTTGTGCTCCAAATGGGGGACAGTAACAGTAAGGAAATAGTCCCAGAAGGACCTGTAGTAGACATCATGGTACACAAATATGGTCCAGAGAGTGTAGAATGCTTGCCAAATCTGGACAAAAGATTTTGAGTTTCCACCGAAACGTATGAAGACTGTCACAGTTAAAAGAGAAACTAATGAAGGAAAGAGAAAGTTTTAAAAAGAGGAAAAGTGTGCCGGTAAAATGATTAGGAAAAAATGGAAAAGCATGAAAAATGTTTGAAAATGTGGGAAGAAGAGGCTAAGTTTAGAGAACGAAAGAAATTGCAAGGTGTAATGATAAATTTAAAGATTAACTCAGATGAGAAGGGAAAGACAAACAGCACACACACATCCACTCTCTATCCTCCTCTTTCAGGGTTCGGCGGACCGCTCCTCAACGCCGCTCCACCTCCTCCCTATGGACCAATGGACAGCGAGGAACTTCAAGTCCGCCCACTCCAATGACGCCACTTCAGCCTCCAATGCATGCGATAGGACAAATGTCTCCATCTGGTGGACACGTACAAAACTCCACCCCTCTGAGCAGATTTGTTCCATTTTATCCATCTAAAAGTCCAGTGGCTCAGTGCACCAGATCAAAGAACGGTGTTGGACAGATTCAAACAATGCCTATGATCAATGTTATGTCACCAAATGGACAAGAGGGTCTGGTGTTTCGTCCATGGAAGGATGCTGATAAGAGCGTTTGCTGATGCTCTCCGCATTTTTTGCAGTGAATTCAAACTTATACTGCATGAGATGCGATGACTCCTAATGAGAAAAAAAAAAAAAAAAATGGGCCCAACAGACTATGCCAAAATCAAAGCTCATCTGGATGGCGAGACAAGGATGACATCTCCAATTTGGGCTGAACAAGGTAATGCCCAATACCTGATTGTGCCTTTTCCAGTCCGAGTGGACATGTCAAAGACCTCCAGCTGCAACCAGGATCCACAAGAGTCTGTGCCTGACTACTACCAATGACTCGTCATCATCTTCATTGTGGGTCTCGATGATGGTGCACGCCTAGATGAAGTCCTCCGACATGTTAAGCATGCAAAGAAATGCTGCATCAAGGCCTCTGAAAGAGCTGACAAGAAACTAAAGCAGACACAGATGAAAGCTCAACTTACTATGCTGCAAGCTGTGTCTAAGATGACATCACCACCAAAACAACAACAATGTGGAGCCTTTCCTCATTCCTACACATCTCAACGTGGCAGAGGCCGTGGTGGCTCACGACCAATGGACAGAGACACATGCTTCAGCTGTGGGCAGAAGGGACATTGGGCACGTGACTGTTTTCGCAAAGCAAAACAGCCTGCAAGACAAGGCAGATGGTGTAACGACGACCGATTCCAGAGAGATAACAGCCGATTCCAGAGTGACTGAAGGGAGGAAAGTGGACTGTGCGAGGGGGAGACGGCCAGCCAGCCCAGACAGAGAAGTGATACACACACACAGCACATGCAATGAAGAAAAGCTTGCTATTAACCCACTGACATCATTGACATTTACACAATTGAACGATGTAATTACAACCATCAAACACATACAGCAACAGACTAAGGCACCCACCAGTACCTACCTAAAATATCAATCTGATAACTTTTTAAATCTTCCAGAGCTAACTTTACAAATTAATGACGTTCATGTTAAATGCTTTTTGACTCTCTTTTAAGGGCAGGCGTGATCATTCCTTGTCCTGATTCTCCAGGAAAAAAAAAACACACATGATGCCTTTTCTTGGAATGTGCTCTTATTTGAGAAACTTCATTCCAAATTATTCGTGTGCAGTGGACCCCTGAGGCAGGAAAAGGCATTTGGGAAACTTAAGCAGGCACTCCAATCTCTACCTAGTCTTGTGAAATTGACACACAGGTTAGACCATGTGTCAAAAGGGGTAATGATGAACACTAACTAAGTTTAGTGTTCAAGTTAAGTTTTTCACTCTAATTTAAGCCCATTTGAGATTCTCTTTGCTGCCCCACCTTATGTGGGCATCTCCCACCCTGCTCATTTGGCTCCATCTACGGCACTTTGCGAACACAGTGTTCTGTCTTATTGTGCTAATCTGACTTCCTCCCTTACTAACATCAGGAACACAGTGTCACAGCCCTCCCAAAACCTCCCAAAACCAACCTACAACCAGGTGACTTTGTGGTTGTAAAGGACTTCAGGAGAAAAAAACTGGCATGCAAAACAGTGGCTAGGACCATTCCAGATACTGTTGACAACACACACTGCTGTCAAGGTAGCTGAGCAAGCAACCTGGATTCATGCCAGTCACTACAGGAAGGTGCCACCTCCAGCAGATCCTCCCACTGATGTAGTCACCTAAGCCCTGAGCCAAGGACTTATCACAACAATCACTGGACTTTTCACACACACATACACTTCATTCCTTGTGAAGTCAGGTGGAAACTTAACGGTGCCAACGTAAACCTCACTTTCACTAGCGTCATTTCACATTGCCAAAACCTGAATGAACACTCACTGATTTTGACTAATTTCCTATTTTTTGAAATACATTGTTATACCACTGTGAACTGGATGCTTTAAAAACAAAACTGTTTTTTCTTGTTCGTTGTAGTGTACTGTTTATCCTCTGTTTTACTTTGATCATATTTCTACTGTATCGTTTCAAGTAATTGCTTGTATCACATTGTCTTTTTACCCATTGAACGTACACGTCCATGGCATCCTTTTCGTCACCCAGGCTTATGTGGGCTACGAGGTATAATGTGTTGCATCATGATGATATCTATTATTGTTGTTGTCACTGTTGTTTGGCTGACTGCTCCCTTTAAGAATGTGGTAATTTCAGCTGTAGACTCAACTTCTAGCATCTCACACACAACTGGACCTGACCCATCCCTTGCTCAACTGACTTCACAAAATCCCTCTGATGACTACGTACCTGTGCGCACACGCACACATCGTTCTGTAATCCCATTTAACCTTGACCCAATGGCTCAGAAGTGGTTGATAAACAATTTGTAGTACCAATTGGCTAACTACACTGCACGCACAACTATGCAATCATCCTGTGTAGTGTGTTTGTCTCCTGATCCTGTCAAGTATTATACAGGCTCGCCATATGAAGAGAATCCTTTAACTGACTGCACCCCCTTGTGGCACATTCTGTATTACTATAATTCCTCATCAACTTCGCGTCCATTCAAGTTTACTCCATTTTCTAATCGCTCCCATGAAACTATTCTGCTTGTATCTTATACTTTGGACCAAACCTTGTACTTGGAATTTGTTTTGTGTAAGAGTCACATCCGTCTAGCTGTAGGTAGCGACTGATATGCTGCTTATATGTATGGTACGTTCGCTACATCTCATAAACTTAAATTTCGCAACATTCTTCAATCATCCACCCCCCGATGGTCCCAGGTGCTGTAATTACTTGATACAGGCTTACTCGCACTGGTCCCCATGTGAAAATAGGGTTAACTTTCAAGGCTACTGTAATTACACTGTA
The DNA here is from genome assembly GCA_016785285.1 of Brachirus orientalis. NCBI lineage: Eukaryota > Metazoa > Chordata > Actinopteri > Pleuronectiformes > Soleidae > Brachirus > Brachirus orientalis. The sequence goes on from JAFBJR010000668.1 coordinate 77,726, forward strand.
GAGGTTCCTTCTGAAACTGATTGGCATATGTCCACATGAATTTCACATGAATAAACTGGACAGTGCTGGATATTTGTCTTTCCTAACCGCTGCCATTCATAATCAGACATGCCCATTACCTGATGTCTATTGGATTTGTGGTGACGGTAAACTGCATTAGACATTACCACGAGGCTGGTCTGGTTTATGCGCACATGTTACACTTGTTTCTGATATCAGACTGGCTGTTCCTGTTAAATCGCACACATCTCCTTCCAAAAGATCTGTTCCAGGCAGCTTTGATGACAAGGTGTATATAGATTCAATTGGCGTTCCTAGAGGTGTCCCAGATGAATTCAAAGCTCGTAATCAAATTGCTGCTGGATTTGAATCTTTCGTTTGCTTTTTAGTGTACGGTGAATAAGAATGTAGATTGGATTAATTACTTGTTTTACAACCAACAACGGTTCATTAATTACACTCATGATGCTCTCACTGGTCTTGCTGAGCAACTTTCTGCTTCATCTCTCATGGCGTAGCAAAATAGAATGGCTCTCGACATGTTATTGGCTGAAAAAGGAGGAGTTTGTGTTTTGTTTGGTGACTCATGTACTTTCATCCCCAACAACAACGCCCCTGATGGTTCTGTCACTCGTGCCCTGGAAGTCCTCCGTAGTCTTAGGGAAGAATTGGCTGAAAAACTCTGGCGTTGACACTTCCATATGGGGATGGTTTGATTCGGTTTTTGGTAAATTGAAAGTCCTGATGCTCTCTCTCCTCACAGATGTCATCATCGGTGGTACTGTTCTGGCTCTGTGTGGTTGTTGCATTGTCCCATGTGTCTGGGGACTGATTGTGTGCGCTATTGACAAATCCGTCTCCCACCAAATGTTACTTACTTCTGACCTCCCTGACTTCCCTCCTCAGGAATGGTTTGATGACTTTGATAAGCACAGTCCTGACTCTGGTTCTGCCTTTGACTCTGTTCCTTGCCCTGTTTAAGTGTCAAAGTGTATGCTTCTTCTCCATTTTCTTTTACATTCAGTGCTGTAAATACCGTTATTTTCGACCTGTGGCTTAGCTGTGTTAGGTGTCTATGCCACAAAAACAGCCTCTGCATTGTTTTCTCTCCATCCTTTTGTGATGATGTATTTTAAACCAGTGATGGTGCAATACGTTTGATATCCTTCAGGATGGTTTTACATTTGGTATTGGTATTTTACTCAATGGTTTGTTTTGTGTTTTGATTTTTGAAGAATTTTTGTTATCCCTTGCGTGATTTTGTATCAGTATTTAGCATTTGTTTTACTGACTGTGGTAAATGCTTGTGGTTTTGGATTGTTTGTTTTCCATTGGGATTTTCCTTCTGGTTGATCTTTCGATCAAAAAGGGGGAAAATATAATGGAAAATCCCTATATCTATCACAATTTCATAGTATCAACCACGTTTTTCATGTATCTGCTTCATTTTAGTCTCAAGGCCATTCTCCCTGCGCTGCCAGCAGTGCTAGCCTCCCGCATCTGTTTGGAGGCAAACAGACTCCCATTTGATTCATTTTGGTATCAAGTTCATTTTCATTTCAAGGCCATTATTGCTTCTGCCTTTTATGGGCAAACAGTCTTCTCTTATGTAACCATCTTTTGCCTATAAGAAGCTGTGACTTACTCCCCTTTTTCGAACTCCTTCACAGACCACTCGATGCTTTGTGAACCTATTCCTTCTGCAGAATAAAAACATCAAAGACAACTGGTGGACCCTCAAACTCTTTATTTCTCTCTCACTCGGGAACACACGAAATGTCCACAACACCCCTTGTTCCAACTGGGTTGTGAATCCAGGACCTCTTGCTGCAACCGTGGGCCCCCAGTCAAACTCATCAGACAGAAAAGATAGTATTCATAACAGTACATATAAATGCAACATATAATAGTGCTGGACAATTAATAAATAAAATTTTAAATCAAAATAATATATTGTAAAGGCTGCTGCTTAAACATTCTATTTTTGATTGTTCGTGTTGGTTTTAGAGCACAGGAACTCAAAATAAATCATAATAGTTAGATGATGTAAGTAGTTATTAGTGATAATGGTTCAACAAGAGTTAATAAAGAAGATCATTAATGGTAAGTGTGAAATGTTATTATACTCATAAGTGCTGTATCTGTGTTTGGATAGGGAAATTAGGCCCAAGCAGCACTATGGGGCCCTCTGGTGGCCAAATCAGTACTGACTGCAGTACTCTTATGAGATGAAATATGGCACTCTGTATCACTTATAGACAACTCTGTGCTTGTAAATGAATGCTAAATGAAGCTGATCATTGACTTTGTTTTGTACATTGACTGAAATTATTATTTTTTTTTTTGACTATATTCCATTTAACTTTTTTTATGCTGTACATAATGTTTTTGTACATAATGTTCAACATATACACCCAGCTGCGTGAAGGAAAATGAAATATGAAAAAATTTCTCCCCCTACTGTCTACGTCTGATTTAAAAGTAAACCCAAGTTCAACTATGAGTTCATTAATATAAATGTGTGTTACATTTAATCAATGACATCACTTCTCTCACTGACATTTTTATTTTTAATGTGTCCACCTTCAGTGATGATCTGAGTACTGTCATGATTTCAGAGAAATCATAAAAAAAGGGAAAAAGGACTAGGCAAAAACGGAGCTGCAAAAAGGGATAACAAGTTTTATTTACAAAAAGACAACAAAAAAACACCAGTCTAGAAAAAGTAACTAAAAGGGCTGAGGCTGGCCGACTGGCAAGGCGGAGCTCAGGCAGGTCTGGGGGAAAAAGAACAAAAGGCGAGCATTAGCTTATGCTGTAAAATCACAGGAAAGGATTAACAAGAGCTACGAGCTAGCGACACGGGTTACCGGTGGAACTGGAGAGACGCGCTGACACCAGGAGGCAGGAAGCCACAGTATAAATAGTAGGTTGCTTGATGAGGAAATGGGGAACAGCCGTGCCAATTGAAGGCGCCGCCCCCACCTCTCGGCCAACCTCCTGCAGGCACAAAGCAGAACAAAATCTCCCAGGAAGTGAGGTGAACACATAAAAAATAAAAGCAGAAATCAACATAAGACAAGGAGGAAACCCAGGCCAGACATGACACCATGACAAGTACATGATTGTAATGTAATGTGCAATGCATTGAGCAATGTAATGTAATGTTTCAAGTGTGGACTATAGAGAAAGTGTTTATCTCAGTGTTGAGTGTATTTTTCAGAAATACAGTACATAATATTAATTATTTATTTTCAAAAACTTGTCATCCTTTTTTTAAAAAAGTAAATGGTCTGTATTTATATAATGCATATAGTGTACTTTATTGCTCTACCATGCAAAATGAGGCAGGATCTCCTGTTTACTTGACAGGTACTCACTAAGACACAGCACCTCTAAAGTTGATGGCCATGTTTAACACAGTGTGTGGCTTATTAAGGGACAATGAGATTTCAACTGGAAACCTAAATTCAAATTCAGGTTCATGAATAATAAAAACCACAAATCACAGAAGCTCACACATTAGGGGGCACCTAGTATTGAACTGGGGACGTCTTGATCTGCAGTGCTCTGCCAGTGAGCTATAACCTCTACTCTCCCACATATCAATGAACAGGCCTACTGAGCTCAGGGTCAGGAGCCCAAGGTGAAGAAATGTGTGTTCCTTGCAAGACATTCTGATTGTGAGGACTTTGGATTGGCGGCCCTGATCTTGCAAGGCTGGTTGTCCTCAGTAGGGAGTGGACCATCAAAGGGATGATCTGTATTTATATAGTGTTTTTCTAGTGTCAATGACCACTCAAAGCTGCTTTACAGTGTATTTTTCCATTCACCCATTACAGCACATCTATGTGCAGCAGCTCATCTATCACTTGTCTTTCATACCCATTCACATGTTGCTGGCACAGACATCAGGAGCAATGTAGGGTTAAGTGTCTTGCACAAGGACACATTGGCATAAAGACTAGAGAAGCCAGAAATTCAACTCACTCTACCACGGAGCTACCATCATCTGTCGACTGTTGTTGCGAACCATCCAGTCAACACAGCGTACAATGACTACTCATCTGTGTGTAGCACTGGTATCACACCACTAACTGCGCCACTGGACCAGTTCTAGGCTCTAAGGAGTGGGGAGCAAGAATAATTACCCCAGAGACTGTTGCTTTAAGTAGAAAAGGCCGGCAAATTACTGAATGTAAAACACACACATAAAACACGGTACACAAAACCAAAAAAATACCCTGCAGGTTCTCAATAGTAAAATAAATATAAATGAGTATTTCACCCTTTTTGTTCTTTAGTTCACCTAGTTTATTTTAGTAAAGCTAATCTAATTTAATTAGACCAGTCTCTTTTTCCTAGGTTGTACCTATTTTAGGTACAACCTGTGTTGTACCTGTGTAACAGGCCATAAACACAATAAAAACTCTTTTTAAATCCTCAAATCACACAAATAAATTCTTCACAGTCTCTGAGTTGCAACGTCACTGCCACGGCGCTTCCCAAACTCAAAATGGCAGGGGAGCGGTCTCTTTCATCTCAGGGCTCCGTCTCCCGCACTAATTACTGCACAAATCTTTCATTTACACAGTTTACACACAGTTTTATAACATTCACAGTCTCCATAAACTCAAAATATTAACTGGTAAAAAGTTTATGACGGAGCATTTCTTTATGAAACAGCTACGTTTTAGCATTAGCTTTCCGCCAGAGGAAAAAAAAGTACAACACGGTGAAAATGCATGAAAATAACACAAAACTCACCAAAACCGATGCGGCTTAGTTCTCATAAAATCCCCGTCAGTTCCTGACCAGGTAAGTTAGGCTTTTCAACTGTTTTATCGACTTTTTCACAGATTTTCTTGTTAATTAATCGCTGCTTGTTTTCTCCCACTCATCCTGTGCTCCCTCCCTCAGGTCTCTGCTGCAGCATCACTCAGGTGCTGCGTCTGTGTCGCTGGTTCCTTAAAGGGGCAGCGACGTTCTTATTTTTTTTTTTGTCAACAGATTTTTAATCTTCAATCATTAAATGATTGTGGTATTAACATTTTCAATTAACTCTGATGATTAATTGACATTAAATAAATCATTTTTAACTTTCAAACTTATCTATGCAGTTTTTATTTAATTATTTATTCTTATTTATGTCATATTTATGTCATATATGTGCCCTTGATATACTGGGAAGATACATATTCATGGACCTGAATTTGAATTTAGATCAAAAGGTTTCCAGTTCAAATCTCATTGTCATGGCCATCAACTTTAGAGGTGCTGTGTCTTAGTTATTCAAAGTGCCTGTCAAGTAAACAGGAGATCCTGCCTCATACTTGCATGGTAGAGCAATAAAGTATGCTATATGCACTATATGAATACAGACCATTTACTTTTTTTTAAAAAAAGACAACACAAGTTTTTGAACATATCCTCCCAGTACATCAAAGGCACAGATGGGCGGTGTAGGCAGAGTTGACTAGATGGTTCACAGCAACAGTTAACGGATGATGCTAGTTCAGTGGTAGAGTGACTTGTCTTTCAAATGTGGGAGAGTAGGAGGTATAGCTCAGTGGCAGAGAATTTAGCTGCAGCTTTAGAGGTCCCTAGTTCAACGCTGGGTGCCCCCTAATGTATGATTAGTGTTGTTTAAAGTTTCTACATATTGACCTGAATTTGACTTTAGACAAAAGTTCAGATCATTGTCGGCACCAGGACCTCTTTGGAGGCGATCTCCATTTATTCTCTGACAACATGAACAAGGAGAACCTCCATATAATCGGTGCTGTACATTTGAGCTCCTCTCTCACAGGAGAATTGTACAAAAGGGCCGTACGTAATAAAACATTTTACATTTAATAAGCCACATATTGAACAAAACATACCTGACAACATGAACAAGGAGAACCTCCATGTAATCGGTGCTGTACATTTGAGCTCCTATACAAATAAAATGAAGTTGGTTCAGTTCGTTATAGCATCAAGCTAGCGACTTCCAACTGTCAAAAATCACCTTTAAATGCTATTCTGTTGTCATGAACACATCACTAGACAAAAACAAACATAACAATGACTTTAAGACCAGAAATTCATATTATAAACAGAGGGAAACACTAGGATGGTTCATGATTCTCAATGGACACTCACCTCTCCCACAGGAGAATTGTACAAAAGGGGAGAGGTGGGGAAACCAGAAAGCATTTATAGTAGGGACCACAGAAGAAGAAATTAAAGAGGAGGAGCTCCAAGCTACACACACAGTTCACACACATCTGATCTGGAGGCACTTTCCTGTCAGGCAACAACAGATTTTGTGTAATTATATACATTTGACTAACACAGATTGACCCTGTTACACTTTGTTACTGCAAACATGGCCATCAACTGCAAACATGGCCATCAACAGTAGAGATGCTGGCTGTGCCTGTTTAATCCTAAATTGCCTTGATCTTATAGCCAGTACCAGCCTAGGATGTGTGTGTGTAGAGGCCTTCTGATTCTGTGGCCATGATCTTCCTGCAAGGCTGGTTTTCGACTAAGACATTAGGGGCAGTGGAGACAGCTGTGAAAAGCCTGCATAGTTCTTCTTTAACATGATGTTTCACACAGTCTGCATCTGTGAGAAAAGAGGCTGTGATCAGCTCAGGGGGTTGATTAATTCACATTAATGCGTCTCTGATGAAGCAGATTATTCAGTTAAATATGATTGTAAGATAATGATGAGAGGATACCATTGCTACCTTGTCATTGCTGTTAGTAATGCTACAGAATAAATGTTGCTACTGCTGGGGTCCTGTACTTAGTGCTAATTCCTTACTGCGTCTGCCAGCACCTAATCCATGGGTGTCAAACTTGGTGGTCCCCTAATAGATTTCATATGGGCTGTATTAATTTGTCACTTAATATCATGTTATAATAAAAACATGGCCCACAGTCTCCTCTAAACAGAGCATGTGGCCAAGGCACAGCTGCCAGCTCTCAATATTTTTACAATGTTAATAATAATATAGTTATATTTATCACGTTTTTAAATGCATTACATTCATGGAATAAATTATATACAGTATATGAGCTTGTTTAGTGTTTTCATTATTGTCCACATGTTAATTATTTGTCTATTTTGTAATTTATAGATTCATTTTGCATAATTAATCTATAATTAATTGCAAACTATACATCATTCCATTTTTTGTCCGTTTTTCCCCACATTTTTTTTCTCTTGACCAGATTAAGATGCTTATTGGCCCCCATTCAGGTCATCAAAGTTTAAGAGCCCTGACTGTATGCATTTTACTTCATTTTAATATTTTTTTGAAAACAGTCCTGATGTGAAGTTGGCTGGGGTGTCAATCACTTTTACTTTGTCATTTCAAGGCTAAGACCTTTATTTTATTTAATTTTATACTTTTATTTTGAAGAGCAGAACGCGAGTATAATCCAAAGATTGCACAACCAGGTCTGAAACCCCGCCCACCAATGGAAAGGAAAAGTGTGGTAAATTAGTTTTGCCATTATTGGTAATTTGTTTTTGTTTTTGTGTTTATTTTAAAGAAAAGAAAAACGCTGCTTAGTAGCAGGTAGACAGTGGGCACAGGTTCGTCAAAACGACCTTCGTACCCGGAAGTGGGTGAGAGAAAATAAAGCGACGCAACTAAGGTAAAGCTGTTCTGCTGAAGAACGACAACAACGAAAAATTTTAACACATACAGTAAGTTATCACTCACAACATTTGCATGTGTTGAACATGAAGACTTGTGTTTTCTTGTGTTATCTTTTTAAACGTCTAAGTGAACGGGGAACAGTCGCATCATATGATTTTTACCTGGTTACCGTCAACAAAAAAGGGACGTTCCCTCCTCTTTCCTATATGATATTGTCCTGCGAGTTAATGATCTAAAATATTAGTCTGGCTGCAACAGTACAGTTTGGCTAATGTAATGTCTGGTTAACAATATAACTTATTATTACAGTTATATATTATAACTATATATTATAGTAGAAGATCAATTGATGAAATGATATGCAATGACCTATTAGTTATCCTACAAATGAATCCGGTAGTAATATGTAATATGTAAGTGGCCACAACTTGTGTATCTTGTTCCTAAGCATTATTGAAGCATGATTTCCACAGATGTCACCTCCCTGGACTCAGTTTATAATAACAAAATTTCCTGATAAAACAAACAAACAAACAAAAAATCAACTCCACTCGAGGTTTAACAGAGTCAGGGTCTTAAACCTCATAATTTGTATGTAAAATGTGTAATTTTAAACTACATGCATGTTTCCTGTCTTTTCTGGATGTGTTCCAATTATGTGATAAAGAAATAATTTAGGGCTGCAATGACTAATCAATTATTAATCACTAAATTAATCGCCAACTATTTTGACACTTGATTACTTTTAGTTTGTGGACAAAACAAGACATTTGAGAACGTGATCATTTTGGAGTTTTGAAACCACTGATCAATTTTTTTATGTTTTTTGATTTTTTTATGGACTAAACAATGTAGATGTTGCCCTGCTCCAACAGACCTGATTCAAATTGTCAGCTCGTCATCAAGCTCTGCAGAAGCCTAATAACAACACATTTATTTGAATCAGGTGTGAAGCAGGGCAACTTCTAAAAAATGCAGAGCAGTGGGTTGAGACCAGGGTTGAGAAACAATGATCTAAAGAAACAGCCTTGCTCTGTAGTGTAACATGCAACCTCATGCCTCCACACATGTGGGTCATCAGTCCCCTGTTAGCTGAAAAACACACAGGAAAAATTCAAGCACTAGGAGACACACATCTCCACAATCTTAAAATTGCATTTAGATAGATAGATAGATAGATAGATAGATAGATAGATAGATAGATAGATAGATAGATAGATAGATTTATATATGAATGATGCAGAGGGCAGCCCATGGCTTAGTTTAAAGGGCTGATAACTGGAGGGGTTGCCAGCTTGAATCCCAACAAGTCCCCATCAATTGGGTTAAGAGAAACAGAAAGTAAAAGAAAGGGGTTGGAGGTTAAATTCCTCATCTAGAGCTCTAGTTTTCACAGCTTTATTTAAAAGTTGAGATAGGAAAACATTAAGATTGGCTTTCTGTTTTGCTAATTTGCATGGATTTGTTGTTATGATATCATTTTAAGAATGAATTTGTTTTTAACCTGGGATTTCCTAGAATATGAAGCCAAATAATATATATCCTATTTTAGATATTTTAGTTAATATTTAGCTTTCCAGCTGGTCACACTAGCTCAATTAATGAAAATCAACCTTACACAGGCAAGGTTTATATTGAGTACAACATGATCACTGATAATTGAAAGAAAGTGTTTATTGTCAGGTTTGTTAGTAAGAACAAAAGAAGAATTTAATTTGAATGAGAATTTTGTCTGTCATTTGCATACCCCCTTTTCCCCCAAAACATATAAAGACACACAAATGTATAATGTATTCAAAATGTACGTAATATAAAAAGTCACAGGGTGTGCTGAAACAGTCTCTCTTGAATTTTGGGTTTGACTGTTAGACTGTGTTGTGGTGTAGTCTGACATTTGTATACAGTTCCTGAAGTTGATCAACTTTTGTTTGTATGAATTATACATTGTAATTTGGATATGTTCCTGGAATAGACTGACATGTCCCATAAAGGTTTGAATCTGTGGACAGTGAAATTTATCTCTGTTTTCCTCAGGATGTAGTTGAAGTGTAGTGTGTATGTGTTTTTGTTTTCTCTGACAGCTGACTACATGATGGATCAGAATCTCCAGCAGGACTTTGAGAACCAGTTGAATGACGTGATCTCCAGATTTCAGTCCAAGCAGTTCTTCCAGTCAGACTGGGACATTGCTTCCTTTGCATTCTTCTTCATCTTCATCGGTAGGTAAAAGATGGAAAACTAGAAAAAATAGATATATGAAGAACTGTCAGAATGAATTCATTATGCATGGCTCACCCCCTGCACCTCAAACCAGTCTTAGACACATAGGCTAATTGAGATTTTATTAGCTGAAGCCTTTGTTAACTGACTAAAACCCATTTTTCTTTGTGTCCCTTGTGTCCTTTTTGTCCCTGCTGGCATCCATGTTTTCAATCTGAGCCATCCTTCGTGTATCTGCTGTTGTTGTTATGCTGTTTGCATATGCAATAAAAAATATAAATATAAATAAATAATATAAATAAATAAATATAAATCATCAGTTTTATAGTTATTTATAATTCTGTGTGTTACTTTGGACACTAAACTTTGAATGAATGAATGTGACCATAATACAATAAAAAAGAAAAACAAAACTCAATCCAAATTGAAAAAAGAGTCCAAAATGGAGTAAGAAGAACCATAATCCTACCCCTTCTCCACTATTTAACAACCAATAATCATCAGTTGACATTTACAGATCACTAGATAAAAGAAAGAAATACACATATTTACACCTACATAAATAATATAAATGATATATGATCAAAATAGTGTGCATAAACAAGTTATGAATGTGTGAGTTTGAGATATTATTGCCAAAAAAGCATTAGGGTTAGCTTTACGCCACATGTAGCTACTACACTACACTATTGCTGTGTTTCCATCATGGTACTGTTTGGTTTGGTACAGTATGGTACAGTTTGGAATGATGAAGCCCTAGGTCAGGCTTGCGTTTTGACTGAGAACAGTACCTGTACTTAGTAGGTGGAGTGTGGGCTGTGTCCGATGGCCACATAGTGTTGTGCCAGTGAACAACGACATTGAACATAACCCAACAGATAACAAACAGAGGACACCCAGCAGCTCCTTTTTAACTGGTTGGTTTGTGGCTGTTTGTTTCAATAAGACGCCAAGCTTTGTATGAAAATAATGTTTTTCTGTTCCCAATCAGCTGACTGTCATGGTTGGAGCTGGTCTAGCTCCACCCTGACCGTACTGTACCCCAAAAGCCTTTTGTGGCCTTTTATTGTGAGCAATCACCTCGACTATTGTAGTAAAAGCTGTAGCATTCACCAGTGCAGCTTTTAGCAAAGTTGTGAACTAAATTTGAGACAAATAAGCCTTTTTTAAAAAAATGCATATAGGAAAATTTTATCTACATCATTTACCGTATTTTCCGCACTATAAGGCGCACCTAAAAGCCTTTAATTTTCTCAAAAACCGACAGTGCGCCTTATAATCCGATGCGCCTTGTATATGGATCAATATTGGTTAATTACGGCTACCGTAGTCAGGGGGCGTCGCTGAAGTAACAGGTAAAAACTGAGAGGAATTCCAGTCCCACACCACTTGTGTGTGTACAAAGACCCCACAATGGCGCCTTTCAAGAGACACGCTTACGACGCAGAGTTCAAACTCAAGGCTATCAGTCACGCAGTAGAACATGGGAATAGAGCAGCAGCGAGAGAATTCAACATTAATGAATCTATGGTACGGAAGTGGAGGAAGCAACAAGATGACCTGCGCCAAGTGAAGAAGACTAAACAGAGTTTCCGGGGGAACAAAGCGAGATGGCCACAGTTGGAGGATAAACTCGAACAGTGGGTTGTTGAACAGAGAGCAGCAAGTAGAAGCGTCTCTACAGTCACTATTCGAATGAAGGCAACAGCGCTAGCTAGCGACATGAACATTAATGAATTTAGAGGCGGTCCTTCTTGGTGCTTTCGTTTTATGAAAAGACGTAATCTCTCCATCCGCACACGAACTACTGTCTCGCAGCAACTGCCAAAAGATTACCAAGAGAAGCTGGCCTCTTTCCGCGCATACTGCAAAAGCAAGATCACTGAAAAGAAGATCTGACCAGAGCACATCATCAACATGGACGAGGTTCCACTCACCTTTGATATCCCTGTGAACCGCACTGTGGAGAAAACGGGGACCAGTACGGTGAATATACGCACCACAGGGAACGAGAAGTCATCCTTCACTGTAGTTCTCGCATGCCAGGCTAATGGCCAGAAACTTCCACCCATGGTTATTTTCAAGAGGAAGACCTTGCCAAAAGAAAACTTTCCAGCCGGCATCGTCATCAAAGCTAACCCGAAGGGATGGATGGATGAAGAAAAGATGAGTGAGTGGCTGAGAGAAATTTATGTCAAGAGACCGGGTGGCTTTTTTCACACAGCTCCGTCCCTATTGATTTATGACTCCATGTACGCCCATATCACCGATGGTGTGAAAAAACAAGTTAAGCACACTAATTCGGTGCTTGCCGTCATTCCGGGTGGATTAACTAAAGAACTCCAGCCGCTAGATATTGGTGTCAACAGGGCGTTCAAAGCTAGACTGCGAACTGCATGGGAGCAGTGGATGACTGCTCCCATGACTGTGTTTCTTTCACTTGTTTACAACTGAACAAGGCTGGGCGATATTGTGAATATGGACATTAACGTTTGAACAACGTTGAGTTATTGTTATATTGTTATTGCTTTGCACTATTTCGAGAGTTACCATATTGTGATTGCACTAACATTTGATATACCGTAGCGGTATCAGACTGTTTCTTTTACGTGTTTACTGAATCAGAGAAAAGTTCCCCTCCACGTTTGTGAATGCACTAACTACGTGATAAAAAGTTGCACTACCTGTTGTACCTTGCTGTTGGTAAAATATAATACTACGTCACTGACGTTACCTCTGGAAAAAAATAAAACAGCTGTCCATGTAGCTTTGAACTGTGACAAATGGAGTTGGAAATACATTGTTTTCAACGAAGGCGGCGCAAATGCCGGTAAGAGCTACCGGTACGTACGGTGCCATATTGTGAATGCACTAACTTGTTTTGGGAGTGAACGGAGTTGTCAGAACGTTGTTTTGTATTCTGTTAATAAAGTTTGACTGACTGACTTATCTGACTGTTTTGTTGACATTCCCTTTAGCGCAGCTCCATCTAGTGGATGCATAACGCAACCCCAGCCAGCCACTACAATAGTTTCTATTCTATGCGCCTTATAATGCGGTGCGCCCTATATATGAAAACAGTTTTAAAATAGGCCATTCATTGAAGGTGCGCCTTATAATCCAATGCGCCTTATAGTGCGGAAAATACGGTATTTGATTAAAGGAAAATGGGTGCAAAATCAGAAGTGTTGCCATTATATTTTGGTTGAGCAGATATTTGTTTATGTTTACCAGGTAGGTTAGTGTAAACACACTGAATATCTTTCCTTTTTCTGTTAAATCGAGGTTCAAGTGTTACAGTTTCTATTGCCTTTTTTCTGGGAATAGGGTTTGTAAATTTGAGGGGAAAATGTGCATAATGTGCAAAGGTCATCACAGTTGTGTGAAATATTGACAGAGTATTGAAATACAAAAAGTAATAATGCAAGAATTGTAGGTCAGTGTGGAACTATTTTGTAGGGCATAGGTATTTGATTATTTGCTTGGTTATAAAAGATTGTCTGTTCATTAAATATTAAAATATACAAAAAGGTTTCATTAATGATTGCATCCATATAAACAACTCTCTCTACTCCAATGGCTATGATGAATCTACTACCACAGGAGCAAACATTTAGTTAGTGGACTTTGTGGGTTTCCAAAAGTGATGAAGTTTTTGTGGTTTCTTGAATGCATCTTGAGCAGGGGCCATGCACAGAACAAATCCTGTGCCAGAGTTAGCTGCACAGCTAATTTGCATCTGTGTGAAGCTACTCCTCTTTGAACGCATCTCGTTAGCTGCTCATGTTTTCTCAACACACTGTGAACCCTTCATTACTCTCATGCACTATAGTTTACTTATTCAAATGTTTGAGGAATCATCCCTAATGTTGTGTTAAATCCTCATCTATATCTTGTGAGTGGGGTAGCTTTGGCAGAAAATTGTGCTGCCATATGCAGTAAATGTGCTATATACATGGGTTAGGGTTATTAATTTGTAGAATTATAGAAATGTAGTGTAAAACAGATGTATGAGTGGTCATCAAAACTAAAAAGTGCTACATATACAATTTATTTAGACCATAAACTACAAGGGAACAAGGTGTAGCCACTGTGGTGATAGGGTCGTGGTGCAGAATTGTTCTTTACTTCTGCTAATTCTTAACTTGATTGGAAGCAGTTATCATACAGTTATACGCAGTTATCTGAAGTACATTCTGTCAGTAGACCCTTTAAAATGCTACAACCCAGAGATTTCATACAACTGTGTTTGACAAGAGGACATGACAGCAGATGTAGAAGAGTTTCCACCATGACATCAAAACAGTGCAACATTGTTTAATTAGAACCCCCTTTTTAAAATAGAAATAGTTGCACATGATGCTTGTTTTTGTTGACTTTGGCAAAACATTAATTATTATTTTATTAAGCAAGATGGTACGTATTTATTGTGTTTCCAGGAATAGTCCCAAAATAATCAGCCCCGTTTTCTTTAGCATTCTTTAGCATTCTTTTAGCGCCCTTCGCTTAGACTACCAGAGAAAAATGGTATGGTACAATCAGGGTCAGATCTTGACTGCATCCACCCATGATCATCAGCTGACTGGGCAACAGAAAAAAGTCGGTGTAAATATTTCCTGCAGTCTATTATCATACAAAGCTTGAGGTCCGAGCAGGAAAAAAAGAGTGGCTGGTTGTCCTCCATTGTTGTCTGTTGTGTCCTGTTCAAAGTAAAAAGGTAACGTTCTCAGCCAAAATACAAACCTGACCTAGGGCTTTACCATTACAAATTGTACCTTACTGGACCAAACCGAACAGTACCATGATGGAAACACAGAATAAGAGTCAATGCCCTAAACCAAACTGCATTTTAAATAAAGTTGTATTGTGTGTTATCAGGTATGGTTCTGCTGCTGGTCATCCTTGTTATCATTCGCTGCTGCTGCTACTGCTACTGCTGCTGTGATGATCAGAAGGTAAACAACTGTGATGTAATTTCCTCATTTCAACTTGGAACTAAAGACATAAAAACGTCTTTGTTATCATGTCAATAAATCTATTTCCACAGTCACACTGGGGAAATAGATTTATTGACATGATATTATTTATTTATTTATTTATTTTGTTTGTTTTTTGACAAGTTTCAGGATTTCTCCTCTCTCAGATGTGTGCAGTGAGGACATACACACACAAAGCAGGAGTTCTCCAAACACTTCTTTTAAATAAGTTCAGTTGGTTTATCTATGTTAAATATTCAGTAATCAGGATTTCAATCAAGTTTTATCAAAGGTAATCTGTCTTTAAATGTTTACAAATTAAACACACTACAATGACATGGTTTAAGACTGCATTTCAACAAAGGTATCAATCAAAAAATGAGTGAATATGCAGTTTAAACAATGAATACTTTCATTAGAAACTCATAAGGAGGATGTCTGTGCTTGCAGGAGGGCAGCTATGTAGGAAAATGTTATTGGCCCATGGGCCACTTACAGCCCCCAAATTAATTTCATGACACCCTCCACTTAATATCACGTTATAATTAGTTATTTCTGTCTGGTTTTTTTTATTTACAGATTAATTTGTATCATAAATATTTCTTTTTTTATTGTGAACTACATAATAAAAGGACTTTGGATATCAAAACACCCCTACTGAACAGAAACTTTGATTTTATTTTATTTTCCCCACTTCACTGGCCCCTCCTGAACAGACTAGATATTCAGTGTCCCCCAGATCTAATCATGTTAAGACTCCTAGGCTCTGTCCCTCCAGATTGGAAGGGGAAGTACGTTTGTGAGGGGCTTTTCCACCCCCAGTGTTAGCTGGTATTAAAGGCGCGTTCCATTTTTAGTCGGTGACCCATGTTGTGTGACAAAGTGATGCTCTGTAACCTAATCCTGCAAAATGTCAATCAGGTAGTTAAATACTAACCATTTTAGTGCCTATTGATGCATTTCATTTGTTGGAACTCATAGTTTTCGAAGTCCTGAACTCGGATTTTCAACTCGGAACATCATAGCAACCCCACATACCCCAAGTTGGGATTTCAAGATGGCTGCCACCTTACAGACACTGTTAAAAGCACTTTTGTCATGTTTGTTTCACAATAAATTAGTCGTACACATAGTACTGTTTGATTTGAGTTCCTAGACATGTTGCTACATGCACAATACCGTGTAGAGGTTGTTATTAACTAGGATTGCTAACAATGGTTAGCATATGTTAATGTCCAAGGTTTTTCCAACTTCTCTGTTGGAGGAACTTGGAGTTGATGTCACACCCAGAGTGCCGATGTAAATGGACACAGCCTGATAATATATAGTTTATATAGTTGTGTGGTTGGAGGTATTACAGAGCTTTGATCAGTTTGGAAGACTGTTGTCAAATGTATGAAATGAAATTGTCATTGTTTCCTCTTTAACAGCCCCGAAGGCAGAAGGTTGGTGTGGTGAACATGGCTCTGGAGCCCTGACAGCTGCAAAGCACTGATCAAGTATTGTAAAGATAACTGAAGAAGAAGCAGCAGCAGGGCCTCATACTGTGCCATTAGTCTGTTAACATGTGTCCACCTAAAGTAAAATTAATTGTTGTTCACTAGTACTTGTGACCCAATGAGTGTCATGTTTTAATCTGAAGCTTTAATTAAAATCTAAATAGAGTTGAAATGTTACCTTGGTTCCGTCATGGTGTTTCATCTCATAATGCCATGTTGGCTTTTGGAGCACACACATGAGTGAGCACAATACAGATGTCCTTTACAGATGTGTCATGTCCTTTCATTACACTTGTAGCATACGAACCAATACTAACTGCTTGCAGAGAGAAATTAATGTGCATTTCATTTTTAGTCAAAACATGGAATTTCTGATTTCCTGAACTTGGATTTTCAACTTGCAGCAACCTCACCAACCCCGACATGGGATTCCAACATGGCTGCCACCAAACAATCACTGCTACCTTTACTGTTAATAGCACTTCTGTCATTTTGTCTCAGTGAAGAAAATGGGAGCATCCAAACAGAGCAATATTAAACAAACTCAGAAAAAGGAAAAACCACAAACAGAAAAACACTGAACCAACAAAGACAATGGGGAGCACGGACTAAATACATAAGGGAGGCAGGGATAATCATACACAGGTGAGACTAATAATACACATGTGAATCACATTAGGGCAGGGCAGACAACAGGGAAGACCGGACAGGTAGTCAAACTTAACAAGGTACACAAGAAAAAACCACCACACTGTAACGGGCCAGGCAGGCAGAGGTGAACCCAAAAGCACGACAAAGTGACAATGGACTGTTCAGTAAGAGCTCACTTTACTTAGTCAGTCAGGGTCAGAACCAGAAGACAGTCAGACAAAAAAAAAAAAAAAAAAAAAAAACAGCAAGCAAGAATCCAGGAGTCGAACAAACTAGCAGGGCACGTCAGATCGAGCAGGCAGTCAAACAGGGCAAACAGAATCAGGAGCGGCAGGCAGGGATCCAGAGTTCGGTTAAAAATGAAACAGGTTAAGAACAGTCAGGCAGAGAAAACAATGCTGGGAAGCTTGGCAGGAGAACACAAGACAATCTGGCAGAGTGGTGGTGGAAGTGGCTGTTATATATACTGAGGAGTTGATTAGTTGCAGGTGTAGGGAAGAGGTGTAGATCACAGGTGGAGGGAATGAAGCCTGATTAGGAGGCGGAACTGGGAAGGCAAGGGAATGGTGAAGTGATCTGAAGCAGAGAGTGATCTTTAGAGTCCAGTCTTTTTACAAACACAAACCAGGAAACCAGGAACATAAAACCAGAAAAAAACCAAATACAGACACAACAAAAAAGTGAAAAAAGAGATACCAGAAAGAGCAACAAAACAGAGAGTACCTGGATAAATCTAGGGGAAAAAATCTGCACCTGGCCCGAAAAAAAAAAAAAAATTATTTTGGGAGCCAGTATTTTAAAAAAGCGAGGACATTTTAAGATTGAAACGTGATACACATAGTGCAGTTCTGGAAGGTTCCACATTTAGCAGATAAACTGGTAAAAGGTGACTATTGAGATTGGGTATAAAAGAAACATCGAATAAAGGCTTTATCTTTGCAAACATGGATTAGTCGTGGTGCACCATCTTGTGCCAAACTACATGAAGAATTGTCAGCCAGGTTAAAGACAAGTCTGTCACATCTAATGTTCATAATTGTTTGAAACAATTCTAAACTGCTGTTTTGTAATTGTGATCTTCGAGCTCTCAGATGGAATTACATGAGAAACCATTTGAAAACTCTATCACCACATGGACTGAACATTAGAATTAGATTTATTTGCACACACACCAATTTGCACACAACTCCTTTTTACACTCCAGTAGTGAACACACGTACATAAACTTGGCACAGGAGCAGTGGGCAGCACTCATCTGTGTCCAGGGAGCAATGATGGTTGGATACGTTTTTCCATTGTCCGGGGTCCATTTGCCCTGGCCGATATGCCAAGAGAGGGAGACACGATCCACTAAGGTGACTTGTCTTTGGACCACAGAGCTCTATAAGTTTTGTCTACTTCTGACCATTAAATTGCTTGACTTGATTCACTTTAGGCTCTTGTCCTTGGTATCATTTCACTAATCACTGGCACCTGATTGTGTTTTCCTGATTGTGTTTTCCTGGACGCAAATCTCCAACATGGGTTATTTCTTTACTATTTCTAATGGAAATGCTAATAAAATACATATGGTACTGTGCCAAACTGAACTGTTCCACTCAGTAGAAACACAACTTCCGTGGCTCCAGCTAATTTGAGATCCTTGCTGAGAAACCCAGAGGTGATCGCTGCTAATAAAAATTACAAAACTTTTAAACATCTTCGACATGCCTTTACCATAACTATCACAACTAAATGCCTAATCCTAAAACTTAACCAACCCTAATTCTAACCCTAATAAGTCTTAACCCTCAAAATTCCATTTAGGTTATGAGGACCAGACAAAATGTCCTCACAAAGATAGTCAGTCAATCCCAGTCTTTATTTATATAGCACTTTTCATACATATAAAGTGTAAACACAAAGTGCTTTACATAAAAAAACATCCCCAAACACCTCACTCAATCACACATTTACTCACACAGAGACTCTGTACATTCACACACCTCCATAGATAAAACTTAGACAAAGGAGCCGAGGAAACACTAGAAAATACAGTACAATAGACAGTTAAAAAGATGTACTAAAGGCTCTAAAATGATTAATAAATAAGTAAATGAGATAGAGATTTAAAAATGCAGTTGTAAATTAATGTAGAAACAACATTTTTTTTCTGAACTAATTAGATAATTTTCCATGATTTTCTTTGTGGTTTTTCTATTTATTTATCAATTTTTTTGTTCTTTTTTATAGATTTTTTGTTCTGTTTTTCAGATTTTTTGGTTTAACAACAAAGTATCCAGCAATGATGTTGGGATTACTACTTGATGCATGTAGCCATATCACCAAATCGTGAAAACCCGTCTATTGTGATGCAGATTCCACATGGTATCTGTACTTTCCACAAAAAAGTTCAGGCCAGGATTCTAATACAGTTGTGCCCCCTGGGGATCCAGTATTTTTAACAGTCTCCAAGTCCATCATCATATATTCATGAAGCATGCTGTATGTATTTAAACAACCTTGGAGAAACATTGCAATCCAAATGGTTAAGGTGTTTGTGTCTCCCAATCAGTGGCGGTTTCTCATATGGGCAGTATGGGCAGTCACTCAGGCATTCGTGGAGGGGCAGCATTAGCAAAAAAAAAAAAATTTTCATCTGTTTCCATTCATTTCCTCCAGTTTTTGTATTGCTCATTTACAGGTCAAGTCAATGATGTCATCTTGCCATGTGGGGAGTGGGTGTTTGGGCGCCCTCGGTTCTGTTTTATTCAGGTGTGTTTGCTGCTGCTGAGAGTCTCACAGAGTTTGTGGAAGAAGGGGGGCGGGGGAATCGATTCACCTACTGGGGCGGGGAGCAGGGTGGAGGGCAGGGGACAACTAATAGAACACATCACAAATTCCTTCCACATAAAACATATTTCAGTCATAATAATATTGTGAATAAAAGCCCATTGTTTCACATATGTTAGTTTTGGTTTGGTTAAATAGTGAAATACATTACAAAACAAGGTGAATTGGTTTCATCTTAACTCTTGGTTGACGTTGTTGGGGGATGGGTAACGTGCTGATTCCTGAGTGTCAAATAAAGAAATGGATAAGAAGAGGTCAAAGCCATCAGGTGCCCAGTTCAGGAAAAAGAGAAAAGAAGAGGAGAAACGAGCAAAGGATAAAGGAATGGAGCCATGTGTATGACCATGCATGTAATGAAATTATTTGATGACTTTGCATCAAGGGAGGCAAGAAGAGTCAGGCTATAGATGGCAGTTGTGCTACTTATTTTGTTTCTTGTTCAAAGTGTAGTAAAATTATTACAGTCTCTTAAGTGTGTTATTGTATTTGTGTCATGAAGGATTTGTGCAATTCAGAAATTCTATTTTATTTATATTTTATTCTATTATACTAGTTTTGATTGTTGTCACTTGTGTGTGGTTCCAAATTTTAAAATAAAAATATATTTTGATGTTTTTCTTCTGTCAATTTATTTATTTTTTTTTATTGGAGGTGAGGTTCGCCCAGGGCGTCATGAAAGCTAGGACCGCCACTGCTCCCAATGACCCTAGGAGCTCAACTTATATCTTAAAGATTTAATTTCACCTTATCAGCCTAACAGATCACTTCGGAGTCCATAAAAGTAGAATGGGAGGCAGAGCCTTTAGTTACCAGGCTCCTCTCCTGTGGAACCAACTGCCAATGTCGGTTCGGGAGGCGGACACTGTCTCTGTATTTAAAGTTAAACTTAAAACCTTCCTTTTTGATAAAGCTTATAGTTAGAGCTGGCTCGGGGAAACCTGAACCATCTCTTAGTTATGCTGCTATAGACCTAGACTGCTGGGGGATTTCCTGTGGTGCACTCACACTCACTCTCTCACACTCAGGGTATGAATGTGACTTAATTATGTGTCATTAGCCTTTTTTTTCTCCCTTCCCAAGTCTATGTCTCTCCCTCTGTCCTCATCTTGCAGGCTGCAGGATCCAGATCCAGTTTTGATGGTTATTATTATTATTATTATCAGTAACAATAATACTCCTGTCATTATTACTATGCTCTGATTAAAAGTTCATCAGTATAATTTCTTATCAATAATGTTTGCTGCTGCTTGTATAAATGACACCGTAGTTCTATAAACATGACATAACTGACTCTAAACTTGATACAACTGTTGTATATTTGCTCCTGAAACCGTTCAGTACTGTTTCCTCGCAACGAACGAATCACCTGATGAACTAGTTCGCGGACTGTTTCCTCACAGTGAGAGGATCTGTCTCAGTCCGCTGTTTTTGTCATATTGTAGGTTTCAACAAACATCCAGTACAGTGCAATTAATGTACAGTGTCCTCTCATTACAGACCAGCCTAACGTTTACGTTTGTGTTTAGTGAGAGTTTGTTGAAACAGTGTGGAACTAGACTGTGTGTCTTTATGTTCTTGCTAAGTGTACTGCGACATCTTACACTGACTGCATTAGCTGGGATACACGGAGACTCCCTCTCTGAGTGATTCGGTCAATATTGTATGTGTCTGACTCTGTAGTGAGTGAACGAATCACTTTCGCCCGTCCGCTGCCACTGGCTGCTCTCTGACTCGAGTCTCAACAGAGCTCATCTGAACTGTGAGATGAACGGATCGTTTCAGTAAGTGACTCAGTTCAGCTCGTTCACTTAAACGATTCGTTCTTTTGAACAAATCTTTCGCGAACGAACCAACACTAAGATAAAGTAAAACGACTGAGACTTTTTCAGACGCCATGTTAACTACGCAGCACAAGGACAGAAAAGTGAGTGTTTATACGATTATGGTGACAACATACGAGTATATATGGTGATATTTTACTGTGAGTCAGTATTCTGTCTGTGGATAGAAGTCAGGAAAAGAAACTTGTGTTTGTGTGGGCGGGGAGGGGGTGTAATAATAGCTATTGTCTGTCCAGAATAAAAGAATAGTTTTCTGCTTCTTGCCTGACATATTTAAATATAAATACATGACACAAACAGTAAAAAACAGACAAACGTTAAGTTCATACTTTTTACACTTCAACTTTCACTTTAATAAGCCGCGATTATAAATTAAGTGATCTAATTGAAGTGATTTCCGTGCTCTTTAAAAGGCCATAGATCAAGTTGTTCAATGGGCAAACAAATGGGGTTTTAGGATATCCTCAACTAAAAGTAAATTTATGATATTTGGGTATAAGAGGAAAATTCCTACTGTAAATATGTCTTTGTATAACTGCCCTTTAGAACGAGTTAAGGTCTTTAAATTGTTGGGGTATGGATGGACGAGAAACTTACATAGAAATCTCATATAGATCATTTAGTTAACAGGTGCAAAAAAGTAATCAATATTCTCCATAGCTTATCTGGAAATGACTGGGGAGCTGAAAGAGAAACACTAATAATAATTTACAGAGCCATGATAAGATCTGCATCAGAATATGGATGTGTGATTTTTGGGTCAGTGGCTAAGTCTGTTCTGTTGAAATTAGATCGGGTCCAAGCTGAGGCATTAAGAATTTGCTGTGGAGCCTTCAGAGCAACTCCTACACCTGCACTGCTTGTTAAAACAGGTGAGATGCCATTAAAATTCAGGAGACACAAACTGGGGCTAAACTACTGGAGTGAATTTTGTTCTGTAAGAAATTCTGCTGCAGGAAGGCACCTCTTGGAGGAATTGTGGGAGTTTGTAGCCAGAGAAACAAAATTAAAGAGGACATTGACAGGAAAATCAAATTTCTGTTGTTTTTTGGTGTGTCCCTGTGTCTTTCCCATATCTAAATATCACTTAAGTGTCACAACAAACACTTCAGCCACTTTTACCTGTGCTCAAGCAAGCACTTTTGAAAAGTCAAGCTTAGTAACGTAACTAGCACATTTGCTGTGCAACGAACCCTCCCTCAACAGCTACTCCCGGGCGTGAACATTCAACCTGAAGAAGAAGAAGAAGAAGCTGAATAGCTTCTGTCATTAGAACTATCGTATCTGTTGAGAGCAACATGTCTCAGAAGAAAGGTTCAGTTCATTGTTGCTCTGTTGCTGGTTGTCAAAAACAACACCAGACGCTTCATAGACTCCCTTCTAATGAGGAAAAAAAGAGCACAGTGGATATCTTTTATTTTTGATAGTAATATCCCTGCTAAGCTGAAATGCTGTTTGTTTGTAGCAGTCACTTTGAAGTTTGGGAAGTACAAAGCAGGACTCAGCTCAAAACTTCATCTCACGTAGGGAGCAGCTCCAACAATATGTAATGGATTTCCTGAAGGCAATGCAAGTATTTCCAAATGAAGTAATAATGTCTTTGTGAGCGTGACTGCTTCTTGTCTTGTATGGTAATAGCTAACGACGGCTAATTGCAGCCACATTTGAAAGGCAGTGTGTGTGTTCACCTTTTCTGTTTGTCTCAGAAGCGGTAGAAAATGAGTGAGTGAGAGTGAGTGTTTGTCTCAGCTCCATATGACACCGTTTACAAGTGAACCGCTGCATGACCTGTGAGGAAATGTGTGCATTTACTTGTCAGTCCACGAGTGTCTTGGGTTAGCACATATGCTAACTACTGACTGTGGCAGGCAGAGTTCAGTCTGTGCTCGCCTTTTCTGTTTGTCTCGGCTCGCTGTTTTAAAAGCAAACCGCTGCATGAGTTGTGAGAAACTGTGTGCATAGGGAACAACTTATACTAAAATTGTTTATTTTACATGTAAATTAAACCATGTAGGCACTCAAACTGACGGTTCGTGGGGCGAAGCACTGCGCAGCAGTTAGTCCGCTCATAGCCGGCCAATCACAAGTGAGTGGGAATGTGCTTGGTAGCTGGCAAATCACAAGAGACTCAGTGTTCTGGGGGCGGGCATTAGCTCAGAAACGGAGTGCCTGTTCAGATGCTGGCAGAAAGCAGCAATAAAGTGGCTTAATCTGAAGAGACTATGAGGTTTTTGACCATAAATATTATTTAGTTTATCTAAGTAGACATCAGTAATCTCGATTATTCTGGCAGTAAGCTTTGGGCTGAGAGAAGACTTTGTGCGCCCTGGACGGTCCCCTATTCAATTCAATTAAATTCAATTTTATTTGTATAGAGCCAAATCACAACATACATTATCTCATGACACTGTACATAGTAAGGCCTAAACTTTTACAATATTACAGAGGGAAAAGAAACCCAACAGTTTACATAATGAACAAGCACTAGGTATCAGTGGAGAGAAAAAAACTCCTTTTAACAGGAAGACATCTCTGACAGAACCAGACTCAAAGATGTGCGGTCATCTGCCTCGACCGGTTGGGGTGAGAGGAAAATGGGTGACAGAAAGGGGGACAGAAAGAAAAAGAGGGAGGTAAGGTAGGGACAGAAGAGAGAGATCAGGAGCAAATATACAATAGTTGTATCAAGTTTAGAATCAGGTATGTCATGTTTATAGAACTACAGTGTCATTTATACAAGAAGCAGCAGAGATTATAAGAAATTATACTGATGAACTTTTAATCAAAGCATAATAATAATAACAGCAATATTATTGTGAGTGATAAAAATAATGATATCATCAAAACTGGATCTGGATCCTGCAGCCTGCAAGATGAGGACAGAGAGAGAGGATGGAAGGAAAGACAGAGACTTGGGAGAGAAAAAAAATAAGGTTCTGCACTGTCTTTTTGAAAGTATTAATATTATCAGACAGGCACCGACTGTAGTGGTATTTTTTCTTAATCTTATTGTAATTAGTTATTGTGCAATTTAATGTGAGTAAATAATGGTCAGCTAAGAGGGGGTTTTGGGGAGAAATATTTAAGTTTTCTAAATCTATGCCATAAGTGAGTACAAGACCGAGGGTGTGACTAAGGCAGTGAGTGGGTTTATTCACATGTTGAGTGAAACCAATTGACTCAGTGAACAGTTAATTGAATGCAGAACTAAGACTATCACTTTCAACATCTACATGGATGTTGAAACCCCCCACAATTATGACTTTATCTGTCCTTAGCACTAACTCAGTTAAGAATTCTGAGAACTCTGACAGAAACTCAGGTGGTGCAGGTGGAAGATAAAGAGTGACTATCAGAACTGGTTTCTGTGATTTTTAACTAGGATTAGATGGACTAAGGATAAGGCTTTCAAAAGATAAGTATTCAGGTTTGGGCTTGGGGTTAATTAGTAGATTAGTATTAAAAATGGCTGGGACTCCTCCACCTCGGACTGAGCTTCTGGGAATATAAGTGTTAGTAAGTGTGGGTGGTGTTGACTAATTTAAACTAACATATTTTTCTTCATGTAACCATGTCTCAGTTAGACACAGTAAATCAATATGATTATCAATGATTAGATCATTAATTAAAACTGATTTTGAGGAGAGTGGTCTTACATTTAATAGTCCACATATAAGAGTGGTATTGTAGGATATTTCCTTCTGGTTTCTCCCTGACCCTGAGGTTTTCCTTCATCTGTTAGAAATAGGTAAAAATCTGCATTATAATGACGTGAACTCCTTATTTAAATCAATTTTACACATTTACGCAAATCTTTACAGACTGATCAAAAGACCCGGTGTCTGGGAGAACTGGATTAGGGATATATATGACCAACAGTAACTTGAAGGTTTGCAGTGTAGTAGTTGAGACACATCCAGATGGATTGTGTGAATGTGGTTTTGTGGAAAATGTGCAACATTTGTTTTTTTTCCTTTAAATCCATTTTTGGCTCAGAGAACAACAAAGAGCCTATTGGGAGAGCTGTTCTAAAATTCCTACAAACTGGACTGTATCTGAGGATATGGGGTAACGATGTCCATGACCTGTGGAGGGCAGCATTATGCTATCTTGCGTACAGCCTGCAGAAACCCTATTAGAAGAAGAAGAAGAAGACCATGCTCTTTGACTTCCATCTCGTCTGAAACCTGTGCATGCATTCACAATGTTCATGTGCCTTTGTGCTCATTCGTGGAATGAGTGCTTGCAGCAGAAACCTATTTGACAGCTGTGTGAATAGACTACGCAGAGCAATATGCCTTTGCATCATCCATTCATAGATGTGAGTTTTATCACTTCTCAGCGGGAGAAATGCCACGTGTGGTGTGTGAGCGCATGAACTTATTGAAATGCGTGAGACTTGAGAGCCATATTTAAACTCTTCACAGTCAGCAAAATACAAGTCCACATGGAGTGAACATTTTGTTGCTTTCACAAATTTCAAAAATTTGGCCACAGTTGCCAAATTTCATCAACTCTTTTCTCATTTAGCTTCCAAACCACCTGTAACAGCTAAAAACCTACACATGTGATCAGCATTTGATCAGAAGAGAACAGGCGTATATATATTTTTATTTCCTGTAAACTACGGCTGCAAGTGAAGATTGTTTTCATAATCATTTAATTTGTTGATCAGTTTCTCAATCAATAGAATACTTATTTGGTCCATAAAATATCAGAAAAAGTGTTTCACCAAATCATGAAAGTGATGATGATATTCTCAAATGTCTTGTTTTTTTCACAAACCAAAATTAATCAGTTTCAGCACAGAAATCTAAGAATGTTCACATTTAAGAAGCTGATAAATCAGGGAGCTAATTTTAATTATTTAAAAATACCCAAACAAACTGATTAATGGATTATCACCATAGTTGACAGTCATTTAAGTAACTGAATAATCGTTGCACTCCGACTGTAAACTTTTCATATTTTAATATGTATAAGTACTGTCAATCACTATAAGTAGACAGAGAAGTTGCCATGTTTTCAGTATATCTGTCAGTGTCTGTGGATTTTAAGTGTGCAGTGACCTCTGACAGTTTGCATCCAGCAACAGTTCCGTTTATTTTTGCTGCATCTTTGCCTGTCATGGTAGGACTGTGTGCAAACTGAGCCACGTGACATCTGGAGCTTTATAAGTACAGATGAAAATTAGATAACTTGTTTCTGTGTATGAGCTCACAATGTGCTTCTTTCTCAGAATGACTGAAGTCTGAAGAAATGGAGCAAAAGGAGGACAGAGCAGAGTCTCAAGGACCCAGCTGTCTGTTTGTGAAAACTGACAAGTCTAAAGACTTACCTCCAGTGTTCAGTATTGAACCTGGAGCCCCAGACACAAAGTAAGAGAAAAACTCCTTCTAGATCTTCTGTCATATCAGTGTAATCAGACTTGTGTGTGGCTCAGGTCCTGTTGTGTGTAATGTAAAAAAGTAGAATAGAACACATTCTACTTTGTAGTAAACCAAATAAACATGTTTCAAAATATGGAAAACATATAAACTTAAATAATGGATTTGTATTGACAGGATAATCAGCAGGGCAGCCCATGGCAAAGTGGAAAGGGAACATGGCTTGAGGGGGATTGATTACCCACCCAAAAAAAAGATGCAATTGGCTCTTTTCTGTAGTAAAACATTTGAGTTTCACGTAGTTTTAAATGATGATCCACATTGTTTCACATTTATTCATTTATTCACATTGGAAGTATGAGTAAGCAAGTGTATATAGTTAGTAAGTTAGTTTTCACCATCAACCAACATGGATAAAAACTTGTGTTTTTAGAGATCAGAACCAAAGACTGAGAGCAGAGTCTCCAGCACCCAGCTGTCTGTCTGTGAAGAGTGACTGTTCCAGAGAAGACCCTCCAAACTTCAGCAATGAACCTAGACCCTCAGACACAAAGTAAGAGACCTGTTAGGGAATCATTCATAAAACTGTAGGTTTGCAAACCAAACCTCTGTGTCCCCACAAAAAGAGAAAAACAGTCATCACCAGAGTAATGAAGCAGAACATTCTCATGTTTTCCTCAGTCACTGTGAAAGTTGTTGTCCAAACATGAGCATAAAGGCCACTCCAGCAGATGTGACCATGACCATGTCATGACCTGTCCACTTCAACAGTCTCTTAATGAGTCTGGCAGGAGGCTGCTGGTAAACATTCCACTCATTTTTATTCTCACAGAAACCTTATGTCCAATCTCAGTGCAGTTCTCAAAGCAGCATAAGATTTCAGCTCCGTCATTATCTATATTTTTGTTTACACCAGGCTCTGTTGGCTTTTTACTGACAAGGAATGAACAGTTTTGTTTGTCCTGGGGCCAACCTTTAAACTAGAACAGTCTGCAAAAAAAATTGTTCTCCTAACAACTGGACTTTCAACTAGCAATGGCTCTGTGGTTATGATAAATTATATTTAATGATGCTAAAGACTGACCAAGGTTTATGAATTTCTCTCACACAGTCCATCAGAACCACTGTGAGACAAAGTTGTTTGGACATCCAAAGTGTCTTACATCAGGGCAGAGGTATTTCATGTGTCACTAATTGTCATTAAGTCCAGCATTTGCCTTACTTCTTGTCAGTTAACAACAAACAGTCCGGGGCAAGGGTTTTCATTCACTGTTCATGTCAGCAAAAAGAAGCATTGGTAGCCACACAGATATTAATGTGTGACTGACATGGTAGTAATGAAGAAATGTCTTTATAGAGATAGGTTTGCCATTTCTGTGGAGGAGCAGATGTCCTGCTGTTCTCTGTATCAGAACGTACTGAAGGATCCATTCTCTAACAGCTGTGGTCATTGGGACCAGTCTGGTCCTCCAGAAGATTCCTGCTGTCCCCAGTGTAGACGAAGACCCAGAACAGAACCTGGACCACAGACCACCCCTGTACAGAGTAAGACTGAACGTGTGTCTGCTGATGTGTTCACTCATAAAAACAGGACTGGTTCTTTTCTGTCAAACAGCACAAGCATTTAGGATAATAGTATTGTCAGTGAGTAGTATAAGTATTATCATTGAAGGTTCATCATTGCAGTGTATGACATGACATGTGAAAAAAAAGTCTATCACATTTATTTCTGATCAAATTCACTTTCAGAAAGCGAGTAGCTCCCAACAATGCCGGCACTTTGATAATGAAAGACCAACAGGAGAAATATGTTTAAAAGTTAAAAATGTTACTTGTGTTAACTAATATGATAAAGAGGATTATTGAGTTTGATGCTATACTTCAGCCAGGTTCAAGAAAGGATGGCTTACAATTTTATAGCTTTTATATCATTAATCATTCTCTGCAGATGATGTTGTAGAAATTTGGTGTGTTCCTGGGTAAAGAGTTTTCAGAGTCAGAAGGAACAGGTTTACAGAGCATAAGGTGATCTGCAAAGGAGTTCAGAGAAGTGAAGTGTATCACAGCCTCTTATAAGCTAAAACAGCTGCACAGAAAGGAGGCATTACATCCATAAATGGTGGAAGTGTGTATCTCTTTAAAAGCAATCAAAAGTATGGGAAAAAGAGAAGTGCACATCCCTTTAGGGAGGTGAGCAATCGTTCAAGGTCACGCTTGTGTTTCTTATTTGTTATAATGAAACAAATGTCTAGTTGTAAGATGAAGTGTTTCAGACTTTATGTGCTTCTGTACATGAGCTAAGCAGGACATGTTCAAAAGCCAAACATGTAGAAAATTTGATACAGATATATTGAAAACACAGTTAGGATTTTCCATTACAATGATAATACTTCACGATAACCACAATCATTCTTAAATTTTAAAAAAGTAAACAATAGAGCTATTCCAGTCATCTAAAATACTGTAGTATTTCATATTACAACAAAGAGCATATTGCAACAATATAATGGAAAGACTGTTTTTTCAAACTTTATGCATATGTATTAAAAACATTTGTCTTCTTGTCTTTAGCAGCAGATTGTGGTCTGTGGGAGGTTTTAGAAGAACATAAGGTTAGTCAGAGGAGGCGATATAAATATGTGACTGAAGGAACTGATGGAACAGGAAGTAGAACCCTCTTCAGTAGGATCTACACTGACCTCTATATCACAGAGGGACTCGGTGAAGATGTCAATACTCAACATGAGGTGACACAGCTGGATACACGTTCGAAGAAGGAAATCATCCAAGATACTCCCATCAAGTGCTGTGACATTTTCAAAGCCTTACCAGACCAGCAAAGGAGCTTGAGAGTCGTACTGACAAATGGTGTCGCTGGTGCTGGAAAAACCTTTGCAGTGCAGAAGTTCACCCTGAACTGGGCTGAGGGTTTGGAAAACCAGGATGTGAATCTACTGATTCTGCTTTCATTCAGGGAGCTAAACCTGATCAAAAATGAGCGATACAGTCTTCTTACGCTGCTCCAGGTTTTTCATCCAACATTAGAAAAGGTCACAGCAGAAAAGCTTGCAGTCTGTAAACCTTTGTTTATCTTTGATGGTCTGGATGAAAGCAGAATTTCATTGGATTTTAAGAGCAGGACAGTTGTCTCTGATGTCACGCAGAAGTCACCAGTCAACCTGCTGCTGACAAACCTCATCCGAGGTAATCTGCTTCCCTCAGCTCTCATCTGGATAACTTCCCGACCTGCAGCAGCCAATCAGATCCCTCCTACATGTGTTGACAGGGTAACAGAAATACAAGGCTTTACTGATGCGCAGAAGGAGGAGTACTTCAGGAAGAGATCCAATTATGTAGAGCTGTCCAACAGAGTCATCTCACACATCAAGACATCCAAGAGCCTCCATATCATGTGTCAAATTCCAGTCTTTTGCTGGATCAGTGCTACAGTTCTGGAGCAAATGTTAACCACTGACCAGAGAGGAGAGCTGCCCAAGACCCTGACTGACTTGTACTCTCACTTCCTGCTGGTTCAGACAAAGAGGAAGAAGGACAAGTACAATAAAGTACATGAGACAAGTCCACAGGAGCTGATGGAGGCTGACAGGGATGTTCTTCTGAAGCTGGGGAGGCTTGCATTTGAACATCTGCAGAGAGGAGACATCATGTTTTACCAAGAAGACCTGGAGCAGTGTGGTCTTGATTTGACGGAGGCCTCAGTGTACTCAGGAGTTTGTACTGAGATTTTCAGAAGAGAGAGTGTGATCTTCCAGAAATCAGTCTACTGCTTTGTTCATCTGAGTGTGCAGGAGTTTCTGGCTGCTGTCTACATGTTCCACTGTTTCACCAACAAGAAGATGGAGGTACTGCAGAACTTCTTAAGAGAAGAGAAAGACACAGACTCAAACAGATGTAACAGTACCCTCTCATTGGACGACTTCTTGAAAGAAGCCATGAAGAAATCACTTCAAAGTAAAAATGGTCATCTGGACCTGTTTGTTCGCTTTCTTCATGGACTCTGTCTGGAGTCCAACCAGAAAATCTTAGGAGGTCTACTGGGTCATACTCAGAACAGTCTCAAATTCATCCAGACAGTATTTAAGAACCTGAAGGAGATAAACACAAACAACACCTTTCCTGACAGAAGCATCAACATCTTCCACTGTCTGACAGAGATGAACGACCAATCAGTACATCAGGAGATCCAACAGTTCCTGAAAACAGAGAACAGGTTGGAGAAGAAACTCTCTGAGATCCACTGCTCGGCTCTGGCCTACATGCTGCAGATGTCTGAGGATGTTCTGGACGAGTTGGACCTGGACAAGTACAGCGCATCAAAGCAGGGAAAACAAAGACTGATCCCAGCTGTGAGGAACTGCAGGAAGGCTCGGTGAGTTCACACATGATCATTACCATTATCAGTCAGTGATGATGAATCAATTCAATGTATGTATCAATCATGTATCAATTATACATTACATACATATATATATACATTACATATGCAGAATGTGATTCTTTTAATTAAATTCGAGTTTGTGGTCAGCTCTGGTTTTTTCCTGGATGAGTTTTAAATGATGAAAGTTAAAGCTGAAGATTGTCAGGTAGTTATTGCTTTGAACTAAATGCCACCAGTTGTGTTTATTTTGTAATTCTTTTACTGTTAACTTTATGTTGCTACACTACACAGTGTAGTAGCTGACACTAATGCAAAAGACCCAGGTTTGTGACCTTTTTTCTGTGGTCTTTTCTGTGTGGAGCTTGCATCTTCTCCCCTTTTGCACATGGGTGTCCTTCAGGTTCTCCAATTTCTTCCCCCATTTAAAAAAAAAAGGCAGAGGTTAACCAGATGCTCTAAAATGTCAATAGATTTGAATGTTAGTGTGAATAGTTGTTTGTCTCTGTGTGTTTGCCCTGTGATGGACTGGTGACCTGTCCAGGGTGTGTACCCTGCCTTTCACCCTATGTCAGCTGGAATTGGCTTCAGCTCCCCCAGAAATTCCAGAGACTCGATGTAAAGTCATGGTTTCAGCTTTGAATAGATGATGGAACGCTGAATGGTTTTAAAGCAGGAACTTTTGTCTTTTGAAGTCACGTGTGTTATTCTTTATTCAGGTTGGTGTGCTGTAATTTGTCAGAGATCAGCTGTTCTTCTCTGGCCTCAGCTCTGATGTCCAATCCCTCCCACCTGAGAGAACTAGAGCTGAGCAACAACATCCTGCAGGATTCAGGAGTGAAGCTGCTGTGTTCTGGACTGGAGAGTCCACACTGTAGACTGGAGGTTCTAGGGTGAGTTCACTGACTGAAGCTGTTGTTGTTGATTTATTTTTTGACTTTAATTTTGTTTCATTAACATTAAACTAATTTTAATCGCTGACTAATTCAGGGTTATTGTGGGACAGCTCAGTAAAATGTCAGTTATTTAGACAATTGTTCACCTGAAGAGACACATGCGCACACACGTCGTATGAAGTCACATGTGTTATTCTTTATTCAGGTTGTGGGGCTGCAATGTATCAGAGATCAGCTGTTTTTCTCTGGCCTCATCTCTGAAGTCCAAAGCCTCCCACCTGAGAAAACTAAATCTGAGCATCAACAAACTGCAGGATTCAGGAGTGAAGCTGCTGTGTTGTGGATTGGAGAGTCCATGCTGTAGACTGGAGACTCTGTGGTGAGTTCACTGACTGTAGCAGCTCTTGTTTTAAGTTGCATCTGTAATCATTATTCACTCATTGTGCACCAGCTGGTGAAAGGGCCTGTTTAGCCCTAGTTTTTTCTTTACTCGTCAGCTGTTGAAGCACATCACCACTCCCTTACTCTTCCTCCCATCAGTCAGTCAAACCTGGTTCTTCTACATCAATATAAAAGTCTTGTGGCCTTTCAAAGTCACATGAACAATATTATGTTTTTACCATCCTGTTTACTGTTGGTTAAATATCTTGTATTTCTACATAGAGGACACGTGGAGATGGGAAAAAAATTACAGTATCAAACATAATCAAATAAAACAAAACAAAATTATGTTTTCATTTATTTTTAGGCCTAGTGGGAGGGGATTTTTGTTTTAAAAAAGCCCCTGTGGTAAAATCCTGGGTCAGGCTTTGTGTTCGAATGAAAACAGTACCTTTACATGGTTGGCGGGGTGTGGGCTGTGTTTGATGGCCGAGTAGTGTTATGTTGTACCATTGCGACGACAGAGAAGGACATCGTCGAATGTGACACAACAGACAACAATAGAGGATATCCAGCAGCTCTTTTTGTCTATTGTTTGTCTCAACAAGACATTAGGCTTTGTATGAGTTGAGGCAAATGACTTCTATGGGCTATTTACACCGATCACAAGGAAGTTCCATTGCCCAATCAGCTGACAGTTGTTGGTGGAGCCAGTCTAGGTCCATCCTGACTGCACCGTACCACTAAACTGGTTTACCTGTTTAATTCAAGTTGGGTATCATCACACTTAGTGCTTCTTTTGAATACGAAGTGCAAATTAATACTAGGAGTCTTATGTGATTTTACTGCCCTCTATGGTTAAAAAAAATGAACAAGAGACACTGGACACTATAATTAATGCAGTTTGTAGTGTTACATTTGTATCGATAAAAGTCAACCACTGGCTACTCTGAGGTGGTGGGAGGGTGGCCCCCAAAATCAAACTCACCTTAGGGCCTCATAAAGGCTTGGGCTGCCCCTGCAAACAGATGTAGATAAATGATCCGTATGATACACTGCCTGGCCAAAAAAAGTCACCACATATATTTAACTAAACAAATAGGTAAGAGCCTCCTATTGGATAATTAGTACATGGGTGATTATCTTTCAGCTGGCAACAAGTTATTTAACCCCAAAGACACATTCTGTGGTTGTGAAAAAGATGTTTGAGGAGGGTCAAATCATTGGCATGCATCAAGCAGAGAAAACATCTAAGGAGATTGAAAAAACTACTAAAATTGGGTTAAGAACTGTTCAACGCATTATTAAAAACTGGAACGATAACGGAACAAAATCCTGAACGATCATGGTCGGCAATCATTTAAACGTTTGGTGAAATCAAATCGTAGAAAAACAACAGTAGAACTCAGTACTATGTTTAATAGTTAAAGTAAGAGCATTTCCACACACTCAACACACTCAATTCTTTCACAATTTTCAACTTTCATAGTGAGAGGGGACTTCAACATGGCACTCAACCCAGAACTTAATAGACTCAGTATAGCAGGAACAATACAGAACTGGCAATCAACGGGGTCGTCGCTTTGTCTTCCAACATGACAACAACCCAAAACATACATTGCTCCTGGTGAAGAACTCCCTCCAGAAGACCAAAGGGAACGCTATTGACTGGCCTGCACAAAGTCCTTACTTAAATCCCATTGAAAATCTTAAAGGGTGAACTGAAGACGAAGGTTCATACCAGAAGGCCATCCAATCTGGAGGAGCTTTTGCAATTTGCCAAAGAAGAATGGGCTGGGATTCCGCAGGAGACGTGTCAGAGACTTGTTGAAAACTACAACAAACCACTGCAGGCTGTTATCCAGCAAAAAGGAGTCACAAAATTAATAATTTTTTCCCTGGCAGTTTTTGGTTTTTTGTGGATTAGTGTGCAAAGTCAAATAATGGAAACATCCAAAATAATACTAGGATCTTTGAAAAAGTAAAAATTCTTTGCTCTGTTTAATAGCACCTGGGAAATACATATAAAACAATGACATTTTCATAGGGGGTTAATAAATCCATGCTCAACTGTATGTTAAAATGTTTTTTTTTTCTCCACAGAGGGCCCCAAGCAGCCACTTATTTCATGCCAGGGGGGGAAACCCTTATGTGCTTGGCTCCCTGAAGTACACAGGGAGCATGTCATACACTAGGAAGTAATCAGAGAGTACTGTTAGGGTTACTGACAACAAGTAAGACCAACTGGTGGAAACTGACAAGTGAACAGTGGCTAAATAGTGAGGTGAATCATTGAACATAGCTGAAACTATAAACTATGTTATCAGGGTGGTTGGAAAACAAAGGAAGTGATCTGATGCAAGGAGGAATGTAAGTTACCTAAATAAAACAAGAAATGATAATCAATGATGAACAAAATAGTAACAAAAATCATTACAGATGTTACAAAATTGTAAACATAAAATCGGACACAGAGCACATTAGTGTGAAATGTTGCAACTACTTTACTGCCATATCTGTAAGACCTAGTATGTTTCAGAACTGATAATCATTTCTATTAAAAATTCATTTTATGCAAATTATTTAATGGGAAAATTCCATACATTTGTTTGGGGACCCAAAAATATCTCCCTCAACCCATCTGTGGGTCCTGACCAAGTGTTTGGGAATCAATGGAGTCTTTATTCTTTATTTAGGTTGAGGGACTGTGGTTTATCAGAGATCAGCTGTTCTTCTTTGGCCTCAACTCTGAAGTCCAACACTTCCCACCTAAGAGAAGTGGACCTGAGCTTCAACAAGCTGCAGGATTCAGGAGTGAAGCTGCTGTGTTCTGGACTGGAGAGTCCACACTGTACACTGGAGACTCTGTGGTGAGTTCACTGACTGCTACTGTTGTTGTTAAAGTTGAATTTCATTTCATTAACACTGAACTCATTTTATTCACTGATGAATTAAATAAATGCCTTCTGGTTGTTGTGCTACAACTTAAGCCCTCCCCACACTAGAGGATAGTGTGGGCCTGATCTGGCTCTTAAGACAGTCATGGGATCCTTTAGGCTAATTTGAACAGATTATCTGGATAAATTATGCTGTTGAGGGTTAACAAACACATCAGACGCATCAGTCTCTCCTTGATTTCAAATTGTAAGTATTAAACATGTTAGATATTGTTGGAAATTTTGTGTGTCCCCGGGTGAGAGAGAAATAAAGAGAAATAAAGAGTTTTGAGAGTCCACAAGTCATGTTTTATAATGCAGTAGGAACAGGTTTCAGGTGATCTGCAGAGTAGTTTAAAAAAAGTGAAATGCATTAAAGCTTCTTATAGGCAAAACAGCTGCACAGGAAGAGGCATTATGCACATAAAAGATGCATTCCTTCAAAAGCAAGGGAGAAAGATGAAAGTGTGCATCACTTCAGGGAGGCAGGCACTGCACATTCCTACTGCAGTAAGGTCGGAGTGACCTCATCATCAGAAGATATGTTGATTCAGATATATTGAAAACATAGTTAGATATGAGATTTTCCATTATAACATTTATGACTGAACAGACCAGAACCCCGCAACCAATGAGAGTAAGTTGATGGGAATCAAATGTACTTTTGTTTAGAAGCAAAATATGTAACTTTTCTCAGCACAAAACATGGGACATACAACAGCTACTAACTGATGATAGACAGTCTGCCTCCACGTCTTTTTACATTCTGAAGCCACGTCAAATCATGTGAGTTTCTGTGAGATCACAAATCCCTGGAATCTCCGATCTGAAATCGTTTCATTAAACATCAAGTGTGTGATCCTGCGATTAGAAAATCCTGGAATGGTTTTCCAACAGTCTTGAAGGGCAGCCTATAATGACTTTAAGACATGAAGGTCAGTCAGTCCAGAAAATTTAAAGAACTTTGATCATATCCTCAAGTGCAGTCACTAAGACCATCAAAGGCTATGGTGAAACTGTCTCTCACAAGGACCGCCTTAGGAAAGGAAGACCAAGAGTTACATCTGCTGCAGAGGAAAACCATTTCAGGTGATGACCTCATGAAGCTGATATCATCATGAAACATGATGAAACATATCCTGGTTTCTTTAACAGTTTTTTGTTTACTACATAATTCCATATGTTTCTTCTTAGTTTGGATGTCTTCAGTATTGATCTATAATGTAGGAAAATAAAAAAAGAATGAAGAATGAATAGAATGAGAAAATCTTTGACTGGTACTGTAATTCCAACCCATCTTAATCCATGAACAGCCCTTTTAAGGTGTTACAGAATACTAGTCAAAATGTCCTCACTTCCTGTTCTTTTGGTCCTCAAAAAGATGTAGATACCAATACAGAAGCACACATAGACTCTGTTTTCCATGTCTTTAGAGAACATTATATTAACCCCATTATTCACCCCAATCTGCAATAATTAATGTATATAATGTCCCCATAACCTGACTGTGTAAACAGATTCAGGTCCACACTCACATTCACACACACACGTCATTTGAAGTCACATGTGTTATTCTTTATTCAGGTTGAGTGGCTGCAGTTTGTCAGAGATCAGCTGTTCTTTTTTGGCCTCAGCCCTGAAGTCCAACACCTCCCACCTGACAGAACTGGACCTGAACTGGAACAGCCTGCAGGATTCAGGAGTGAAGCCTCTCTCTGATCTTGCGAAGAGTCCAGGCTACAGACTGAACACCCTGAGGTCAGTAGGTCAAAACTGGAAACTTTCTATTGGAATTAAGGGGAATAAACTAAACTAAATTTTCAAAATGAAAGGTTGGGAATTTATAGTTTAGTTAAATGATATTTAACTGTATTTGATGCAAATATCATTGCTATTCCTCATTCACAGGCACATGGCACACTACTTACTGCAGGGCTATTGAGGCCGCACCCCCTACATGCACTGCACTGTCACATGACATCACAGATGATTTCTAAAAACTTCAACTATTAGAGCCACACATTTGAGCCCAAAGACTAAATAAAGTCAAGTAAGTTTTGATGACATTGTGAGGGAGATATTTAAGTTTAACTGGCAAATATTAAATCAAAATGTTTTACAGTAGCTAACTAGTTGTTGCTGAATGCACTTGATCCGTCAACTCCCCTGGCTGCGTTCACACTTCCATCAGTGTGCAGAACTGCTGGACAGCTGGAGCCACGAGACAGAGATTCCTTGTATTCAAAAAAAGTAATTTGGAAAGTATATGTACTATACGTAAACACAAGAAACAGATGTTTCACCGATTGACTGGAGAAGAAGAGAACACTGCAAGATTGTGTTGAAAGATTTTTGTTGATGTAGTTAAGTGAAATACAGTATGGTGTCAACATGGGGGCTTTTTTGCTCACTCTATTTTGCTAATTTAATGGTCTGATGAGAGAGAGCACTTTAATATGTTGCCCAACACTTACATGCATGACCTGGCAGTGAGTCACTCATTTTCAATCAATAGGCTTTATCATATTCAATGACAAAGTTTGCCGCGTGCATTCCACAGCGCACCACAGTAGATCAGGGATGACAAAGTCAATCCAGTATTTCTGTTAATAAATTTCAGCTGCAGCTGCGATGACAACATGGAAGTCTACTGTACATGAGGGAGCCTTACTGTAGCTCTTCTCTTTCTGCAGATATACAGGACATCAGCCACCATTTAAGGTGTCATGCTCAGTAGTATGGTTGATTCCCAAATGCCCGTGCAGACTGGTCGTGTTAGAAGCTTTTGCTGGCTGTAAATTCAGTAAAAAAGCTTAATTCCAGTCGGCTGACTTTCCTTTTGCATCAGGTTTCAAGCTAAAATACTCCCAAACAGCTGTTCATATGTACTTTTTACCAACAAGCTTAGTCTGTGTGTAGGCAGAGTAGGCTGTAGAGTATGCTGTAGTATAGCAAGACTTGCGTGAGACCTGCGCAACTCAAAACTTGACGGCACACTCTTAGACCAAACATTTTACTCTGTTCTACATACCGCCAAATAAATATCAAAATAAACGTGAAAAAGCATCAACCATACTTCCTTTTTACACTGGAAGATGGAAAAAGGAGAAGACTGGTTCTCCGTTTTCCCTGCTACCCTGCTACCCTGCTATTGTTTACAGTATGCACTTAATGACCACATTATGATAAGGACCCCACCTACACCAACACGAATACACGCACTTGCTAGCTTGCACACACACACACACACATCCTATGAGCGCATTCACATACACTCACACACGTACATCCATATACAGGCTGTGATCTCTCATACACAGGTAGTCAGACAGGCACACGCAGTGCTATCAATGAGCAATCTGTCCAAACACCTAGCAAGTCTGCACAGCCATACCAAGTTTGTGGCGAAAGATGCCCATGGCCACAGCCACGGTGATGAGACTGCACCAAGACCACCAAAGCAGGCCAAACTTCTAGGACCACAGCAGAAGGTAACATCTCAGGGAGAAATAAATTAACTAGTGGCAGCCTATGTGGTGGAGGACATGTCTACAGTTGAATCACCACGTTTCAGAAAAATATTAAGCAAAATACCAACAACGTGAGCGCCGATATCTGACAGAAAAACTTTTTCAGGTTACTTAAGCAAATGCTATGCTGTCATGGAATCGGATCTCAAAAAAACATTCAAAACTATGGAATATGTGTCCACAATAGCTGATATGTGGAGTGCAAACAGCAAAAGTTATCTTGGAATGACTGCCCATTGGATCGATAAGAATTTAAAGCATGAAAAGGCTGCCATTGCGTGCAAAAGGGTCAGAGGACAGCATACCTATGACGTAATAGCCAGCGAAATTGAGCAAGCGCATTCAAGTTATGGACTAACTCATAAAGTTGCAAAGTGTGTCACAGATAACTGTAGTAATTTTGTTAAGGCCTTCCGAATGTTTGAAATGCAACCTGAAGGGTCCTGTTCTGATGAGGAGATCATTGATGAAGAAGAGGTGACTTTCACAGACATTGATCAAGTCCTCTTAACAAATTCTGATGGACTGTCCCCCCCCATGTGCGCTATGCATCACATACATTGAATTTGATATCCACAACTGATTTAGAGAAATGGGTCACTACTAACAGTGAATGCAGAGGAGTTTACAGAACTGCTCTCGGGAAGTGTTCAGTTCTCTGGAGCAAGACTAGCCGCTCCACTGTGGTATCAGATGAAGTCGAGGATGTGTCCCTTCTCCAACGAGGTGGAACTCCCTTTACAATGCTTTGTCTCGCATCACAGAAATTCCAATCACAGAGTTGAACACTCTTTGTTCTAGACTAGAGATCAGAGAGTATCAGTTCCTGAAGGAGTACTGTACAGTGCTCAAACCACTTGCTGTGGCATTAGATATATTACAAGGAGAAGATAACTGATATTATGGCATTCTCCTGCCAACACTGGAGATTCTTATGTCCAAATTGCTTGACTTTAAGGATGGCCTGTCCTGCATGACAGCTGGCATGCCTGATGCCATTGTACAAGTAAATGCAGTAATCAATAAAATGAGAATAGGCCTACATTAAACTATGCTGTATTTATGCATATTAGTTATAAGCCTAATATTCATGGGCCTAATACATTTTCCACATTGGTAACTAGTAAAATATGTTATGTCTCATACTGCAGGCAATCAAAGACAGATTTTCAAACATCTTAGACAGCAAAGATGCCCTTATTGCTGCAGTCACATTGCCCAAAGTCAAGGTCTGTTGGCTCAAAGAAGGGACAAGGATGTCAGACCCAGATTCCTGAGGAGCAGCAGGCGAGACCAGCAGAACAGAGACCTGACCACTCCAGTCATAATGACTTTTTTGCATTTGAGGAGGAGCAGCAGACTTCATCTTTAGAGACAGAAGTCATGGAATACCTGAAATCACCTAAAACTGACACTGAGGTTTTTAGACAGTTCCCCAGAATCAAGGATATCTCAAGGCAATACAACACTCCAGCACCATCAAGCACACCAGTTGAAAGGCTTTTCAGTCAGGGTGGTATTGTTCTGACCCCAAGGAGGAACAGACTGTCTGACAGGAGATTTGAGATCATTTTATTGAAGAGATACAACCACTGTTTCACTGGAGAAAATGAGAAATTAATTGTGTGGTAAATTTATGATCATCATGGCCTTTTTTGTGCATATGATAACATACAAGGCACATTTTCTGTTGCTTCATTTACAGCCAGTGTGGTGAAATTAATGTGTTGGTGCTGTCTCACCTGATTGCCCATATAGCCTCCATTTTTTATTTTGTGTATTTTACTTTGAAGCATTTGTTTGTACGTACAGGGCTAATAGTTATTTGTGTTTTCAAATGAGTTTCTTTAGGCCTATAGCCTACTTTTCACTTTGAGCAGTGGTATAGGCTACATGTGTTGTAACTTTTATTTTTGTATCATTTTACACTGATACCTAATTCATATACCCACCCACACACACATGCATACCCCCATGTACACACACATCCACACACATGCACACCTGCCCATAAAGAATACACACAGCTTACACCAGATAGGTAGATAAAGTTAATATGACTTCACTCAGGCTTGTTACCTGGAATGTGCGTGATCTTGGCTCTAAACACGAAAGACTAAAAGTCCTTAATCACTTAAATAATCTACAAGCAGACATTGTCTTACTACAAGAGACTCACTTAGTCAGATTGCCAGTTCACTTCACCACAATTCCCTCACATACACTCAGCAAACTATAATTCTAGACAGAGAGGAGTAGCTATCATGATCAATAAAAACTTAAACTTCACACATAAATACACTATTATAGAGTCAGAAGGTAGATACATAATACTTAACCTAGTAATCAGTAGCACAGACTTGTGCATCTGTAACATATTTGGACAAATATTGATGACCCCTCCTTCTTTCACAATTTTTTCTCCTCACTCTCCACTCACCTCGACAAAACACTCATAGTGGTAGGGGACTTCAACATGGCACTCAACCCAGAACTTGATAGATTCAGTATAGCAGGAACAAAATGGAACTGGCAATCAACAGAGACACTTAAAGAATACATGAGTAATTATGGTTGATGCTTGGCACTCCTGTCATCTTTTGCTGTCAAAAGAATACAACTTCTCACCTGTACACAATTCCTACTCACAAATTGACTACTTTCTCATCAACAGCTCATTTCTGTCGGATGCCACGGACACTCAGATTCACCCCATCACCATTAGTGACCATGCACCAGTCTCACTCACTCACTTATTCTCATTTTCTACCACTTTAGCCTCCACTGAGGGTTGCAGGCACTGGTGCCTAAATCCACCTGACATAGGGCAAGAGGCAGGGTACACCCCTGGACACACATCCACACATAAAGACAACCAGTCAGTCTCACATTCACACCTATGGGCAATTTAGAGTGTCCAATTGGCCTAATCCCCAATCTGCATGTTTTTGGACTGTGGGAGGAAGCCGGAGTGAGAACCCACACGCGCACGGGGAGAACATGCAAACTCCATGCAGAAGGGTCCTTGTCCTAACTGGGTCACAAACCCAGGACCTCTTGATGCAAAGGCAAGAGTGCTTAACCACTACACCAACCGTGTAAAACAAAAAATAAAAACAATGGGGACTGCTTATGCCGCATCCTAAGATGAACAT
Source organism: Brachirus orientalis (assembly GCA_016785285.1). Taxonomy (NCBI): domain Eukaryota; kingdom Metazoa; phylum Chordata; class Actinopteri; order Pleuronectiformes; family Soleidae; genus Brachirus; species Brachirus orientalis. Next base: position 120,084 of record JAFBJR010000668.1, read on the forward strand.
ATGCTGAGTAATATAAGAAAATTAAATAAAATAATCAAAAGAAAAAAGTTCCAACTGGAGAGATTACACTTGGAAAACTTTGAGCATAACACATACCACTGCGCTGCCTCCTTGAGGGTGGATCTCTGTCTCCCTCTCTGTCTCTCCTTCTGTCTGTCTACCTTTCTGACTGTCTGTATGCCTAACTCTGTCATGAGTTTGCTCTGCCTCCCTCTCTCCTCCTCTCCCCTGCCTGTCTGTGTAATCAACTCACCTGCGTTGGAGCGCACCTGCCAGTAATTCCTTCATCTGTTCCGGCTTTCATATACTACTGGGTTGCAGTATCTTGTCGCCAGTTCATTGACAAACTTGTCGTTGTTTGTTCCTGTTTTCTATGAATTACTGCTACTGTGTGTTATCTCCTGATTGCTGCACTGCCTCACCAGCCGCTGGAGCGGCTCCCTTCTGCACTCCGCTGAACTGTGTTTCACTGCCACTGAAGCGGCTCTCCTTCCCCGTGCACTGCCTGAGCCATGTCTCTCATCACCAGACTAACCCAGGGCCCTCACTTCCCCTCTTGGAGGATCGCCTCATTAACCCCTTGCACATTATCTGATTATACAACTGTTGAACTCTTTCTTGCCTCTGAATGTGTCTGCATTTGGGTCCTGCCTCCCACTGTGTATACGAACTGGCCAAAAATATGGATCCGGCAGGTGCGGATTTGCTTCGCCAGGCTCTTGGATGCCCCTAGGTGGGCTACTGCTTTGTGGGAGAGGGATTCTTCCATCTGTCAGTCATACCAATTATTCACTAGCAAACTAAGACGAGTAATTGATCATCCCGTTCAGGGCAAGGTTGCGTCCACACAACTAATGTCAATTCACCACGGCACCAGATCAGTGCCACCAGAATACGCACTAGATTTCCACATCCTAGCTGCACAGAGTGGGTGGGATAATGTCACTTTACAGGGTGCATTTACTCACGGGTTAACAGACCGTATCAAGGATGAATTAGCCGCCAGAGATGAGCCCCTGACATAGATTTGCTCATTTCACTCTCCATAAAACTGGATAATTGCCTCGTCAGTAAATTCAGGCGATCCTGTCTTTCTTCTACCGAACGTCAACACTGTTTACTTTCCAGATTATGTTTAGATTGTGGTAAATACGGTCACCTTCGCGTCTCTTGTCCCCTGTTGCCAAAAGCCAGGGCTCGCCAGTAAAAAGGAGGACGCTGGTGAGCCGTAAAGTTTCCTCCTCCGTTAATGTAATCCATCATATGACCATCTCTATCCCTCTCTCTGTTCTCATTGATTCTCTGTCCGTCTCTCTGCCTGACAGTCCGTCTCTCTCTCTAATTTTCACTCTCACACCCTTCCCCTCACTCTGTCTCTCTCTCTCCCTTTCCTTTTCACTCTTCCTTCCTTCTTTCCTTCTTTCCTCTGGTATATCCACTTCCCATCCCCCTGTCCGGTCCGGTTACCCAACATCACACAGTCAGAAAATAAATGAAAAAGAATAAAATTTATAAGTTCAGGACGAATATCACAGACTCTACGTGTGCACAGCAGATCTGTTCAACACCACAAGGCATGCAATCAATGGTACTACATGTCCTAGGCAGTGGACAGGACAGGTTATAAAAAAACAAGCTTAGTCGAAGCCCGCTAATGCTGTGAAGTGATTGTGTATATAGCTCCGCCCCCACTCTGGCAAATATATTGGCAATCCCCAGTTCTTATGCTGCCGATTGAAAAATACATAAGCAAAGGATTGACGGAATAATGATGGAGCTGGTACGCCTCACATACAATGTCGGTGGAAGTTTCTGATGCTGCAGCGGAGACACATTCAGTGGAATCCCAGGGTAACAGTGAGATAAAGACGTGAACATATTCTTAAGATATTGAAAACTTAAGTTGAAGATTTTATCAGCTGACTAAAATCTGTTTTTCCTTGTGTTATGGGCAGTGCTCACAGCACAGTGTGAACCATCACTATAATTGCAGTGTCATGTTTCCATCTCCTGCTGATGTTTGGTACAGTTGTAGGTGTAAAGAATATTTGTTTGCTTTTTTTGTTTTCTCTCAGATATTAATGGCTTTTAAACCGCATGGTTCTCTGGGCCAAGAAACAGAGCCAGAACTGAGCCAAGAGGGAATGAGACATCAACATCCAGAGAGACCAAGACACAGACTGATGGAAGAGAGAGATAAGAAATGCTGCTAAGACATGATTGGACATTAAAGGATGGTCAACAGTGTTCAAACTGTACATATGAATGTCCACAGGTGAAACATCTTAATTGTGGGTCGTTAAAGGACTTGAAAGAAACAATGGCCATGATTGGGTCCTGGCTGCTTTTCATTTCACACAACTACGCATGCTCATTCCCTGCTGAAGAAGCCTGGACTTGACCACATGGCTATTGAAAGGGATAGACCCATGTCAAAATTACTTTTTATTTCAGACATTGCTCCTATGTAGATATCAGTATTTTAGTGTTTTCAGTATTTATTTTGGAGCTGGAGCTGATCCCAGCTGACTTTTTGTGGCACTATAAAGTATGGAGTGCCTCAAGGGTCAGTTTTATGGCCCTTTGTTGTATTTTGTTTGTCTATAGGGTACTTCCCTTAGATTGCATTATATCCCATTTTATGCAGATGATACTAAGGGATACATCCCTGACTCCTGGCCTTATTATAAAATGTAGTAATCCTCGCTTGAAAGGAGCCATGAAACCCTGGCATGATTCCACAGGTTTGAGATCTCATCCTCCACTGAACAGTTTGGGTCACGTGATCATAGATAGTATCCTCCTGTGTTTACACAATTGTCAGTTTACATTGTACATGCAAATGCACATATCAGATTTATTTTCACATATGAATGAGGCCTGAATATGATCTGACAATATCTGAATCCATGTGCTCTTTTCCTGTTTACACTGTCACAGGTCACATCTGACACACGTGGCAGGAAAATATCAGGATTGGTTCAAGTGCATAAGACGTTGGATGACCAACAACTTTATACAGTTATTGGCTCATTAACAGTCAAATACTGCCATCATTAAAGAAACTCAAAACATGTTAAATCTCTTGCTGAAGTTAATGTGTCATTTCACCCTGATTTTAGCCTTTTAAACATTTTTAATAACCTACAAAGGATGTAGGTTCTGGCTCTGGCTTATCCATTTACTGCAGAATGTGCCAAGATTTTCTCTGCAGCCTTTATACATTTTATATCAGTGGGCAGCTGCAACACAGATCTTTTTATATATTTGTATATGTTACCTCAGTCAGTGTTATTTATATCCACATATATGAGAATGGTTATGCGCTGATATAAAGACTCGCTAACATCTTAGCTGCAGCGTTAGGCAGTGAAGGGGACATAAATAAAATTTTATTGCACTGAATAAGAGGAACGTGTTGAGTTTTTACATGTCTTACCTGAGTCTCTGACTGTATACATGGTTCATGACTGGGTGAACTGGGTCGCAGTGAGGCTGGAGTGCTGGGTGATTGTGGAGGTCTGGGTGCTAACTTTCTTTCGGGGATATGTCTTATGAGCTGGCCTAGAGCCCCACCGCCCTGGAGACATGGTGCCTTGAGGTGGGAATCTCAACATGGCCATGAGCTTGGAAAAATTGTCTCTAGTCTCTGTTGGGTCCTTACAGATCGAGTCCTTCTTGTATCAAGGTTTGGACCCAAATGCAGGAGACAAGGTAGTTGTGACACGGATTTAACAAACAAGTCACATGATTAAAACCTAGCATCAGAACTAGAAAAACCTAAAACAAAGACAAAAAGACAGAGCTGGTGAAGTGAAGAAGATGTAAACCAATGACAAACAAGGGATGAGACACCATGAAATATGACTTGTGAACAGTAGTGAGCATGTGGGCAATGTTCATTGTATTCAAGAAATATAAACAGAAAAAAGTAAGAAAATTAAATTTGAATATAAAGTGCAAATTAATATTAGTGACACTTGTTTGGTGCAAATAATACAACTATAATTAATGCAATTTATTAGTGTTTATTAGTGTTACATTTCTAACTTCTCTGAGGTAATGGGAGGGGGACCCCAAAACAAATTCAGCTTAGGGCCCTGTAAAAGCATGGGCTGGCTATGCCTATAGTGACCATAGGATAAAGTAATCAGACTCTTACTTTGATGCTCTAGCCCCATGGTTCTCAAACTGTGGTACGTGCACCTCCAGTGGTACATGAGCTTCCTCTAGTGAAACTTGGTGTGTATAAAATAAAACAAATAACATGAAATGAAACAAATAACAAAATAAATAAGATAATGATAATTAGATTCACCTTATCTCTCACTCCATCTTAATCTAATTTCACTGTACCAGTGCGTGAAGTATATGTGAGGAAGAGGAGGGTGAGAGAGCTAATTATTATTGCCTCCTGCTTCTTTACACCACTTTATTTTAACTTTGGTGATAATGGTGTTACTTCCAAGAGCTCAATATTTGGTATAAAAAGGTGGTATAAAAAGTTCAGTCTAGTGTTATCGCAGTCTGAGCCAAAATGTAACAAAGAATTTGGAATGAAAAATCTTCGTCAACATTCACATAGGACTCTGTCTTCTCTTTTGAGCCACGTCTTATATTTGTCATTCAAAAGCCACACGATTAAAAACACACTTGACTGGCATTTCTGCAGATTACATAATGTGGCATAAGTGGGTGGTGTTCATGCAACTCTGATATTTTTTGATATTTTTCAAAACATTCACTTAATTCCAAACCATTTCCAGATCTGAAAAGAGTTTCTCATTTCAAGACCTTTCCATGAATTTCATGACTGTGGGTGTCAGTACTCTGTGGACGTATGTGTGAAGAGAGTGGAGAAAAAAGTCAACTGCAGCTAGAAACAAGGAGAGAGACTTCAACATCGACTGATCAATTCATAGAATATTTATTTTACAGATAAATTATTTCCACATTTATATTTCTTTTTAATGTGATAGACATCTTTTCAGAATAACACTTACTGGAATGAAATCATTTGATGTTTAAGTAGATTAGTGTTTTGATTCAACATGTACTTGACAAAGTACAAAAAAAAAACAAACAAATATGAACACAAACATAAACAGACACTTGAAATCACAGATGATATCAACACATATCACTGGTAGCTTAATGGTGACTTTTTTTTTAACCCTCTCAGAGCCCACAGTCGGAGATTTACACAGCACTTCAGTATTTCCTCTGAGGGCTAATTTTTCTATATATGTTTATTAAATATCCCATCGCACTATGCGGCACGATTACACTTTTTCCTCTTCGATAAGTATCTATCAATACCAATATCAGTCCGATACACACAGTTTACACCTTTTAAACTATGAAGCTGTAAACAACACATTTGTGCCACTTCAAGCTATTTCAATGACATTAATTGTAATTCAACAACTGTGTAGTAAATACACATAAAGAAAAACAGCCCAAAACATTACGGAGAATCCTATCAGCTCATCCCTATCTTTATTACACATATTTTATTGATCAACCAGCACTGGTTACTGACCACTTACTCGATTGTACTCAGCCTTGGGCTTCATGATTATGTGTGGTGGTTACAGAGTAGGGAAGTTTTGGACTGAGCAGGAGGAGGAACTGCTCCAAAAACAGGGTCATTTTTTATTAACAATTAGCATTCACTGCTGCAAGAACCAACCTTCATGACTCAAACAACCCACACAGGAAGTGAACAAGCATGACTCTGTCTGTTTCAAAAAATCTTTATTCTAAGGGGCTTGAAAACTCTGTAGTAGTGAAGACTGAGCACTAACAGTGAATCAAGTGTTGGGTTTTATAATTAAATTATAGTGAGTGCTGTTGCCATAGTGTTGTGGTTCACACCTACACTTTCTATTCATTATTCACCACTTTAACCTCACCACATGAGGGTCGCAGGACTGCTATCACCGAGTGAAAGGCAGGGTCACACTCTGGACAGGTCACCAGTCCATCACAGGGCCAATACACAGGGAGGAACAACATTCACTCTCACAGTCTAAAGTCTGTCACACCAATGGTCAGTTTAGTGTACATTTACCCTCTGTGTGTTTTGAGGAACAACTGGAAAACCTGGAAAAAAACCCACACCCACATGGAGAGTCAAAGGAAACGCCATACAGAGAGGCCCGAACCAGCAACAGTGGTAGCCACGTGCTCCACCGTGTGGCCCCCTGCACTCTTCAGTCTGATTGTATTGGACTCCATCAATGGACTTCCATTGTGAACTCCCATTTAAAAAGACAGATTGTTCCAGAAAACCTAATGAGGTCAATTCGAGTACCTTTAAAAATGTGCTAAAGAATGTAGGTCTATTTCTGTCAAATGGAAACATAAAGATGTTGGAGGAATAGTTTGTGAGGGAAGTATTTAAAAAATAAACTCCCACTGTGAGCTCTTTTCAGTCTTCTAACCCCGAGTACACAGTACACATTAGTTTTCCTCAGAAGGCAGCTTAGACCACAACTTCAGGATAAATACTTAGTATTAAGCAACATGAATGTTAACCAAACAAAGATGAAAACTGGTTCTGATGATAAATCGACAGGAATCACAGTTGTTTAGTCGAGCGTTCACGTCAGTGCTCTGAGATGAAACACACGATGAAAGTTCAGTCAGGAGGTTGACACGACTTGGACTGGCAAATATTGATATCTGGTGAGGTTTGATTGGCTGCTTTGCCTCATCATGAATGAAACATGCTGAACTGAATGATTTAAAGACAAATAAAAAAGAAACACCTTCTCAGGATGTCCCTTACACTTGTGTGTGTGAGTGTATGGAGACGAGGTGGATCAGAAAGGTCTGTAGTTCCAGAAACTAGAGAAGACTGAAATCTGCAAAGAAAAAAAAGAAGAAAGATAATCTTAGTTTGGATTAGTCCAGTTGAGATTAACTGGCAAACATCCAGTAAAAGCAGAAAAGTTCAAAAGTTCAAATATTACATCTGTCTACTACCAATGGAATAACTAACATACAGATTTAAATGCAAGATGGATGATTTTTGTAGGATTTGGACCCCTTTCTTTAAATATACAGGTAAAGACTCACAACCATTGTATTAAAAGGGATGATAGATGGCAATGAGGACAACTGGTTAACTGATGTTTTTGGGCCAGAAGGTTGGACATTAATTTACTTAGTTTTTCATTGGTTCAAAAAAAATAGCATTTTCTCTCAAAATTGACATTATTTTCTTTATTTCCCATCTTTTTTGCTGATATGTATTTGCTGCATTGCTGTCAATTTTAATGGGACTGTTTCCTTATCTCTATGTGGGAATGTGTATGTGTATGTACATACACTTTCGATTATATACATTTTCCATCCAAAAGTGTAGTAAAAAAAAAGGCAACTGGACTTAGTTGAATTTCTTGAAGACGTTTCGCCTCTCATTCAAGAGGCTTCTTCAGTTCTGTTTGACTGGTGGAGAGTCTGGGACTTATAAACTCTGTCAGGTTCTTGGTCCATGGGGTGTGGTTTGGACAGGAAGGGGGTGTGAGTTGTTAACTAAAGTTGTTTTTCAGACAATAGCCAATATCTAACGACCCTTTGACGACTTAACGACTCATCTAACCTTTTAGTTCACTCTTGGATGAGAGGCGAAACGTCTTCAAGAATTCAACTAAGTCCAGTTGCCTTTTTTTACTACACTTTTGGATACCATGACCTGGATGACTGAGAATCTTCACAGACATACATTTTCCATGTCCTCCCAGTTATACTTGCACAGCTTATTAATATAGGAAGACGATTTTACGAGTGTATTGTACTGCGTATATATCACATGTAGTGATATACACAGTATATACGCAGTATATCACAACATGTGACTTGTTTGTGGCCATGGAGACTTGTTGTTTGTCGCCATGTTGTTTTGTTGTTTGTTGTCTGTGTTCATGTCTGTGTCAGAAAATGCAATAATAATATTATTTAAAAAAAAATAATAATAATACATCTGTTCATTCTGAAGCAAGAGTTAATGCACCATAATGTTCACCTGAATGAGTTCAGTCAAGTGTGAACTGTATATTATCTATAATATAATCTAATATATATTGTTATTTATTTTCAACCACTCCTTCCTGATGTAGAGCAGATAAAACTGAAATGTACAAATCATAAACACACAGAGAAAGAGAGGGGAAAAAAATACATGAATACAAAAAATACATAAAGCATGGGAATATAAATGAACTTAAACAAACCTACCAGAATATGTTCCCTTGCTTATGCTACATCATCTTATTTCCAAACCACCTCAACCCTACTTGTTACTTCATAAGGAAATATGTTGATAGTTTAAGTTATGCTCGTAATGATAAGGTTGTACATGTTCCCTTTTACACTGGTACTGTTGTTAAATTTATAAATAAATCTGACAGATGTCACAGGATCAGCAGCTTTTTACAAGCCTCTAATGTTTCTGTTGTAGCATTGTTTTCTGATGTAATCTGTAGCCCTAAAATGAATTCCATTCATTCCAATAAATAAAAAGAGGATAACCATTCATTATCCTATACAGTATAATGAGGTTTCCCATTATACTGGCCAAAACAAATAAACCACATATTTGAATATTTTAGCTTGACTACATTCTTTGTGTCATTGTTTCAGTGAGCTTATGTAGTGTCACAACATTTGTTTTGATACAATTTTCAATACAACTTTTCACTTTTATTGGTCACAGAAGGTCAAATCCAGGGATGCAGGATATTATGGCATGATATCAGTAGGGACTGTTAAAATCTGATACACCGATACAGCTAATGATGAAAACAGTAGGCAGAATAGGCTGTTGTTAGGACCCCCAGAAACTACTGTGAAGAAAATGTATATCTACATCTGCTGTGGCATGAGTATGTAAAATATTACATATATTTCTCTCCAGAAGAAAGTAAATGATATATTGCATATATGTATCAGTATCAGTTATTGGCTCAACCAATCCCGATAAATTTGTCATGTCTGGTCTGAGTTGCTCCTATGTTGCCACTGTTTATGTTTGTTTTTTTTGTATTCCTTGGGGGTGCCACTCTGTTCTTTTCCAGGAGTCTGGGTGACAGGTGAGGCGGGACTCCAACCAGCACAGCTGCTCCTCATTTCCCAATTAGTACCCGCCTTATTTAAACCCGGATTTCCCGTGTCTCCTCGTCAGCGCGTCTTCTCTACCCAGTCTGGTAACCTCGTCAAGCCACCCTGCCTCGTATTCTCTCTCTAGCCTTTTTTGCAACAGTGTTCCTAATTTTTCGATTCCCTCCTAATGGTCGCCTTTTTTCTTTTTCCCTCCAGCTACCCCGTGTTTCCTGAGCTCCGTCTCACCAGCTGGCCAGACTCAGCGCTTTTAGTTGTTTATGGACTGGTTCCTTTTTTGTTTCGTTGGATTAAAATTGACTTTGTTACCCCCTTCATTTCAGTCTCCACCCTTGGTCCTTTTTTCCTAGTTTAACGATTAGCCCCAAATCGTGACAATATTGGCATATCTCCTGAATCCCTGGTTGAATCAGTGGATACGTTTAATACCCTAGTGACTAACTTACAGTGTCTAAAACACAAAATACAGTAAAACTGTTTGGAACAGTTGGAACATTTTCTCTTAAGGAGGAAATGATAGCCTCTAAGAATCTGGTTAATTCAGAAAAAGAGCTCATTTGTTTTCATTTTTCTAAGATGAAATATTCTCTTTCTATTGTTTAAGCCTGAAAAAACATCAAGATATTATTTACACATCAAGATACAATTGACTCTATGCACGGAGCATCACTTACAACTTCTGCTAAAATATAAGGCAGCTCCTTCACTTCCGGCCAGTTGTTATTAAGGGGAAACTTGGACTCTGTGAGTTAACATTATTGTAACTTATGTTTTTGATTGAAAACATTTCCATTTTAGTAGTTATTTTTGTTAATTTTAGTAGTTATTTTTGTGGTTAGATCTGAAGAATTGTTTAAATTTCTGTGTTGTGAGGGGACAACAGTGTCCAGCCTGCATTAAATTCCTGAATTCCTCACTAAACACTCTTGGTAACATCTGCAGACACTAGTGTATAGTTGGGCTGGATTACTTAAAACTTTGGAACAGTGAATGTGACAGAGTTCTGTTGCACCTTGTCTTTGAGCTGCTGACACAGCTGCAGGGAGATGGTGAAGAACACCAGGGTGTCACTGAGCCAGGGAACCACACACTCCACCTTGTGCACATGGCTCACCTCGAAACGGTTGTTGTTGAGCTCGCTGTGGAGGAAAGTGTTCCCGAGAAAAGACACAACTTAGAAAATACAACTTTACTCTCTAATTGTAGAATACTCTGATCTACACTAATCTTCATACATTAATAAAGATAAGAGCTTCTAAAGGTTATAAATGAATATGTGCAAGATGGCTACCTCCATGTTTTGCTATAGAACTAACAGTGTCAAGATCAAGCCATTTACAACAATCTTCAAACTAAAGATAAGAAAAAAACAACTTGTCTGCTCTTAAAGTGATAAAATAAGCCTTAAACTGTCAAGGTTGTGTCAAATTAAATCATATACTTGAAAATGATAGTGCAGAGAAACATCTGACAGCTTCTCTGTCCGGTTTCATTAGGTTTCAGTGCTAAGCTGACAACAGATATCAGACAACAGAACACATTTCTACATTACATTCAAACATACATCCATTATTAAAAGCTTCAACATCTTACAACATTGCTCCAGGGTTGTGCAACACTGAACTTCCTGCTGGCTTGAAGTTCTGTTGAAATGACAGAGAAAAACAGACATCAGTCATGAAACCTTTGAATAATTTCATGTTGCAGGGTCAACATCTTCAAACCTTAGTGGTGTTTGGAGGCAATACGTGAAGCTGGTAGACAGTCAGACACAGTTTGCTTAGATTGATGTAAAAGTTCACCATCACATCTCCAGGCATGGGAGGAGTGAACATTTTCTGTAAGAGAAATGGAAAGACAGGAATATGGAATAGGATTATACCTACTCCACACAAATTTCTAACAACAGATATTTTATGCTCTCCTTTTTGTAAATAAAACTTCATCCACAAGGATTCGTTTTGAAACAATCTCTCCATCTACATGATAATGCAGGGAGAATCACTGTGATGAGACAGACAGTGACAGTGATGTTCTAGTCATAATTGTCTCTCCATTCTTCTGAAAGGGCAATTTTGTTCACTAAATTATCCCACCATCCGGAGGTTTGTCCACAACCGGTCTGGTCCAAAACTAGCATCAGCGTTGGGTGATTGTGTGTCTGAGTTGAGAAAGTTGAAGTTGGAGTGAGTTTATTACTTATTCTTTTCTGCTCCTGCAGATGGTGGATCAGGACTGACGTAAAACAGCACCTTCGCAGTCACATGGAATAAGCCATGTTTTCCACAACTACACATAAATGGTGAACCCAGAGTTTTTCAAATGCAGGAAAAAAAAGCTCTGTTTTTAATGTGTGGACGAGGCTTTAGGTGTCACGCTGAACCAACCTAAGGAAAGTTAACTCGAGGATAAAATTCAAAGCCTCTTCTTCTTTTGGTTTCTGTCTTTAGGGGGTGCCACAGCAGATCATCTGCCTCCATCTTATCCTCCCTTGTGTCTTCTTCTGTTACACCAACTGTCCTCATGTTCTCCTTCATAACATCCATGAACCTTCTCTGTGGCTCCATCTTCAACATCCTTTGTCCAGTATTACTATCCCTCCTCTGCATGTGACTAAACCATCTCAAACTATCTGTGTGAGTAAACACAAAGTGGACGAGGCATTTCATGATGGTGAATCATGCCTGCATCATATTTCACTTGGAACTGTAAAGATAATATTAACAATAATAATACATTATATTTACATGCACCTTTTAAAACACACAAGCACACTTTACAGAAACAAAACAGTACAATAAAACAACAGAGAAGGACGACACAGTAAACAGAAAAATAGAACAATGAAACTACACAGAGTGAGCTATTTTGAACAGGTGAGTTTGAGTCTGGATGACAGAAAGCTTCACTTCTGCTCATTAATACACAAATGTGTATTAACTATCATACAGTGTGTGTAATGTGTGTGTACTCTTCACCATCAGACCACTGGTAGCCAGCTCAGGCAGAGTCATAGAGGCCGGGGTGGTGAGGCGGTTTCGTGCTCGGGTCAGCTGGAGCATCACTGCATCCATGAGCTACAGCAGCAGCACCACAAAACATTAAGTTAGTGTGAGTGAGACAGTAAAAGAGTGGGATCTCATCTGTGATTGGACCCCGCTGCCCTGAACTGGGACTGACCTTATTGACCTCAGCCCCCGTCTGGAAGTGGTAGGACTCATCACGGCTGTTGAGCAGCTGCAGAGCCTGGCTCACATGGTTCCTGGCATCCTGGATCTGGATGAGACGAGACAAGAGGGAGGTGAAATTGTAATGAATAAGATTTCAGCATGAACATTAAGACGATTTCAGCATGAACATTAGTGGCATGTCAGGCAACAGCTCCTAGTTTTGTGTTTTTATTCATTATTTTTGTGCCTTTTCTTGTGTGTGTTTAATGGATTATCATGACTACTTTTTTCTTCAACTTTTTCTCTGTTTTAAGTCACTAAGTCTGCGAGTCTTTAGGGTTTATCTCCTCAGGCAGGTCATTGATTATCAATATTTTCAATTAATCCTTGATTATTTTCTAGATTAATCAATTAGTTGTTTTGGTTATAAAATGACAGACATTTTTTTTACTTAAGCTTTGCCAACATAATCATAATAATATATGATATACAAAACATAATGATTATAAAGCATTATTATTGTATAGGTCTGCCTTGGAATTGTCACAATAATGAATGATATGTCTGAGTTATAGAGTTAAACACGTGTTCAAGTTAAAAAAATCTACTTAGAAAATAGTAAGAACAAAACAAAGCAAGGATTTGTGTATGGAAGCATTTTAGATTGACTGACAGACCTTGACCTCCATGTTCCTGAAGACATACAGCATAAACACTGACCTGCTGCAGCTTCCACTGCTTGTCCTCTCTGAACTGAAAGTGCAGCACTTGGCTACTTTTTGCAACCTTCAGGTTTATGTCCTGTTGAGAAAATTAAACTGTAAACAAGACATGGATTTAGCTTTAATCACACTTTAATGTACAAACAAATAGAATTAAGAACTAGAACTAGTCAAACTCACAGCTTGAGTCAAAGCCTCTCCCTGCAGAGTCAGCACCCCCTTCACTTGATCCATGCTGCAAAAAGTCACATTTGACATTTGACTCCACAGAGAAGCAATAGGAAATGCATATTATAGCATGTGATGGGAGGATATCTAACACTGAGATTACAACATGACATTTTTTAACTGACTTCATGCCTGTTGCTTCCTCCTTATATCACAACAGGGGAACAGCCTAATCTCATGAACTGAGTGGACCACCTCTTATACCTCATTTAGACCTGGTAATAACATCCGTCCTGAGCAATCCAATATGCAGATCACGCTAAGTACAAGTCTGAATGCTCCCAATCTGTCCTCCAATTTTAAAAAATCACATCCCTGAGGAGCACAAACATAATCCATCCTCAGGACAGATTAGAGACCACCTCTTCATCTGACAGTTATTTTTATAATGGTTAAAATGGTTAAATGGTTAATGGTTAAAATCTTATTTCAGCACTTTGAAATGAAATGCTTAGACACATGTAGTATTACGTTGAGCTGCCGAGGATGAAGTTTTCCTGTTTGAGCTGACTCTCCAGGCCTGGAGTTGGCATTGAGAAGCGCCTAGATGCCTCCTGTTGACAACAGCACAGCAAAATTAGAAATTAGGATTAAAACTTGATTTAACATTGACATTGTAGATGCATTCATTTAATGAAATTGCTCAGACTTGCATATAATCTTTTACACAATAATAATTCTAGGCTTCAGTACAATCAAAAACCTTTTTTATGACCCACTGAAACTACACTACATTTCCCTATTTGATTGTATTTTTGTACCTGCAACTCAGTTTCTGTATTTGGTTGTATTCCTGCTGCTACGATTTTGTCAGCACATATAGACATAGTTTTGCTCTGTGTATTTTGGTTTCCATTTACTATTTAGTAACTACACTTCTCTGAGTCAGATCTCTATTTGTAAGATCTGAGAGATATTTTTGAGAATCAAAATGTACATACACACTTAAGACAAAGACATGAAAATTACTGCAAAAAAATCTGTTGTTTTACCAATGTAATAATGACCGTACATGACAATTACTTTTTAATCAATGAATTGTAAAACATCCAGGAAAAAACTATATATAATACGACCTACCCTTACACTTGTTTGTATATATATATACACAAACAAACTATTGGAGATTTTCGGAGGATGAGGGTGAGGTTTGTTGTGTTTTAGGTGGTTTGCAACACAAAGCACTGTGATGTGTGCAAAGCCATGAACATCCAGTGCTGAAAGAGTGGCTGTGGGTGCGACCTTATTTAGTATCAACTGAGTGTGTTGTGGGGCCACATGGTTGATGTAGTGGTTAGCACTCTTGCCTTTGCAGCAAGAGGTCCCGTGTTCGCAACCCAGTCGGAACAAGGGCCCTTCTGCATGGAGTTTGCATGTTCTACCCGTGTGTGTGTGGGTTTTCACCGGGTACTCTGGCTTCCTCCCACAGTCCAAAAACATGCAGATTTGGGGATTAGGCTAATTGGACACTAAATTGCCCGTAGGTGTGAATGTAAGAGTGAATGGTTGTCTGTCTCTATGTGGCCCTGTGATGGACTGGCAACCTGTCTTGCCCTATGTCAGCTGGAGTGAGGCACCAGCGCCCCTCACTGGAGGATAAAGTGGTAGAAAATAAGTGAGAGTGAGTGAGTGAGTGTGATGTGTTCTATCTCCTGATGTGTATTTGTTCTAAAACATACTGATGCACATACAATAAAAAAAGGTTTCATTAAGTCATACACACCACCCAGAATCGGTGAATTTAAAGAAGCAATGATAAGAGAACTGTGATTAAGAACTTCAAAACATGCCTATTTGCTGTTTTTCTGGCCACAACAGTATCTGGACTAAAGTCTCTGATAGTTTGTCCTCAAGAGTTGAAGTGTTTCTGGACCACAGTGCAGGTCATGCATCCTTGAATAGTCTCTGACTCCATGACTTTCCTCCACAGAGTCCAGACCACATTCACTCTACCTCTCAATGCTGAAGTTGTGTTTTGTAGTTATTTTTATGGAGGGAACCACTGAGTTCTGTAAACTGTAAACACAGACATGAAACCTCAGAAACGACTCTAAATGCTGTAGTACATATATGGCAGGTCTGTGTGTGGTGCTGTTGTGCTGCTACACTAAAACCAGAGAAGATGTTGAGCATGCACATAAAGCATGCACATAAAGCATGCGCATTGAGTACAAACTTGTTGAACATAAAGTTTTATTTGAATAAGTATACATTATAACGTATACAATCACATAAACAGAGACAGAATGAAGAAAGTCAGGGCGACTAAAAGGAAAGACCAAACAATCTCCAAACACAAGAAGAGGAAGATCATTGTTTTTCCCAAAGTAAATGTAGAAGCCCAAATCATATTTTAGCAACTGGAATACTACATGTTACTATTGGCACTAGCTTTTAACTTTAAAGGTATTTAAAGGCTGAGGGGCTATAATGTCAAAAATATGTCCCAGGCAAACTCCCAGAGCATTCCTTGATAAAGGTAACTAAAATTCTACTTTTGTAGTGTATTTCAGAACATAGTGTGGTTCTCTATTTGGTTGCATAAATTCCTTCAAAGTTCATTCTAAGCCACAGCTGACAATTTATTTTTCCCCAACATGGCATATAACAAGTAAATATGTCATCATGGGGACTGGTCCTTTAAAAACCATAATTTCACCCACATCAACCAGCCCTTAATATAGCTGTATAAAAGAACACTTACCTTAAGGACATCCTGCAGCTGCTTGAGAACAGCATGCACTTCTTCTTTCAGCAGCCAGTTGAACTCCTCCTCCTACCAAAATAAATAAAGATACATGCTAAGTAGAATTAAAAAACAATAACAACAACAACACAGGGATACAAGATGGTACAGCATGACTAAGTAATAGGAAAAGATCAGGGAGGCTTTTCCAGCACTTTATCCTCCATATGAGGGTCGTAGGAAGTCACTGGAGCTGTCATAAGCAAGAGGTGGGCATTTGTATTTATGTTGATGTGTTGTGTTTTTAGTTTTGTACTGTAAACCACTTGGCTTTGAAAAACTCACCTTTCTGTAGAATTTTTACAGCTCATCAGTATAGCTTATTTTTAGAGCTTTATGTCTTTGATAAACTTGTAATTTGAACTCTTTCAGTCATGTGATGCAATTTCATTTGTAGCAAACGTTAAAACTAAAAGCAATGCAATAGAACATACAGTAAACCAAGAAGAATACACACTGACATAAAGATAGATGATATTAGGGCTTATAAGATTAATCAATTAACTGTCAACTAATTTTATGATCAATTAATTGGTTTAAATGTTTGTTTTGAGAATGAAAACTAGGATTGCAAGGGGGTGGTAAATGCCTGGTAACTTCGTAAATTTATGGGTATTTCAGAGAAATTTTAATTTAAAGAAACTGTTACTGAGGAATAGCATTGATATTCAACTGTATTTGCACCAAATCTAATTGTTTTAGCCAAGATTATAATACAACATATTATTTACCAACTATATTTAGGTTCCCAAACTTTTTCCCCCATTTTATTCTCAAAAATTTAAATTACCCATGGAAAATTATTTTGAAAATTCCTGGAAGGTTTTCATCTTTTTAAAAGTGAATATTTTCTGGTTTCAAGACAGGGCCACACAGTTGGTGTACTGTAGTAGTTAGCACTCTTGCCTTTGCAGCAAGAAGATCCGATCAGAACAAGGGCCTTTCTGCATGGAGTTTGCATGTTCTCCCCGTGTGTATGGGTTTTCCATACACAGTTCTCCATCTTTCTCCCACAGTCCAAAAACTGTGGGGATGAGTCTAAATCTAAATTTCCTGTAGGTGTGAATGTGAGAGTGAATTGTTGCCTGTCTCTATGTGTCCCTGTGATGGACTGGTGACCTGTCCAGAGTGTACCCTGCCTCTCGCCCTGTGTCAATTGGGATTAGGCACCAGCAACCCCCGCGAAGGATGAAGTAGTAGTAGATGACTGAGTGAGAAAACAAACATCATCGTTTCCAGGTTTAAAAAACAATGCCTGACATTTTGTGGACCAAACTCAATTAATAAAAAAATTATAAGAATAATCGACAGATTAATTGACTATGAAAATAATCGTTAGCTGCAGCCCTTGATGACATTAGAAGAACCCAAGGCATTGTGATTCACCTACAGAACAGATCCTAACCATCGAAATTAGCAGACTGGACATGGGTCAAACCAAAAAGTAAAGTCCAAAGGATAAAGCAGTAGAAGATGAGTGAGAGAATGAGCGAGTGAAAAGTTTTTTTCAAAAGTAGTTTCTGCTATCTTTTAATCGCAATGATGAACGTTCCAGTTCTGGCTTTGCTATAGCATACAATTCATGTTTACATGACATTAGACATGAGAAAGGGCCATATTATGGTATAACATAAGTATGATGAAGCAGTGTTTCTGTAACATTCGTTCATGCACTCATCACTACCAATGGAGTAACAGAAAGTATATGACAACAGTGTACTTTATGCACCTAATATAACTTTGATGTAAAACATTTGACCTTAAAATCCGAAAGATTTTTCCAAGTAAAAACCATGAAACTGGTTTTTCCTTTTATCATTGTTTCCTGATATGGAGAACTGCATTTTCTGAATGATGTTTGTTACCAACTGGCAAAGACAATAAAAGCCTTCTGAGTATACAATAGTGTAATAAATTATATTTATTACACTATTGTATGGCTTACATTTATGGTCAAGTGTGTAAAAATCCATCATTCCATTCACCTCTCTCCTTCCCAGATGCACCAGGGAACTATGGTGTTCGAGATGCATCAATTGTGATTATGCAGATGCAGACCTACTACATGTTATGGGATTGTGCAAATCATGGAGATTTCTGATGCTATGTTTTTCATAACATGACTAAGAAAGTACAAATATGCCCCCATCTGGCAACAGTTTTTAGAGCACCTACCAAAAAATGGGACATTATAGCTTTCACAACCCTTTGGCACACAGTACAATTATACTTTTAATTCAGTTTGAATTTAAATTATTAAGACTTACATATTTTAATCAGTTGTCTGTGTTGTATATATTGATTTGTTTGGCTTGGTCTGTCCATAGTCTGTCTTACTCAGTGTTTCCACAAACCTTTTCATATGTCGACCAACTTTTTAAAGATGGAGAACTATTATGACCCACATAAAAAAAATATATATGAAAAATTAACAATGAAAATACTGGATCTTTTAACATAGTAATTCACACTATGACAAGTCATGGCATATATGAATAGTACTGTCCAACAGGAGTTGACAGCATCTAATACAATCTATGGCTTTAACTAAGAAAATCAACAGTAAATCCAATAATTAAAGAACATTTTTTCAGCAATTTTCTTATGAATTAAGTCTACTTTTGATCACGAAAGGGTGACAGTCACAGGTAACAGTTTGTAACTTCATGACATTATTATTATCAGTAAATAGTATATAGCATACATTTAGTATACATTTCATTACAGTGTGAATGCTTATAGTGAAGCTCAGGGCAGAGCGATATATCAATATTACACCTATAAAGTGACATGAGACAAGATAAGGTCAGATTTTGGATATCGTCATATCGTGATAAATCATCTGTGACTTTTCTTAGTTTTAAAGGTTGGTAATTGATTGATAATCATCATATTTCTTATATTGAATAGATTTGTGAAATACACTTAATATTATAAAAAATATTATATATATGATTACAAATATACATGTAATTGACAAAATTATATTTAAAAGTCACTTAACATTTCTTTAATTTTAAGCCTATTTATTTGTGAAACAGCAGAATTTACCCATATTTATTTGTTCCTAACACATAAATATCCTTCATTTAAAATTAAAAAACCAAAGAAATAATAAGTAATAGGTGTATTTTAAGATCATGTAATACACATCATAAACAGTACATATTTTAGTTTAGAGTGTATTTACAGTGAATTGTCACTCTCCTTTAAGAAGCACAAACACTTCAAAAAAACGTCAGAGAAACAACCTGTGTGCGGCTTTATGTCCACATATAGCTCCTGTATCATGATATAGCCTAAAAATATTCAGATACTGTATTATTTATAGGCCATATCACCCAGCCTTACACAAAATATTGGTTTAATGGGGATCACTGGAGACATAAAGATACCATATTATCACGATATTTAAGTCATGATACTGAGATGAACTTGAGTATCTGCGCAATCATATATTGCGATGAGAGTGAGCACTTGGCACCATCTAGTGGATGAAACTTCAATTTATTTATTTACTGCATGTTAATCCACAAAAACATTTATATGCAACATCGACTAAAAAATTATAATATGCTAAAAAATCAATACGTGGTGTCTCAAAAGCAATATCACCATGTAAAATATCGCTATATTTCACTGTATCGAGTTCCCCCCTACTGTTAATTTATATCATATATACAGTATATCAATGTCGAATGACATAAAAAAGTATATCATGATAAGAATTTTCTTTAAATACGTTAACATAATATAAACAGAGAAAGAGTGACGGTGAGTGATTTTGCTTACAGTTAACAGTTGATTATTTTCACTGTCACTTAATGGTTAGTCAGTATTTGATGATATCAGGTGTTTTAAGCACACACAATACATTCCTTAACTATTAACCATTACAACAAATGTTAAACTCCAACCTATAACCAAAGTCTACCCCTAAGACCAAGACTTAGGCCTGGAACAGTCCTCAAGAAGATATAAAGACAAGTCCATGCACGGGCCTTTAATCAACATCGCTGAATGACTGACAGTCTTTTCCACCACACCTGCATTATAACTGCGCGCGGATGCGACTGGTCCATGAACAACACCAGCACTGCGCCATATTCTGTAAATGCAACAAATGTCCATTTTATTTGTTAAATGTGTTGAATTTGTTATTTCTTAAGTGGCTGCTCAATGTGTCCGCGGAGCAGCTAGCCACACAGGCAGACAAGAAACACTGACAAGACCGCCGCAGAGACAGAGCAGCTTACCAGGACCGCTCTCTCCACTTGACTGGCAGCGGACATTTTGGGCAGCTCGGACAGAGACCTTTGCGGGTTGAGCATTTGGTCCAGTTTATAGACACAGACACCTGAAAAGACACGTCCCACTACGTTTATCCTCTCCTGTAGATCAACGAGTCTCACTGCTGCCTAGCTTAGCGGAGGGTATGTTGCCTTTAAGGACTGTGGGAAATGCTGCGACCCTTTAGCACACAGTAAGCGTTTCATACATATCCAAACAAAGATTCACGAGTGACAACTTATGTGATTGAAAGCAAAGAGAGCGAAAGTAAAAACTAAAAATGGTTTTGCTATGTATGCGTTGGTGTTTTATTTACAGCTTTGAATGTGCTACATGAGCCGTTTTGCGCCTTCTTTCTAAAATACAGGCAACTACACGACTGACTTGAATGCAGCATCAAGCTGGTCACACGTTCACTATTAATGTGGACCCGCCCCCTGAAGATGCTCTAGATTTTACTTTCTCAAGTTAAGAGGCTCTGTGCTGCATTCAGGTGACACGGACAACGTGACGAAAGTTAACAATATATAACGGGTGAAATTTGCAAACTGCTCCTGTATCCACTGATTCAATTAATCTAAAACTAC
Organism: Brachirus orientalis; assembly: GCA_016785285.1. NCBI lineage: Eukaryota > Metazoa > Chordata > Actinopteri > Pleuronectiformes > Soleidae > Brachirus > Brachirus orientalis. The sequence goes on from JAFBJR010000668.1 coordinate 140,953, forward strand.
CACTTCTTACTAGATACAACCGATGAGATCTAAATTCATGATTACTGCTCTAAAACCTATAGTCCAATTATTATCATAGAGTTATAAACACAATTTTATAAAAAGTAACAGGTCATTTTGATGGCAGCAACACATTTAAAAAAAACTTGGATCAGGGTGATGTTTACTATTGTGTAGCATTCCCTCTACTTTTAACACTGTCTGTAACATCTGGGAAGTGAGGAGACCAGTTGTCCCGTTCTTGTCTGATGCAAGGTTCTAGCTGCTCAACAGTTCTGGGCCTTTGTTGGTGGATTTTTTTGTTTCACAATGCACCAAATGTTTTCTGTTGGTGAATGGGCTGGACTGCAGACAGGTCAGCTCAGCACCTAGACTCTTCTCCTGTGAAGCCACGCTGTTATGATGGATGCAGTATGTTGTTTAGCATTGTCTTGCTAAAATATACAAGGCCTTCCCTGAAAGAGACATTGTCTTGATGGAGCATATTTTGCTCTAAAACCTCTATGTACTTTTGATGGTGTTTTTCCATATGTGTAAGCTGCCCACACCATAGGCACTAATGCAACTCCATACCATCAGAGATGCAAGCTTTTGAACTGTCCACTGATAACTGGATGGTCCCTCACCTCTTTAGTCCACAGGACACGGTGTCCATTGTTTCCCAAAACAATTTCAAATTTAGATTCATCTGACCACAGAACTGTTTTCCATTTTGCCTCAGACCATTTTAAATGATCTTTGGTCCAGAGAAGACGGCGGTGTTTCTGGATCATGTTCGTATATGTCTTCTTCTTCTTTACATGATACAACTTTAACTTGCATTTGTGGATTACACTGTGATTACAGACAGTGATTTCTGGATGTGTTCCTGAGCCCATGCAGTGATTTCCAGCAGAGAATCATGTCTATATTTAATGCAGCATCCAGTTTTGACCTTTGACCTGACAATTTTACATTTTTCTGAAATTGTTGCACAATTTTTACAGTTTGTCTCAGATTGTTGAACCTTTGCCCATCTTTACTAAAATGCTCCTTTTATAGTCATGTTACTGACTACAGTTTGTGACATTTACTTTTTCAGCCTTTTGTTGCCTCTGTTCCAACTTTTCTGAGATGTGTTGCTGCCATCAAATTCAAAATGAGATAATATTTTTCATGAAATAGTCAAATGTCTTGTTTCAACATGTAACATGTTTATGTTCTGTTGAGAATAAAACGTGTTAATGAGATTTACAAATCGTTGCATTCTGTTATTTAGATTTCACACAGCATCCCAACTTTTTTTTTTAATTGGGGACATATGCAATTTATTTAGGAAATGTAAATTCATTGTTTGACATACTCAATTAAATTCAAGCCATTACAACATGCGTAAATGTCAGTTATCAGCCTGTTAAACAAGTCTTGATATTTCCCACGAACACAAAATCATAAGTCTTCCAAACTTTCTTCATACATTATTGTTGCATTGAAATGACAATGATTTAGATAAGTCTTATTTAAGCCACAAATCAATTAACCATTTACACTTGAATAATCTAATGTTTTAAGACAGAAAAACCATTACACAGTTGTCCTGTTGCATCTTAAACAAAGGAGAAGTTGAAGTCATTGATTCTAGTTATTGTAGACATAAAAGTTACCCTATAGTTAACCTAACACTATTTACACATCTTCTAAAAACAGTCCTTTACATTTTGCCTCAATTAAAAACATTAAATATTATTCATTTTGGCAAATCTTCCAAACTGAGATGAGGGATAATTAATATACAACTGCATGATTTTGTTGCGAAAATATTAGAAACTAATTTATGCATTAGGGAGAAAAACAATGAGCTCTTTCTTTTTTGAAAGGAAACAGCAACAAAACCTTTTTTCAGTAATATATGCAAGAACAGAGCTACTACTCTCTCAGGGATGGGACGTATGAATTTATATTATACTTGTAATTTGTTCATAATGTAGCATGTTAATGTACACCCATATCTGCAACACCTAATGTCATTTTGAATTGGTAAACAAATAATTTTTAAGGGATGTTTGGTAAACTACTTAAAACCTAACTTTAACTAAAAGTTGGCCAAATTCAACAAATTCATTTATGACACCCCCCAAAACCATACCCTGTGACCAATATGTGGGACCCAACCCATAAATTTGGGTACAACTAGTGTAGCTGTGATTTATTTCTGCATCTTATTTTTCACAAAAAAAATATTTGCCTGTTTAATATTGTTTCATGTCTAGAAATTAAGCCTGATAGCAAGAACATTGGGGTTGAGCACTGATGGGTTTTTTTGGCCTTGATTCATTCTCAATTTAGAAGTATACAAACATGAAACACCACTGTAATCTATCTGCAGTGTTAGTGGTGCATAAAGAGGCATAAAGAGGTTTTAACTGCTTTGGTGGACACTACATAAGCTTGATGATTATGTGCTTACATATTGTCAATCATTAGCCAATATTGGCAGAAATACTGCTGCATTAATCACTTGGGTTCAAAAGTGAGTCATGTCTTGCTGTGTATTCCATTTGAGTGGAGAGTTGGAATGACATCATGTCCAATTATCTGTTCTCATCCACAGAGCTTCACAGGTCATTTAACAAGATACAGAAAACTTGGTTGTGCTTACTCTGTAATAGTTAAAAGCCATCTTATAATCACTGTTGACATTGGTAAGGTTGCTCCAAGTTTCAGCATTGGAAATCTGAGTTCAGGGGGTATTCCTGTGAAAGGACCAGAATGCGACCTTGGACATTCCAAGTTCTGACTACAAATGGAACACACTGATGTTTACCCATGAACATGTTAACAAAGCTGCTGCTTTGTTAACATGTTTGTTCACATCTAGAATTGTGAAATGGGAGCACTGGAAGTTCAACGGATGCTGTATTCCATTTACAAGTTGGAACTGGGAGTGACGTCAAATTTGAGTGGACCACATTTCTGACAAGTGGGGAAAAAACATGGATGAAAGTATAACTCGGTCTAACCATTGTTAGCGATACCAGTTGATAAAAACACAAACATTTCAAACATCCGGCTTATAACAGCCCACTCATGACTTAATGTGATAGTAGCAGCTCAGGGCAGAGAGCCAATATCCCCCCCCCAAAAAATCAACAGGTTTTCCAGCCATCCTGCTGACTGTGGCTTTAAGTACATTGTATTTATTAGAGTGTCCAATGAAACACTGCCTCTACTAGGCCACAAACAGTTTGATTAATTTATTTTTTAATGGTGTTTTAAGTCCCATAGTTTTCTAAAGCCAGCCTTCAAAACCCAAACACTTGTTTTTATAACTTAAAAGAACAAAAACATGACACGCGATTTCTGGATTCATTATAAAACTTCAGTTAAAATGCAACTCAACTAGATTAATCTTGTTGCAGGGGGATATATTAAAAAGAAAAAAACACAGTAAGATGAAACACTGTGAAAAACAAAATTCTTCCAAATTAAAGAATGAAGGGACTCAAAATCTTATCTTGATGAGCTGTTATCGATTCTTACAGCATTTTAAGGCCTTAAGACGCCTGTTCTGACCATAATTATTTCAGGAGAAAATAAAAACTGTCATCAACAGCAACATAAAGGCATACATCATGTGGTCAAACACTGAAACATACTGCACCAAGAAGATCAGGAAAGAAGCATAAATAAATAAATGGATCATTAAGAGAGACTGGAAAGGGTTATAATATTAAGGCAATGCAGTGACATATTCTTGGTGTTTTCACTCATTGATTTCTGGATATTAAAAAAAAAAAAGAAAAAATATCACACTAAAATAAACTCTTCATTTGCACACAAACTAAAATAATCATTAGGGTTTTTCTGCATCTGTAAAACCTAACAGCACTTTTTCTTAACTGAGTCAGACAGTCTGCTCTCCACTGTCGCTCTGCCCTCGGTATCCTCAACCCAGCAACTGTTCCTCAACAGCACCGGAAAACCTCACCTGGTGCTGGATTACAGTGTGTTCAGATCAAATACAAAGCCAATTTTTCCCATGAGCTGCTTTCAGATGTGCACTGAAGTCAGTACATGTTTCTGAAATTGTTCAGAGGGGCTATAAAAAAAAAAAAAAAAAAAAAAAACCATTCTTCAACTTCTACCAGCTCCCTAGTCACATTTTCATGTCATATCTAAGTCCACGTGAGGACACAGTAGGATAACCTCAGGATAATTCACAGCAAGCATGTCATGCCTCCTGCATGCTCGAACCAAAGCTCCTCACTCCCTTGGTTCTTCCAGAGTTTCTCCTTGTGTGCACACCTTTTTCAGACAAGCTCCTGCTGCTTTTACCATGTGTTAACAACAAACTGTAGGGGAAGTTAGGAAAATTCAGTTTTCAGCAATTGGCTATGATCTGATCAATCTAGAAAAATGTATTGTAGCAATGAGACAATTTTCAACTTGAGATGACAGCCTATCAGATGTTGATGAATCAGAAATGGAGAATAAAAGTGTGAGAATAAATTTGACAAAAGTGAAATGGAGCAGGACAGGTTTAGTCCCTAAAATATACATGTAACGTGATTATGGACATTAGTTCTACTGTACTACAAACCAGGTTAGCATTAGCATTACCTGCCTGTCCAAGTTACACAACAAACAGTGCAGGGGCTGAGCTAAAATTCCCCCAGTTTGGTCTGAACACACTATTGCAGCACATATTGCCCCACAGTGCAGTTAAATACAGTGCTCAAGGTTGCCTCAAAATAATAAAAAAAAGGAATTCCTTGAGGAATGAGACAGGAAGAAACAAAACCACTAGAATTGAAAATAAAAACTCAGTAAATGGTGAAGGAGAAAATAAGAAAGATCAAAGACTGTGTGGTCCAGATGACAGGTCACACTAAACTCTAGTGAATGTAGGCTCTGTAGACTGCAGAAATATCATTGTCTGACTGGTCCAGTGCCTTAGCCCTCTTGTAAACCTGTGCAAGAAAAGAACAGAAACAAACAAAAGCTTTAGTTGCACTGAAGTGTGTGTGTATACAGTGCATCCGGAAAGTATTCACAGCGCTTCACTTTTTCCCACATTGTTTTATGTTACAGCTTTATTCTAAAATGGATTCAATTCATTTTTTTTCCCTAAAAATTCTACACACAACACCCCATAATGACAACGTGAATTTTTTTTGTTGAGATTTTTGCAAATTTATTAAAAATAAAAAAACTAAGAAACCGCATGTACATAAGTATTCACAGCCTTTGCTCAATACTTTGTTGATGCACCTTTGGCAGCAATTACAGCCTCAAGTCTTTTTGAATATGATGCCACAAGCTTGGCTCACCTATCTGTGGGCAGTTTTGCCCATTCCTCTTTGCAGCACCTCTCAAGCTCCAGCAAGTTGGATGGGAAGTGTCGGTGCACAGCCATTTTCAGATCTCTCCAGAGATGTTCAATCAGATACAAGTCTGGGCTCTGGCTGGGCCACTCAAGGACAGTCACAGAGTTGTCCTGAAGCCAGTCCTTTGATATCTTGGCTGTGTGCTTAGGGTCGTTGTCCTGCTGAAAGATGAACCGTCGCCCCAGTCCGAGGTCAAGAGTGCTCTGGAGCAGGTTTTCATCCAGGATGTCTCTGTACATTGCTGCATTCATCTTTCCCTCTATCCTGACTAGTCTCCCAGTTATAACATCCCCACAGCATGATGCTGTCACCACCATGCTTCACTGTAGGGATGGTATTGGCCTGGTGATGAGCGGTGCCTTATTTCCTCCAAACATGGCGCCTGGCATTCACGCCAAAGAGTTCAATCTTTGTCTCATCAGACCAGAGAATTTTGTTACTCATGGTCTGAGAGTCCTTCAGGTGCCTTTTGGCAAACTCCAGACGGGCTGCCATGTGCCTTTTACTAAGGAGTGGCTTCCGTCTGGCCACTCTACCATACAGGCCTGATTGGTGGATTGCTGCAGAGATGGTTGTCCTTCTGGAAGGTTCTCCTCTCTCCACAGAGGAATGCTGGAGCTCTGACAGAGTGACCATCGGGTTCTTAGTCACCTCCCTGACTAAGGCCCTTCTCCCCTGATCGCTCAGTTTAGATGGCCGGCCAGCTCTAGGAAGAGTCCTGGTGGTGCCGAACTTCTTCCATTTACGGATGATGGAGGCCACTGTGCTCATTGGGACCTTCAAAGCAGCAGAAATCTTTCTGTACCCTTCCCCAGATTTGTGCCTCAAACAATCCTGTGTCGGAGGTCTACAAACAATTCCTTTGACTTCATGCTTGGTTTGTCATGCACTGTCAACTGTGGGACCTTATATAGACAGGTGTGTGCCTTTCCAAATCATGTCCAATCAACTGCATTTACCACAGGTGGACTCCAATTAAGCTGTAGAAACATCTCAAGGATGATCAGTGGAAACAGGATGCACCTGAGCTCAATTTTGAGCTCCATGGCAAAGGCTGTGAATACTTATGTACATGTGGTTTCTTAGTTTTTTTATTTTTAATAAATTTGCAAAAATCTCAAAAAAAAAATTCTCACGTTGTCATTATGGGGTGTTGTGTGTAGAATTTTTAGGGAAAAAAATACGGCTGTAACATAACACAATGTGGAAAAAGTGAAGCGCTGTGAATACTTTCCGGATGCACTGTGTGTGTATGTATATATATATAAAAACATCAGTGAGTACTAGCTGGAATATATATATATATATATATATATATATATATATTAGAGCAAAGACATGCTAGTTTTATCAGGGGGCTAATAATTTTGTCCCTGGCAGTTTTTGGTTTTTGTGGAATAGTTCCATTTCTGTGTGCAAAGTCAAATAATGGAAGCATCCAAAATAAAACTAGGATGTTTGGAAAAAGCTGTGTTAAACAGCACGTGGAAGATACTTAAAAAAAAACAATGACATTTTCATAGGGGGGCTAATAATTTTGCCCTCAAGTGTATCACCCAGGGTTCATCCAGTCTAACTAATGAACAACATTTTTTTGACAATTGAATTCACTCCTGAAATATAGTTTTCCTTCTTTGTGTTTTTCCACCATACTCCCATTTGCAGACATCTTGCTTTAATTGCACTATGTTGCTGTTGTGCTTCCAGTTTGACTTATCACTTCCTGTGCACAGGGAATTTCTCCAGGCGGCATAAGAACAAAACAAAGCTATTACTCCGGGGGCCAGACCACATCCTGGTAATACCCAAGGTGGTCTCTAGATATTTTGGTAGGATAGACATTCCAAACTGGTAGCTGTGTCACAGTACACAGCTCATAATGTACTGTATAACCCTACAGTAAATTCCATGTAAGATGTGAATTTTTAACAGCATTGTGTAAACTCATTTGACAATGGTTTTAAACAAAAGGCATTTATTTATATTGAAAAGTAAGAGCACAGTGGCTTTAAAAATTCATGGGGTGTAAACTTTGAGCCACACTATCCACATGAGACACACAACTCAAGCATGTTAGGATTTTCTATTTTGTGGCTCATAGCAAATTAAAAATTTCACCACATTTGCTGTTCACACTCAAGGATTCCTACTGAATGTATCCCACTTTTTGTTCCAAACAAGGTATTTATTGTAAAATCTTTGCAGGACCAGAAGACAAAATTTTCAAAAGTTAAATCTAATAGATTTTTCCCCTACTTATTTTACTTGTTTTTAAGTGTTCTTGAATGTCAAAGGGGCTTTAAATGTATCATTATTAGAAAACATATAGCTCTGTGGCAGAGATGTTCCTCATGTGAACAAATTAGCATGTCCTATCACAACAACAAATGATTCTCCAGGTCAACCACAAAACTTTTATTGTAGCGGTGCTGTCTGTGAGCTCTATCATGTTTTTTAAATGATATATTATTGCACCTATTGTTATACTGTTAAGGTTTCAGATGCTGACAAGTCTTCCTGTCTCTGATTTGTTTGCATAGCTTCAGTCAATACAAACTCAGATCAAATTTCCACCTTACAAGTTTGGGGCTGGATTTCTGCAAATGGAGTTGGGGATTTGGTCAGGATTAATGGTCTCCTAAATGCTGTGACTGGCCTCAGAGTTATTCTGCAGCAGGACAATGACCCTAGATATACAGCCAATGCCATTAAGAACAGCATAAAGAGAACAAGGAGATCTGGAAGTGATGGTCTGGTCCACAAAGAGCCCTGATCTCAACATCATAAAGTGTGTCTGGGATTAGGTGAAGATACAGAAGGATTTAAGCCTGTCTATGTCCACAGAAGGTCTATAATTATTTATCTAAGATGATTTGGAACAGCCTACCAGCTGAATTCCTTGAGGAAGTTACCGAGAAGAATTGATTCTTCTTGGAAGGCAAACGGAAATCACTCCAAAAGTTGATCAGATTTTTTTGCTGTTAGCTCACTCACATTTTGTATATCAATAAAAGATTAATAGAATCCATATTTTTAAAAAGCATTCTTTTTCTGTTCTTCTTTTCACATCTGCCAAAAACCTTTGCACTTTTACATGTTTCATTGATGTGAAGACTAAAACTAATGCACAATTCTAAGACATTAAGAAAAGCAGACATGAATGAATGAATGAATGTATGAATGAATTAATGAATGAACACAGTGATACCTCATTGGCAGCTGCGGCCATTGGGGTTGGATGGTTGGCCATGTCTCCCATTGAGATGGCTAGCCTCAGATCCTTCTGAATGTGTTTCAAATAGTAGTCTGGTTTAAAATTACCCTGTAAAATATCTAGCAGATGCAGGCAGAAAAGTTAGAACAATACCATCATGAAAAATACTGTGCAATAATTTTAGTCAAGTCTCAGGCACCAAGTGCTATTTTTTTACCACTTACAATCAACAACTAAGTCAAATTGCAGGTGTGTTCATTATTTTTCTGTTCACTTACTTTGGCATTTCTGGTCTACAAAGGTGCTTGCCATCTGTCCCTGGCACAGGATGTCCAGGAAGGTCTGCTGTGATTGGCCAGTGGCCTGGGCCAGAGTTAGCCCCTCTGCAATGGTGGCCATGAAGCTGCCCTGCACCATGTTGAGGATCAGCATCATTCTTGCTGCGTTACCTGCTTCACCTTCAAAACAATGAAAGATGAAGGTAATTTACTAATTTTCAGACTTCTCAATGACTTCCTGTTTGAAGGCTCCTGGACCATGGTCAAGAAGCATAGGGGATGTAGTTTTGCCAGGGACAAAGATGTAGATTCTTTGGGCTAATATCAGATTTTGCTGGCAGAGAATCCAATCCAACTTTATTTATAACGCACTTTAAAACAACACAGTTGACCAAAGTGCTGTACACAGACATGAGGACAAAAAAGTAAAGCAATTCATATAGCCCAGCATCACAAACACAATTTGCCTCAAAGGGCTTTACAGTCTGTACAGCAAGTGACATCCTCTATCCTTAGACCCTCACATTGAGTGAAGAAAAACTCTATAAAAAAAACCTTTGTACAGAAAATGGGAGAAACCTCAAGAAGAGCCACAGAGGAGGGATCCCTCTTCCAGGACGGACAGACGTGTAGTAGGTGTCACATGTACAGTAGGTGTCACAAACAAAACATCAAGTATTACAAATGTAGAAAAAGATAAGAAGACAGAGACCAGGATGGTAAATACAATAAAACTGTCAACTGAGTTAAAAGCCAAAGAGAAAAAAATGCGCTTTAAGAGGACTTAAAAACAGAAAGTGAGTCGGCCTGTCTGATGTGCAAAAGCAGTACATTACACAGTTTTGGGGCAGCAACAGAAAATGCGTGGTCACCTCTTGTCTTGGGGACAACTAAAACTGACTGATCTGCTGAGAGCGTGAGGGAGCATACAGCTGAAACAGGTCAGACAGATACTGAGGGGCAAGACCATGAAGACATTTAAAAACAAATAAAAGGATTTTAAAATCAGTCCTAAAACAAACCGGGAGCCAATTAAGTGAAGCTAAAGTTAGAGTAATGTGCTCTCGTTTATTTGGACCAGTTAAAAGCCGAGTAGCAGCGCTTTGAACCAACTGTAGTCGAGCGAGTGACATCTGGTTAAGCACAAAATAGAGTGCATTGCAGTAGTCTAAGTGGGTTGTAATAAAAGCATGGATTAAAATTTATCACTTCCTGTGAAAAAAAAAATTGATGCAGAGAAAGAAATATTTTAGCTTTGGCAAGTTGTCTCAATTGAAAGAAGCTGGACTTGACAACTGAGCTAAATTGTGCATCAAGTTTAAGATCACTAGCTAGTCTCACACCCAGGTGTGTTGCTGTAGATGTCAAGTATTGACCTAAGTATCACTCGGAGGTATCATTCGGCCTAAACAACATGACCTCAGTCTTTTTATCTTTAAAGTGCAGTTTACTGACATCCATACCTTAATTTCTGCAATGCATTCTAGGAGTTGATTCACAGAATATGCATTGTCATCAGCATAAAATGGAATGCCATGCCATGTTTTCGTGGAAATGATCCAAGAAGTAGTAAGTAGAGGGAGAAGAGAAGAGGCCCAAGAATAGAGCCTTGAGGCATACCGCAAGTGAGAGGCGCTGGAGAGGATTCGGCGGTTCCAACACGGACACAAAAACTCCTCTCTGTTAAGTAGGATCTAAACCAATGTAAAGCACTACCCTGAAGCCCACCCAGTTCTCCAGGTGAGACAGGAGGATCTGATGGTCCACTGAATCGAAGGCTGCTGTTAGGTCCAACAGAACCACAACAACAGACCAAACAACCAAAACCAGAGTCAGTGGATAAAAGAACATCATTAAAAACCCTCAACAGTTCTGACTCTGTACTGTGATGTTGCAGACTGCTACACTTCAAGAATGTTGTATTCGTCAAGGAACACTTAACTGGCAGTAAACTATTTTCTCTAAGATCTTAGACAGGAAAGGGAGATTGGAGATTGGCCTGAAATTTGAAAACATGTTGGAGTCTAAACCAGGCTTCTTAATCAATGGTGCCACCACCGCATGCTTGAAACTTGCAGGTACAATCCCATCAGCTAAGCTGCCATTAATAACATTGAGCATGTATGGTGCCAAGGTGGAAAATACCTCTTTAAAAAGACGAGGTGGGATGGGATTAATGGGAGACACAGCAGGCTTCATATGACCATTTCTTCCAAAGAGGACAGACTGACAAGCTCAAACTGGTTAAAAACAGGCACCAACTCTGTATGACAGAGTTGGAGGAGTCATAAGAAGGAGGACTAATGAGGGCCCTTAATATGTTCAACCTTATTAATAAAAAAAACTGGAGAAGTTTTCACACACTTCAGTTTAGTTCTCCATGCATGCTGATTGTGGGGCATTGAGAACACAGTTTATGGTTTAAAATAAAACAAACAAATAAAAAAAGGATTGTGACAGTTAGAGGCAATGATGTCAGAAAAATGCTTGGTTTTAGCAGTTTTCACAGTATTTTGATATAAACATGCCAACTGTCCCTTAACATCTGGTAAGAGACCTGTAACCTGTCCTTGAACTTTCGCTCGGCTCTCCTGCACTTGCGTCTGGCGGCGTGCATACAGCCATTTAACCAGGGCTCAGGTCTAGGTTTGTGGAGCCTTGTTTTCAGCGGCGTCACAGTATCCTATATTGTCTGACAGGTTGAATTCAAAAAAGAGGATAATGCCTCAATATCTGTAGTAAAACACAGAGAGTTGGTAGGGCTAACTGCTGAGAAACCTGCGGAGAACTGAGCAGCAGTGAAGGAGTCAACTACATGCGCAGGAGAGCGCGATGTTAACCATATGACATGGGAGGGGCCATGTCAAATACAACAGGCTTATGGTCTAAGAACACAATCTCACAAACTTCTAGGTTAAAAAAATATTTAGGTATTATACCTGCCAAGAAACCAGCAAACACACACACACATCCATAAATATTGGGAAATCGACACAATTCTAATCTTTTAGGCTCCATTGTTTTTGGCTCATCACCACCTTCACAACAGTTCTTGATCAACAGGCCAGATCAAGAACACTCTCCAGGAGTTTTTGAAGACAAAACTGAAGGGAAAATGTTCCAAGAACAAGCAGGAACTGAAGACAGTTGCAGTAGAGGCCTGGCAGAGCATCACCAGGGATGAAACCCAGCGTCTGGTGATGTCTATGCGTTCCAGACTTCAGGCTGTAATTGACTGCAAAGGATTTGCAACCAAGTATTTAAAAAGTGAAAGTTTAATTTATGATAGTTAATTTGTCCCAAATACTAACTACTGTACCAATTCGGAAGCCTTTTGTAAGTACCATTGCCATACACACCTACATTTATAAACATAGGGCCAGCGTTCCCCTTTAATTAAACCTAGTCCAATTTCCTGTGACTTTACTCCTGAAGATACAATGACTGAGAACTATCACAAAACATATTAGTATTTTTAGTTTATCTTTCCCATATTCTTTATCACCACTCACCAAATAGGTCTCTGTTCTGCTCTCTTTCACCAACCCACTGTCTCTGACTAGTCCTACCTGCTGCAGGCAGAAGCTGAAGCCTAGTGTGTAACAAGTGAGCAGTTGCTTCACCTTCTTCTTCCTGCAGCACATAGCACACAGCTGTTGCAATGTTGCACATTGATAATAAGCATGTTAAATTTTAGCAGCAACTCTGCTGAATCGCTATCAGGTAAAACACTGGACTCTTTAGTATTTTCACCACCATCAGTGGCTGAAGTTAAAAGGAAATAAATTTTCATGAAAAAGAAATCATCCTTAACTATCAAATCAAATTAATTAAAGTGATTAATCACCCAGCCCTGGACCAAGCAAGCACTGCTGCAAATTACTCTGTGCATGGATCTACAACACAGCCCTGAAGCAAAACACCAAGTTATGATCTCCTCTGTTACTGTGGGACCAGGTAAAACATGTTTTGGCTTGTCTGCTGCCACAGTCCAGATAATTAATGTGGAACACTGTATGTGGAATCAATTCAATACATACCCAGGAAGAAGGAGGTCTTTCCCATGGCCTGGAAGCAGCTGCTGCAGTCTTCATACACTGTCCTGTCACCAGCTGCCAGGATGACCAGCATCCCATCATTGGAGAGCTGCTGGCTTCCTGCCACCGGAGCCTCCAGGAAACGGCCACCACGTGAGGTGATCACCTTAAATTGAAACAATGGAAATCAGTTTAACATATGTATTGTGGCAAAGGGTTTTGATTTCTTTCAATTCAATTCAATTTTATTTGTATAGCACCAAATCACAACATACATTATCTCAAGGCACCGTACATAGTAAGGCCAAAACCTTTACAATATTACAGAGAGAAAAGAAACCCAACAGCTCACACAATGAGCAAGCACTAGGCATCAGTGGAGAGAAAAAACTCCCTTTTAACAGGAAGAAATCTCTGACAGAACCAGGCTCAAAGATGTGCGGTCATCTGCCTCAACCGGTTGGGGTGGGAGGAAAATGGGGGACAGAGGAGAGGCAGGGGACAGAAAGGGGGGAGAGAAAGAAAAAGAGGGAGGTGAGGGAGAGACAGAAGAGAGAGACCAGGAGCAAATATACAACAGTTGCATCACATTTAGAATCAGTTATGTCATGTTGTCATTTGTGTGTCATTTATACAAGCAGCAGCAGAAATTATTGATAAGAAATTATACTGATGAACTTTTAATCAAAGCATAATAATAATGACAGCAGTATTATTGTTAATGATAATAATAATAATAATAATTATATCATTAAAACTGGATCCGGATCCTGCAGCCTGCAAAAGGAGGACAGAGGGAGAGAGCGGATGGAAGGAAGCAGACACAGACTTGGGAGAGAAAAAAGATAAGGTTAATGACAAATAATTGAGTCATATTCATACCTTGAGTGTGAGAGAGTGAGTGTGAGTGCACCACAGGAAATCCCCCAGCAGTCTAGGTCTATAGCAGCATAACTAAGAGATGGTTCAGATTTCCCTGAGCCAGCTCTAACTATAAGCTTTATCAAAAAGGAAGGTTTTAAGTTTCACTGTAAATATAGAGAGAGTTTCTGCCTCCCAAACCAACATTGGCAGTTGGTTCCACAGGAGAGGAGCCTGCTAACTAAAGGCTCTGCCTCCCATTTTACTTTTATGGACTCTGGAAGCTACAAGTAAACCTGTGTTTTGGGACCAAAGTGATCTGTTGGGCTGATAAGGTGAAACTAAATCTTTAAGATATGATGGGGCCTAATCATTAAGTGCTTTGTACATGAGGGAGGAGGAGTATTTTAAATTGAATTCTAAACTGTACAGGGAGCCAGTGTAGAGAAGCTAACACTGGAGTGACGTGGTCTCTCTTACTAGTTCCTGTTAGAACTCGTGCTGCAGCATTTTTAATTAACTGAAGAGTTTTAAGAGACGTAATAGAACATCCAGAGTTACAGTAATCTTATCTTGATGTAACAAAAGCATGAACTAGTTTTTCAGCATCCTTTAAGGATAAAATGTTTCTAATTTTCATAATGTTCCGCAGGTGGAAGAAGGCTGTGTTTTGGAAATTTGTTTAATATGTGAGTCAAATGATATATCTTGGTCAAAAATAACTCCAAGGTTCCTTACAGTGGAACTGGACGCCATGGTGTGACAACATGGTCAAAAAGTTTGTCTCTAAGGTGTTTAGGGCCGAGTATAATAACTTCAGTTTTGTCTGAGTTTAGAAGTAGGAAGTTGCAGGTCATCCAGGACTTAATGTCTGTAAGACATTCCTGGAGTTGAACCGATTTATTTCTTCCGGCCCTCATTGATAAATACAGTTGTGTATCATCTGCATAACAATGAAAGTGTATGTTGTGCTTTCTAATAATGTTCCCTAAAGGAAGCATATATAACAACATGGGTGTTAGTATGCGGGGGTGGTGTTGACTCAATTAAACTGACATATTCTTTTTCATGTAACAAAGTCTCAGTTAAGCATAGTAAATCAATGTGTTTATCAATGATTAGATCATTAATAAAAACTGATTTTGAGGAGAATGATCTTATGTTTAATAGTCCACATTTAAGTGTGGCATTGTAAGATTTTGTTTTATTATTGGTGTTGATTATTATTAGATTGGACTGACTAACTCCTCTTCTGTTAAATGCTGATTTATTTAATTTTGTCGATTTATATAATGCTATGTTTCTAGATAAGAGCAGCATCCAAAGTGGGATGGACACCATCACACACAGATTTAACATTAATCTTTGGGACCTCCGTTTGGCGTAATCGGAAGTCATTACTGCCGACATGAATAGTAACTTTACTGAATTTAGGATTATCTTTAGCCAGCAGTTTACGATGGGACTCTACGTCGCCCGCTCCGGCCCTGGGAAAACACCTGACTATGGTCGCTGGCGTAACTACTTTCGCATTCCTTAAAACAGAGTCACCAATGACCAGAGTTTGCTTCCAGCTTGTGTGTCGCTGAGTGGGGAAAATTTGTTGGAAGTGTGAAGTGGTCAGTGGTGAACCGGGCTTTTCTGTTTAGCACTACAACTCAGTACAACTGACAGTCCTGTTGATCTCCCGGCTGCTCGGGAACTGCTGGGGGAGCTAATGCTACCGCTATGTGGTCCACACCAGCTAGAGGAGACTGGCTAACTGATTTAGCTTCTATGGTGCGGAGCCGGGTTTCTACCTCGCAAAGTCTCGCTTCCATCCTGGAAAACAAGCTACATTTATTACAAGTACCGTTATCGCTAAAGGAGGCAGAGGAGTAACTAAACATGTGGCACACAACACAAAAGAGAGCAGGAGAGGGAGAAGAGAGAGAAGCCATCGCTGCTAAGCTAACTGTTTAGCTAGGAAAACCACAGAGTGTGAATCTATGAGAGAGACAGAGTTAGGTGAAAGTGTCACTAACAGAAGCTTAAAGCAAAAAATGCTTAACAAAAAAAAAATGTTATTTCAGTGACTAGACTGTGAGTTTAGATTAAGTATTCCAGCAGTAGAGAGCAGAGGAAACACACAGCGTTACACCAGCGGAAACAGGAAGTGACACAATACGTTAAGTGAACCGACGTGACGACGCCATTTCATCTCGTGTGTACCTGTGAGAGTTCTGTGATGGTCTCTGGGTCGACAGTGGACATCTCTACATAGCACTTGCCTGGCCTGATTCCCTGCAGCACTCCGCTGGGTCCCAGCACCAACTGAACGAACAAACACACACACAGATGTTTTTACCCATAATCCACAGATTATGATAAGAAGCCATTTAGTGCAGCTGATACTCACATCCCTGGCAGCCTTTGGATCAGAGACACAGGAGAAAGTGATGTCACACATGGAGGCTACCTCTGCAGGGGTGCGGCCTAACCTGGCCCCTTCCTGAATGAACAGGTCACACTAGAACACAGTAGGTAGAGGAGTCATAAGCAGCTGGACTTCACACATCAACAAGATGGTTCAATGGTTGAAAAATAGCCTGTAACACTCCACATTGATGCATGGCCACATTCCTGAGCATTAGGAAGGTGTGACAGGTAGACCAGCAAAAATCTTTCCCACAAAATTTATTTTAAAATATTTCTTTTCCACCTATCTTTTGATCCACATTTGAGTTCAGCAGGTGGTGGTAATGCAACTGTAAACTGGTTTGCCAACCGACAATCGAATCCACAACCCCTAGAAGTTGCTTCCCAGGCATGGACTTTTGCCAATATATTGGGAGTGCTTGGGTGATTACTGTTTTATTAGGGCGATTAGTCTTATCGGGGATCTTGATGTGTTTGCTGATATATGAAAATATATCACACAATACCAATATTGTGTCGAGCCTCTGTGAATGGGTGATGTTAAGACTTGCTTGTGACTACGTATGGTTCATTTCATTTTTGATCTTTACCAATTAAGAAAACTCTTTTTAAAAAAAAAAATAAAAAATAAAATCAGCATTGTTAATATTAAAGTTGCCTATACACCTTTTCTGCTGTGCGATTCCACACTGTGACCACGTGACCCATTTTCAGCAGGTTGGAAACAATGCCACTACCCATCAGCCCCAGACCAAGGAACCCTATCCTAGAAGGAAAAGTAAAAAAAGAGAACAAACTTTTCAAAACATGAGCAAACAGCTGATAAAATTAAACCACCATTATTGTTTCTTTCAGCTTCTCCTTTTGGAGGATGACACAGCAGATCATCTGCCTCCATTTTGTCCTATCCCTTTGTGTCATCTTTTGTTACACCAACTTGACCATCTCAAGTTTGACTTTATTTCTAAAGCATTCATTTGAGCTGTCCTGAAAAACTAAATTTAGAATTTAGCAGGTTAAAAAATGATAATGTTGCTCAGTAATGCTATAGTGACAATGTGTTAATACCGTTTATCAGTGGGTGTGATGCTGCCATTGATGGCCGTGCTGTCTGCTGCTTGGATTGATGTTGACCCTGTGTCCTGCACAATCAGAATAAACAACAAAAAACACATTGTTGTTAGCCTAAAAGAAACAGAATTTTTTTTACAGACTATCGTATGGTTGGTTTCACTTGAAAACAACTAGTTATTTTACCTCTTCAATGACCTTCAGGCGCTTGCTGATGGGCTCCATGGATGAGGCTGGCTGTGAGCAGGGAGCAAATAAACAAGAGGTGATAAATATGCTATAAATATGAATTCACAAATTTTGAAAAAATGAAAAGGGTAAATTCTAAGTCTCCCTGGGGTGGGGGAATTATTGTTTCTTCTTGTGTTTACCTTAAAGATGAGAGAGTAAGTTTAAATAGCAAAAATGGGGAGGGCAGCAGTTATGTGAAATCAAAGCTGTTTAAGCTGTCTGATTTGTCTATTTATCATGGTTTTGGTATTTTGGGAGTCACAGCAAATGGGAATATTTTTTACTGGCATCAATCAGATATTTTAAGACCGCATGTAGTGTGAAGTAGAATACTGAACAGCATTCGAGACTAAAATCAGGCGCATGTAAGAAGGCGGAGCGCCCCTCTAGGTTGTGAGCTACCACTGATGAACAGTTTCACTTGACACACTTTTTTCCACAATTTCAAACCTGTGTTCATGCATGATTGCACTAAAACTAGTGCAATGAATTGAAATGAACATGGTAAAGGGGCTAGTCATGAGACAAGCAAGAACTAATGACACTGTCACCACTAGGAGTGCAAAATTGAACATTTTAATATACGAGTCACAGGTTAGTGGACGTAAACGGCAATATTTCAGTACATTAAATGCGTGTATATATTCTCTATTAAAAATTCTGCATGGTTTGGATTGTGAACAACTCTTATTTATACACCACTTCTTTTTTTCAACATTCATGAATGCAGCACTAGCTGTCCAATTAACTGTCATAATAGGAATGACGCATCAGTGACGGCAATGGAAACTTAACAGAAACAAAAAATAAAGCGTGACTGTCAGTGGAGAATAGCAAGTGGAGGAGAAAATCAAATGTTCAAGGCTGCACCATCATCTATTAAATCCAACTGTGGCAGTAGAGGAGTTGGTATGAGTCTGTTCACTTTTCCACAAATTTAGACAAACACAAAGAAATAAAAGCTGTTGGGCTGTTAATAGTCAAAGATTTAAGGAGAGTAGCAGAGTTACAATTTCATATACAGTTCAAGTAAAGGCAAAATGCACAGTGTATTATATGCAATGTAAAACACTGACTGACACCATGTCTTAATAGGACATGCTATTTCTGTACAAAACAAAAAATACAAGACCGAACATTTCAAATGTTTTTCTTCTACTAAATGTTGAAAAACTAAAAAACAAACTGAACTGAACACAAAACCGCAATACAAACCAAGCCGTGGGTACCCCTGGTCACCACTATTTAGTAATAAGTAATACATAAATTAATAAATTATAGCAAGGGTGTCAGAGTTGCTCACTCGAGAGAGGAGGAGTGAGTCGGTGTCCCGCTTTTAAAAACAGCTGACAGTCCTCTTTTGGCATAGGTCAATAAAGAGAAAGAAAACTGGAATGTAATGCCATTTCAGGAAAAAGGCTGTGGAGCAATCACTTAGTCAGGAAGTGAATAAACAAGTAAATGAAGCTTCAGCTCTGCCATGAGACGGTGAGAAATTGACCTGCTTTTCTGCCTGGCTCACTCATCTGTCTAACACTAATAAAGTGTTTAAGAAACAAGAAAGGGAAGTAGAGTGGAACTTCTGCAAAATGCAAACACTGTTGCAGTAACTTTTTTGAAAAGTAGACTAAGGCTACAACTACTAATTATTTTGGTGGTCGACACATTACTTAAATATTTTTTCTATTAATGTCAACGATTATTTCCATTTATTCAGCATAATCAAAGATGTCATGACTAAGTCAGGTCACAACATGTTTGGCTGAATACTCTATTCTGATTGGTCAATAGCAACATTCAGGGGTCTATTATTACTATTTAACAGGCTGTTAGCATTAAGTGTAACAAACTGTTGCTAGGGACTAATCACATGGTGTGTATCAATTTCAGTAAATTTACCAACATGTAACTTGTAGTACCACATCTTCTGCCTCTCAGTCAGTCTCATTTGCTATATTCACTAACAATTTTTGTGTGCTGATAAATAGGCTTGCTAGGGTGACAGCCAGCTGCAGCAGTGGCTTAACCTCTAAGCACCATTATACTCATTATTTATTTGTGGTGACTTTTTACTCTTGCAGTACCCTTTACCCTTGCAGCAGTGTGAAAAATATTAAGTCTAAATTAATACAAATCTATTCACTTTACTGGTAGAGTACATTTTCCTGGGACATATGTTATTAACAACATTGGTATGCAGTTCACCAAACTAATTCACCACAAGAAAGCAATATTATGTTTTCCTAATCAATATACCTTATAAATCAATACTTTGTTTCCAATTATTTGTTTTCTTCGTAGGTAGTCGTTTAATATATGAGGTGGTCATTGTTATGGACAAAAACCCTTCAAAAGTAGTACAAAAAATGCCTCTGCTGTACTTTGGTTGTTTTATCACTCTCATCATTTTCCATGTGTAGTTCTTTGTTGGTTCAGAATGCAATCTCACTACCCCCCCAGCACTTCTGTAGTGCACTGAAGTTAATACACCCTTTCCAAGGTCACATTCAAGCACTTTCAAGGTCCATTTGCACATTTTCCCAGCACCTTCCAGCTGTGGTAACTTAAATATTTACCATGCAAATGCATATGTACTCAAAGTGATAATGTTACTTTTTAAGTAAGATTAAAATTATGCTAAAATACATCAAATCCGATTTTATAACCGTCAGAGTCACCCATACAAAGAGCACAGTGTTCATTTAGAAACACTTTATAATCCTCCATCTATTATGTAAAATATGTCCAATAGTTACTGTTGTGAGAGAAATACAGTCACTATTTCATACATTTTCAAGCACTTCATCCAAAAATACCTTTTCAAACATGAAACCATAAGATTAAAATTCAAGCACTTTCAAGGTTTACAAGCACCTGTACAAACCCTGAGTTACTGAGCACAATTTGCCAGTTTAACAGATTAACAAATGGTCAGGAATAAAATTATTGAAAAAACAGGTGATAGCCTCCACTGATTTTTTTCTGTAAACTGTGTTACCTCAGGTGTACCTCTACACTTCATTTGATTTCAGATAATGCAAAATGAATGTAAGAGTCAAGTTCATAAAGTAACTTTCTTTGCAAAGAAACTGACTTGATTCCCAATCAAGGCACACTGGATCACATCACGCGTCACATTTGATTAATCAAGATGAACTACTTAACTTCTGCAGTCAGTTGTCTGATTTGCACATTTAACAATGTAATGAAAAAGTATACTCTGTGTAGTCTGCAGTAACAGACCTGTGCTGAATGTAGAAATGCTATTGGTGTAGTTTTTCTCTCTCCCACTACTACTCTCTCTCATATACACACAGACAGAGAGGAGAAAAGTGGCTGATGGTGGTGGCTGATGTTGTTTGCATGGCATTTTAGCAAGTTATAGCTGGTGTATCTGCCTGTTAATATTGTGTTAGTTGTCAAGACTGCATCCAGGAAACTAAATTGAAGCTGTGTGGTGAAGGAAACAGCAGCGGCTTTAACAGGCACATGCATGAACATAGCCAAACAGCTAGAGTCAGGTCCATAAATATTGGGAAATTGACACAATTCTAATCTTTTTGGCTCTATACACCTCCACAATTGTGTTCCAACGTGATTGTTAGATATTGAAAATGTGTGCTCTGACAACAGCAAACAAGTGCTCCCCGAATACAGTCAGGTCCATAAATATTGGTTTTTCAGGCTGTAATTAACTGCAAAGGATTTGCAACCAAGTATGAAAAAAGTAAAAGTTTGATTTATGATCGTTAATTTGTCCCATTACTTTTGGCAAATATACAAACTGTTGTAATTCCTACACCGTTCACCTGATTTGGATGTATATACCCTCAAATTAAAGCTGAAACTCTGCAGTTAAAGCACATCTTGTTCATTTTATTTCAAATCCATTGTGATGGTGTATAGAGCCAGAAAAAACAATATTTATGGACCTGACTGTATTCGGGGAGCACTTGTTTGCTGTTGTCAGAGCACACATTTTCAATATCCAATAATCACGTTTGGATAAACCAAACTCTTGATTAAAAAAATGATTGTGCAGGAAAACTGAATCTAGTGGTTTATTTTTAGCAGTAGAATCCACTTGTGAAACAGTTAATGGGGGCTAAGCGGTGTTTGCTGCCATAGTGCCAATGTCTGAAGCCAGGTAGATTGGGAGCCTGCATTGTAAAAATCAGACAACCAGGTTCCGGAGAGCCAAAAAACCAAGATGGTGATAAAGGTATGACTGTAAAGTGTTAGTGAACATCCAGATTCATTTAAGCAGTGCTTCTATAGGCCCTTTTCCACCATAGGAATTTTTCTCATTTACACAGATAATTAAAAAACCTTGGCACGTTTCCACTGAATTTACGCAGGTAAATATTACCCTGGTAAACGCTTTACCCTGGTAAATTAAGTACCTACTCACAACTAGGGACTAGATTACCCAGAACTTTGGAGGGGCGGGGCTGTGTGGAACACATCGTGCAGCTATATTAAGTGAGGATTCAGACCCTCTAGCGACTCTTTTCCTAAAAAAGTGATTAAGGACAAATCTAGCGTCTTTTTCTTGTGTTATTTGTGACGAAAAAGTGAATGATTCTGATGTGATGTGAAGAAAGGAGGGGAAAAAAATCACTTCTGTCTGCGAGCAGAGTGGGTTTCTCACACACACGTCGTCATCTCTGGCTACCCCCCTCCACACGTCTGTAATTGTTTTATTCTTAATACTTGTTTATTAACATGAAACAGGTTTTGAGAAACAAACACAATCAAGCGATCTGCCAGCGTGTTAAATGTTTTGACTGTACATCAGCACTACTCTTTGAGGTGCAGTGAAAACGCAAACTACACAGATTACCAGAAACTTATTTACCCAGGTAAATTAGTTCCTGGTAATTTTGGTAGAAGGGGTGCTTTTGTGTTTTCAACCACAGTGCTGCTGCAATCTTGCTTTACTTGCAGTGTGTGCTTCAACTCACCTAACTAACTCATGACGTACAATGCGTCACTCTGTGTATTTTGGAAGTGTCACACACAAAAACAAAAATAAATACAAAATGACAATATCTATAATACATTTCATTGCTTCTAACATGCATAAATATCCCATTTAATATTAAAAATCCAAAGAATTAAATCAGGTATTAACTGAAATTAACGTACTGTTTTTCAGTGTATTTTACAGGCGTAAATGAATCATGAGTCCAGAAAAACAACTAATCCGCAAATCTCTCCTATATTAGGATATAACCTAAATTCTTGAGATATTGTTTATAAGCCCATACTGCCCAGCCTTACCTTTAAGCTTGACAGAAATATGACTTCATTTATATCATTATATGTAAGAAATTATATAAAAAGCATATTGTGATAACATTTTCTCCCATATGGCACAACCCTAATCTATAGACAACAAGACTGACAAGAAACCATTAAGCCCCTCTGAACCTGAAAAGAAAATGTGCAGTAGTGATAAAACTGGTCAGCAACGCTGCCTCATACCTTTTCAGACTGGCTCAGCAAGAAGTGATGGAAATGTGGGTCATCTATGACAGGCTGCAACAGAAGGGATTTCAGTGAATTATTTCTTATTATTATTGGCAGGGAAATCTGATTAGATTATTTCACACACAAACTACAATAAGAGTGGAAAGCCGAGAGCAGGGGCAAAGCAAATTTGTATCAGAGATATTTTGGCTTAAATTTTGTGCTGCATTAGGATGTGAAGCTGCATCTAAATCCAAACTACAATGCTGACTTATAATAATGTAATACATTTAGGCCTTTGAGACTTAAGATTACAGTTAGTTGTGCTTGAACTTCATCTTAAAATGGTCCTTTTTGGTGTTTTTAGATTGAATAAGATAAGCTGACTAGTTATTTGGAGGGTGCAATGTTTCTGTATTTACAGAACCTGGAGGTCACACTGGTTTCACTTCACAAGTAGTCATTCACCCTGGTTTCTGAAGAGCAGGCCGAGCAACAGAGGGCAAGAGGCTAATAAAGAGAACACTTATTGTGGGTCAGTGCAATCAGTCCTGAGCCTCCCTTTGGGCCTCCACATGCAGAGTTGACGGCCATTTCAAAAGCACACACATGTAACAGACGTACAGATGTAGGAGTCAAAAGTGAACACCCGACAGGTCAAAAGGGAAAGGTCTGCAGTTGTTGGTGAGTAAAGCCAAAGGTATAAAGGTCAGGAGGAAAGAAAAGCAAGGCAAGGCAGGCTTGGTGGGGTTCACCTACACTGCTTTCCCATTTGAATCCTGAGCCAGGTCCAGCCCCCAGCCTCTCTATAGTTGATGGCTCTGGATCAGAGTCAGTCAAGTCCTTCAGGAGGAGAAAGAAACACATTCACCTTCTTAAATCAAAAGGTGAATTTGCTGCCTGTCTGCTGTGGAAGAGGGCGACTGATTCTCCAGTGTGTGGAAGAGAAGATGTTGAGCAATTTCCATTCACCTCCATCAAAAATGACATACTGATGTGCACAGATAGACACCACTTGTACCATTTGAGTGAACCAGTCCTTTAAGACAATAGCTGTGTTTCCATTGAGTGGAACAATTAAATTTTTTGCGTTTGTATTAGAAATAGTACCAAAATAGCCATCCCCTCCATTTTTAGGCACCCTTCCAAAGGAAAATGGTATGGTACGGGGTCAGGTGATTGGGCAATACATGTAGGTAATGTTCACTGATGAAACGCAAGCCTGACCCAAGGCTTTACCATTCCAAACTATACCATACTGTACCAAACAAAACCATACCATGATGGAAACACAGCAAATGGCACTAAAGTCAAGTATCTGTTTGTCTAACAACACTATAGCCACAGCTGCTATAACACTTGCAGTATAGCTAAGGGCCTGACTTGTCCTGTGAAGCCAAGACAGCTAGTTCATTTAAAAGGTGTAAAATTAAAAACTGTGCACCAGTATGTCAAAAGAAACAAATATGCGCACTACGGATGGGCATAAGAATTTGATTATATACTTGATTATAAAACTGAGTATGTGAAATATATTAAAATGATTTTCATCATTTTATATATATATATATATATATACATACACACACACACATAGATATATATAATTAATAAAAAACAAATCCAGAAATTTAAGAGGTTTGTTGAATGCATCTTCAAGCTGCTCCTCTAAGCTCACAACTATGATATTTACTAGGGTCTTTGAATCCATCTAATTAGCTGCTCCTTTTAGCTCAATACACTTTGTATCCTGCATTACTTGCACTTGCTCTCATGCCCTAGAGTTTAGAATATTTAACAAATAATACCATTGAATGTTCAAATTACATTTTTGCCAGAAATGCTCATCCTGAATATCCACGCGCAACAATAAAAGCACACCAGTACTATGATGTAAGCATTGTTTTAGAGAAGAGTTGCTGTGTGCAAGTGCAACATGTGATCTTGTAAACATGACATAGGAAGTTGTGTATTGGCCATTCTGAACTCTGAGCATCCAGAAGACTGATTTAAAAAGAAATGTTAGACAGGAGTTTTCAAATGGTCTCATTAACGTGGTAAGCCACAATAGTTTAAATGCAACAGGCCAATTGGCTAATAAAACAGGCGCAATAACACGCAAAGGAGTGCAACATCACATCAGTATTTTGGTATAATTTAACATTAGCAATGACATATTTATATATTCTGACATATTTGGAAAGTAAGGCTAAGTAGTCGTTTTTTGCTAAACCCATTCATTCAAAACTGTGTCAGTGCATACATTGTTAAGCACTGCTGTAGTGTAATGTTGAACTAGAGCTTATTATTTTCAAGTCAGGTGTGAACTTTTAATTGGAAAGTTGCAAAGAGCCATTGGCACAACCCCTGGACTGTCATACCGATGTTGCGCAAGAGATTTTCAACATTTTTGCATTGTCTGAAGGTTTTAATGCTCAACCTAAGACAACAGAGGCAATTCCCTATTCCAATGAGCTACATACCAAGAGACTGGGATGAAATGAAAGAAGAGATAGTGGTCTGATGAAAAACAGCTCAAGCACCAAAATTGGTGTTGTGATTCAGTCTGGTAAATACCAAATACACACTCATATTTGGCACCAAACCTCACTCATAAGTTCGAGTACTGCATATTGCACCTTAAAACCCAATACTGTAGGTGTTATGACTGACAACACTTCAAATAAGACAGAATGTTGAGAAAATTAAATGATAAATTCTATCTTTATGTGTACTTTAGTGCTTTTTCCTCTGCAGTAGCTCAACTTATCACATCATAGCATCAACCACATAGGGATGGGTATTTCATTCTACAATTATTCACTTGATATTAAAAGTCAAACAGGTGACTTTTTGTATGATAATAAAAAGATACAAAAACAAATGTTTTATCAATGACTGCATCGAAAAAACAACTATTTCTACTCCAGTGAAGATCTAATTTGTGGTGTGCCTGTGATCACAAGGTGGCAGCAAGAGCACACATTCAGTTAGTGGACTTCAAATGTGTTTGCATGTGATGAATTGTACTAGGGTCTTTGAACACATTCCAGAAGCTGCTGTTGTTAGCTTAACACATACTTTATATGTGCTAATATTCAAAGACTGGACCAATAATGCCAAGGAATATTCAAATAGCATTTTCACTAGTAATGCCCATCCTTAGTACAACGTTTTGTTGCATTTTAACATATGTTCTAACAACAATGTATACTGCACTTTGAACAAAATATCCACTATCAAACCAAACATTCATTAATGGGTTCAATAAATTCTGCTTGATGTGCTTGGTGGCATCACATTTCCTTCAAAATAAAGCTGACTGTCTGAATTAAGTTCAACAAAGGACAGACCAAATCAAGGCAAATGATTATGAGTATGAATCTTAACTTAATTTGACGAGCAAGTGATCACTTCAATTATGACATTAAATGCCTTTTTAATTTGCCTTTTTTTCCTAATGCCTTTTTGACTAAAAGGTACAATGTGTAAAAATCATTGTAAAAATCAATGTGTAAAAATCACCTCTCCCTTCCCTTTCCAAGTGTGTTGGAGAAACCTAAAAAAGATCTTATGGAACCTCAGAAAGATTAGTTTTGTTCACTGTGGCAGCCTCAATAGGGTAAATTAAGGGTAAAATCCCCACAGACAAAAAAAACCCCAAAAAAAGCGATTTAATTTTATTTTGTCACGATTTTCTTTTTAATAGTCAAAGTACTGCTGACCTTCTCAGAGGGGTCCTTCAGTGCACTGAGATCCTCGTCGTCCTCCTCCAGTATTTTTAGTGGCTTGTTGGGTGTCCTCTTTCCTTTTGAGTCTCCTTTGCCCTCAGAGTTCTGTCAAGAAATTTCATGAATTCATTTCGGGTTTAAGAAAGCTTTATGCTAAAGGACCTGGTTGTAGAGTTCAGATGGCCTGCAACACTAAAGAAAACCCTGATATGGGTTACATGATGAGGTCTGGAAGAGCAGGACTCACTGAGAGGAGCCCCTGTGAATGATTTCTTAATCTCAATTGATCACATCAAACAGTCGGTCAAAACAATTGATATTTTTTTCCTGAGACAATCACATTATGAGGTGGGAAGCATGCAGCCAGTCTTTTACGTATGTACAGTGCATCCGGAAAGTATTCACAGCGCTTCACTTTTTCCACATTGTGTTATGTTACAGCCTTATTCCAAAATGGATTCAATTCATTTTTTTCCCTAAAAATTCTACACACAACACCCCATAATGACAACGTGAAAATTTTTTTTTGGAGATTTTTGCAAATTTATTAAAAATAAAAAAACTAAGAAACCACATGTACATAAGTATTCACAGCCTTTGCCATGAAGCTCAAAATTGAGCTCAGGTGCATCCTGCTTCCACTGATCATCCTTGAGATGTTTCTACAGCTTAATTGGAGTCCACCTGTGGTAATGCAGTTGATTGGACATGATTTGGAAAGGCACACACCTGTCTATATAAGGTCCCACAGTTGACAGTGCATGTCAGAGCACAAACCAAGCATGAAGTCAAAGGAATTGTCTGTAGACCTCCGAAACAGGATTGTCTCGAGGCACAAATCTGGGGAAGGGTACAGAAAAATTTCTGCTGCTTCCCAATGAGCACAGTGACCTCCATCATCCGTAAATGGAAGAAGTTCGGAACCACCAGGACTCTTCCTAGAGCTGGCCGGCCATCTAAACTGAGCGATCGGGGGAGAAGGGCCTTGGTCAGGGAGGTGACTAAGAACCCGATGGTCACTCTGTCAGAGCTCCAGCGTTCCTCTGTGGAGAGAGGAGAACCTTCCAGAAGGACAACCATCTCTGCAGCAATCCACCAATCAGGCCTGTATGGTAGAGTGGCCAGACGGAAGCCACTCCTTAGTAAAAGGCACATGGCAGCCCGTCTGGAGTTTGCCAAAAGGCACCTGAAGGACTCTCACACCATGAGTAACAAAATCCTCTGGTCTGATGAGACAAAGATCGAACTCTTTGGCGTGAATGCCAGGCGTCATGTTTGGAGGAAACCAGGCACCGCTCATCACCAGGCCAATACCATCCCTACAGTGAAGCATGGTGGTGGCAGCATCATGCTGTGGGGATGTTTTTCAGCGGCAGGAACTGGGAGACTAGTCAGGATAGAGGGAAAGATGAATGCAGCAATGTACAGAGACATCCTGGATGAAAACCTGCTCCAGAGTGCTCTTGACCTCAGACCGGGGCGACGGTTCATCCTTCAGCAGGACAACGACCCTAAGCACACAGCCAAGATATCAAAGGACTGGCTTCAGGACAACTCTGTGACTGTCCTTGAGTGGCCCAGCCAGAGCCCAGACTTGAATCCGATTGAACATCTCTGGAGAGATCTGAAAATGGCTGCGCTTCCCATCCAACTTGCTGGAGCTTGAGAGGTGCTGCAAAGAGGAATGGGCAAAACTGCCCAAAGATAGGTGTGCCAAGCTTGTGGCATCATATTCAAAAAGACTTGAGGCTGTAATTGCTGCCAAAGGTGCATCAACAAAGTATTGAGCAAAGGCTGTGAATACTTGTGTACATGCGGTTTCTTAGTTTTTTTATTTTTAATAAATTTGCAAAAATCTCAAAAAAAAATTTTCACGTTGTCATTATGGGGTGTTGTGTGTAGAATTTTTAGGGAAAAAATGAATTGAATCCATTTTGGAATAAAGCTGTAACATAACACAATGTGGAAAAAGTGAAGCGCTGTGAATACTTTCCGGATGCACTGTACAGTAAACATTTTCCCAGAGTGCATTAAAGATTGCCTCCTCAGCTGATGTCCTCTGGCCCACTGCAGTTTCACACTGAACCTAAAGTATTTTTACACTTCCCGGGGCCTGTACATTGATTTATATTATACATAATATAAAAATGATATATTTATATTAGTCCAACAAGCCCACAGTTTTGGTCACGGTTTTAAATTTGGTTGGCACATTATGGAGAAAACAAAAACATTTCAAACATTCACAGATTCCCGTAGAAGTCCCATATAAACACAGTTGTGCACACAATCCAACCAATGCAGAATCCATTTATATAGAATATCTACACACTTAAATTATCAAACCCAAACTGTATTGAATGGTTTGTTTTCTACGGTTCAGTTTTGCACCCCTAATTTATATGTAGCTACTGCCACAACATGTTGTTTCTGGATATTGCCATTGACTTTATGACTACACTTCCAGTTTCATTGAAAGAATCTTGTTATTCTATTCTATTCTCTGTCTCTAAGTTTAATCTAAATGACAAGGAGTTTATTGGGCAAGGAAATTCTGTGAAGGCAGGGCTTCATGTTTTCACATGGTATGTGATGATGTTGATGTAAAAAACAAAAAAAACAAAAAAACAAAACATGGAACATGCTTAAAAAAGTTTTAGTATTAATTTTGAAATATATGACCCCTATTTAAATGCTCCTTAGAGCATGGTCCAAAGTGCATGGTGCAAGTACATTAGGGCATGTCCAGCTAAAATGGTGCTAACCACAAAGTGAAGAACAAGGTGCAAAAGGGTTGAATTTAGTGTCCACGTTTTTTGTAGGAGTGTTTTGGGTGCAACTTCAAGTCAGCCAATCAGAATTTTGTTCGTCATTCCCCTTAATTACCAAGTGCAACTGTGCCTGGGCCATTGCTATTTACATGGCAAATGCAGGAGTGAATGATTCTCTGCTGAGGAGACAGATCTTCTCGGACTCCTTCCTGGTGGGATTTGGGCAGATACGAGTAAGTGGGACTGAGCTAAAAGCTGTGTTGAAAAGAGAAAAACCCAAGGAATTTAAAATAATTCTGCCAAACTAAGGTTTAAACAAGCACCAGACTATGACAATGACACAGATGCGCACAGATGTATTCTGCAGAGCAATGTAAGGACCTCTAGGTTCTAGGTGAGACATGACTCTTAGATACATTTCAGGAAAACTGCTTTTGGCCAATCAGCTTTTTCCAATCAGAGCAGTAGAAAAATGGAATTCAATTCCAGTTCATATTAGAGATTGTACAAATTTTAGCAGTTTTAAAATATCTCTGAATACATGGTTGGAGGCTAATCAATGATGTTAACACTGACTCTTATGTACAGAATTTTAGATATGACAATTGTGTATTTATATGACTTTTAAAAATAAGGGCACAGTGCCCTTATTGCTATAATGTCTTAGTGTGATGTTGCTGTACTATGAAGTACTTGTTGCCTTAGATGTATTTAGATGTAGTAGAAGCAAAAGTAGTGCATGTGTTGTCCACAGATGCAAATTAGCTTATAGCTATGGTATAGGATTTGTTCCTTACATGACCCCTGTTATATGAACTGATAAAAATGATGAGCGGCTAGCACTGGCATGTGAGAGACAGTTGGCTGGTAGCAATAGAGGAGTCCTGTAACCCGAGTCTTAGCTTTTTGACAATAATCTTTTAGGTTGCATTTGGAGTGTTTTTTTGTTTTGTTTTTTTTGTTTTGCTTTTTTTTTCAGATCTTGTGAAACTATAAGTAAAAAAGCTCATGTGGAGGACAAAGCAGTAGAAAATTAATGAGAGAGTGCTTTGTACTGAATAGCTTCATGTGTATATATGAAAAACAACATACAAATTGTTTGTACATGAGGCAAGTTGGGAGGGTCACAGTAGGTGGAAGATGGGAGCGATTGGGAAATGGTAGGGGAGAAAGTACTTACTGTAACCCCGCCCTTTCTAAATAAGTTTTATTATCTATATATGAGTAAAATACATTGTACATGTGACGTGAGGTGGTATGTAAAGGACAGAGTGGGCTTTGCTATTTTCCCCCTTCCCTCATTCTTTTCTTTTTTCCTCTCTTTCTTTACCTTTCAGGACTTTGTTACTTGGCTGGTATAAATCAGATGTGTTTATTAAATGCAATGAACTTTATAGCAGAGAAATAATAATAAAAATTTTGTCAAAAAAAAAAAACCCTCTTCCCACCTGTTCTTTTCCCTTGGCCTTCTTCAGGAAGTCCTCTACTGCATCCACCGCCTGCTGGAAGCGCTTTCCTTTATTTATCTTGATCATCTCCTCTTTGTGGGCATGGTAGGGCTTCAGCTGTTCTACTTTAATCCAGGCACTGAACAAGTAGGCACACAGAAACACAGCCTTTAAACATTTTGTGGAGAGGGCAAACTGCTAGGTCAGTAACAATACGAATACGAGGCAAACTCACTGATCTTCCGTTCCAAAGAACTTCACAAAATGGCATTTTTTGCCTCTGGGTTTTTTCAGATCCTTTGGAGGGCTTACAATCTGAAATATGAATAAATACATTCATGTAACAATAAAATAAAAAGTGCTGTGCAAGTAGCTGAATACAATGAAACTAGTTGTTGAAAAGTATTAACTGTTACCTTTCCTGGCCACGGTGGGTAGCGACCAAGCTTCCCCCTGGAAAAAAAGGACATATATTTACTCCTAGTAAATTGTACTGTTGCTTAATCTCAGCACATTTCTGGTACAAAGACTGGACATAAAAGTTAAATTACTATGTCAAGAAAGCCAGCATATATAGTGTTGTGTGGTTTATTAAGATAGTTTGGTAAATGGTTCGTATTTATAATGATTTCCCAGTTTTCACGACCATTTAAAGCTATTTATATCACAGTTTCTGCTATTCTCCAATTTACACACATTGAAACAGTGCATTTATGTGCAGCCTTTTCAATTACACATCTATCATATCCATTCACACTCTGTAACCACAGCTTCCGGAAACAGTTATGTTTCTTTCATCTTGAAGCTTCTCCTCTAAGCTCAACATGCTGTAGATCCCACAGATGTAAAGACGGTAACCATTTTAAGTTATGATAAGCTTCACTAGAGCTGCTCGAGTTTGGCTCAGTTTGGTAAATAAAAACCATATGTATGCACTTATAGAATTGTATACCTTGATTTGAATGTGTATCATGCACTGCATTTCTGTTCTCAGCAGAAAATGCATTAGCAAAACCTAAACCATCTCTTTTCTCTTGGTTGTCAAAATGCAAGATGGCAAATATTAAAATGTACCATCTACATTGTCCAAATTAACTACAGAGAAAAGGCAACATGGCAACATATTCTGCAGAGGTGCATTGTAGCAGCAAACAAAACTAGTATTATGAAGAGTATTAATCCTATGGTGTGTTTTCGTATCGCCATGTACATTGTTCCATACATGTTACATACACTTGTTAAACAGTGAAATATTTTACATAAACATAGATACAGTGTGTAAAATTTAGCAACATTTACTGGTGAAGTTACATGTTGCAACTGAATATCCCTCACCTCACCCCTGTATTCCAAGAGTGTTAGAGAACCTATACAGACTTCAGTTAGAATCAAAACTCAGTATGTTTAGTTTATCTATTGGGGCTATTATTAAAATGTGGTGGTCCAAAATGGCCATCTTTAGAAGGGTCTTTTTGTGGAGCTTTTCTTCACTCAAAGTGAGGGTCTAAGGATAGATAGTTTCATTTGCTGTACAGACTATAGCCATTTGAGGCAAATTGTGTTGTTTTTGTACAGCACTTTGGTCAACTGTGTTGTTTTAAAGTGCCTTATTAATAAAGGATTGGATTGGATCTCCACTGAGCTAACCCATCTCATTCATTCACTCACTCACTCAGGGGGCACTGGTGCCAATTCCAGGTGGCATAGTGCAATAGGTGGCCACATAGAGACAACAACCACAAACACAGGGAGAACATGCAAACTCCATGCCGAAAGGCCCTTGTCCTGATAAACATATAAAAGACTAATTTTAATACAATCAAGTGACTATACTTGATTAGTATATATTATATATCATTATCTTCAGTGAAAGTTATTTAACAAACATTTTACACACTTGACCTTTAAGTAAAACTTAAAAATTGTAAATTGTATGTATGTCAAGTATGTTTATGTACCTCATATTCAATAAATTAATATATACTGAACAATATCAAACTGCTCTTGAAGGAAATTACAATTAACCAATTTTTGGCGAATTACGAAAGTAACGTGAGTATTTTATTTTGAAATTAGCAAATGCAGAAACTTAACTTTCTAACTTTTCTCATAACATGTTCCGTAGTGTGGGTTGATGTAACAATGTTTTGGGATGGGTAATGTAAGCGTAGACGACAACCTGTCCTACGTTCTGTAATGTGTTGTGGTGTCGAAAAGTATGTCTGTCTGAAGAGTATTGCTGCAAACCAAAATAGCACTTAAATGTGACTGTTAAGTGGGTTTAAATGGACTCGACTTGAGCTGCGTGAAGAACTGCTCCAGTGCAACTGAACACGGAAGACGAGGACACGCGAAGCCACCCAACACTGGAAACCCGCTTATGCTAGCAAAGCTCGTCACAGACCACAACAGTGGCACGCACGCACATCGCAGGACAAAAGTTGCCAAAGAAGGCGTCGTCGAGAGAATTTTAACCCCAGAAGATATGGTTTGAGTTTACAAAACTGCAGTTTTAGGACTGAGCTCGGCCGCTGGCTAGCAGCTGTCGACGCTTGTTGACTTGAGTCATTTCGGTTAGCAATTTGTTTTGGTTGACCATCAACTAACCTAATGGGCTATCACTTCCACTTATCGCCTTTAGCAGAACGCTACCAAAAAAACATGTGCATTAAACTAAGTAGTGTGACTCTTCGTATAAAAACGCGTGGTTGATAATGAGTCACTGAGGCGTTTAAATGTGTTTAAATTATATCTCACCACACTAGGTCCCCGATTCTCAGATGCACCGTCGCCATCTTACAACTTTGATAAAACGTCACACTGAAATGAGGGGGGAAGACAACACAGGCACGCACGCACGCACACGTACACACCCCCACTAATCACATGTGAAGACCAGCCCTTCCTGTCTACGTCACATCCGCGCTTCTGCTCGTCCATTACACCTTTCTTTTTCAGCAGTAAAGATATCTTAGGAAAAGAAAACACAATAAAGAACAACGAGAACAATTATTTAATAAAAAAAATACTGACTATGTTTATTTTAGAAAAGGTGGAGAAATCTACACAGTAAATACTAAAACTCTATATTTATTATTATTCGGGAAAAGCTGAAACTGTTACATTGTGTTGTTCTAGCAGTGTAAAAGTAACACTAAAATACATTATATTAAACTATTAGTGAACACAAAAAAATTCAGTTTACCTATAAATCCTAGTTGCTTGTTACACACTCCAAACATACAGTGCATTGGGGAAGATACGGCCAGGTCGATGGGGGAGAGTTGGAGGGTGGGATTGCTACATGGTGGTCTTGCCCTCCATAATCTCCCCTGATGGTTGGCTGCCCTTCCCCAATTTTTATCACATTATAGACATTAGGGTATGAGGAGTGGGCTTGCCATTTCGGCAGATCCACTGCCTACCAACAATGGGGTGCTGGTGCATCGATCTTCAGGCGCGCAGCATGAGAGATAACCTGATCTTTGCTGGGATCCCAGAAGAAACTGAAGAGGATCCAGAAGTGACGCTAAGAGACTTTATTCAAAAGCAGCTAAAACTCCCAGCTGAGACCATCAAGACCATCTCTTTCCACCGGGTGCATCGCTTGGGAGGGAAGCAGCAGGATGGCCAGTGCCTGTGCCAGATTGTGGCCAAATTCAAACACTTTAAACAGAAGAAGCTAGTGAGGAGCCTGGACAGGGAGCTGTGAGGACCGGACTTCAGCATTAACGACCAGTTCCCTAAAGAGATTCTGGAGTGACGCAGGAGGCTGTTTCCACTGAAGAAAAAGTTTATTGTCGAAGGATCCCGGGCAGTCATTGCCATAGACAAACTACTGTATACGTAAACGGTCAGCTGTACCGGGATAAAGAGGTAACCCCCTGGCTCTTCTGAACTGCAGGTCTGTCGCCCATCAACAAAACAAAATGATTTCCCATTAATTAAATCCTCAATCTTTCCTTCTTTCTCTCCACATATTAACTTCTAAACCAATATTCACAACCAGTCTATAAATACACGTCTCGGCAATGTAAAAACGACCCCACCACGGTACTTGATTGGTTTACATTTTGTGCTCTGTTTTTAATTACGTATTTCCTTATGTGTTTCTCTATGTGTTCTGTTAAGTTATTGTCTTTTTATTATCTCAAACTTTCCATTGTTTTTCACCATATGTATATTATACCTAACAACCACATTAAGATTAGGACCCTGTCACGACGCTGAAGTTAGCATCCGATTTGCCAGCTTCTGATTCGGCACCGATTATTTGTGAAAATGCAACAAATGTGTAACCGGGTCAATATGTGTTAATCAAATGTATATAATTACACAAAATGTGTTGTTGCCTGACAGGAAAGTGCCTCCAGATCAGATGTGTGTGAACTGTGTGTGTAACTTGGAGCTCCTCCTCTTTAATTTCTTCTTCTGTGTCCCTGCTATAAATGCTTTCTGGTTTCCCCACCTCTCCCCTTTTGTACAATTCTTCTGTGGGAGAGGTGAGTGTCCATTGAGAATCATGAACCATCCTAGTGTTTCCCTCTGTTTATAATATGTATTTCTGGTCTTAAAGTCATTGTTATGTTTGTCTTTGTCTAGTGATGTGTTCATGACAACAGAATAGCATTTAAAGGTGATAGTTTTTGACAGTTGGAAGTCACTAGCTTGATGCTATAACAAACTGAACCAACTTCCGGGTTTGTCATTTTATTGTATAGGAGCTCAAATGTACAGCATTGATTACATGGAGGTTCCCCTTGTTCATGTTGTTAGGTATGTTTTGTTCAATATGTGTAAAATGTTTTCTTACATACGCCCTTTTGTACAATTCTTCTGTGGGAGAGAGAGAGGAGAGAGAGAGGAGAGAGAATAAACGGAGATCGCCTCCAAAGAGGTCCTGGTGTCACCGCATTGATACAACAAGCACAACGCAGAAGTACACCGG
The DNA here is from genome assembly GCA_016785285.1 of Brachirus orientalis. NCBI lineage: Eukaryota > Metazoa > Chordata > Actinopteri > Pleuronectiformes > Soleidae > Brachirus > Brachirus orientalis. The sequence goes on from JAFBJR010000668.1 coordinate 176,799, forward strand.
TCACAAATGCACTGAACCCATTGCCTACTTACCCCCCAATGGGTGTCTCACTGGGTGTGTGAATGCGCCTTTATTGCATTTTCACAAATAAAAGTTTCACAAATTAGAGACTGTGTTTTTATGAATCTCCGGGGTCTGTGGATTGATCCAGTCCAGATTTGAGAAGCCTAGGTACAGTGGTTTTCAATCTGGACCTGGTCTAATGTGGTCTAGGTCTCTTAACAAAGCGGTGAAATATCCCCTTTAGCATTTTCACAAATAAAATAAAAGTTTCACAAATACAATAGCTGGTGTCAGGCAAAGTTAATGTCTAACCCAAAAGGTCTAAAATGTTTTCAGATCAGGTAGTGTAAAAAAAACAGCCAAATCAGAAGCTGGCGAATCGGATGCTAACTTCAGCTTTGCGACCGTCTACACCAGCACAAGCACACGCACTCGCATACACACATCTCTCAACAGAATACACACAGCTTACACTCTATGCGTAGAGAAGTTTAAATGACGCAGACACTCAGGCTTGTCACCTGGAATGTGCGTGGAATCGGCTACCCCCTCCATAATTCACCCAGACCAGACAGGATTTATTAAGGGCAGACTTTCAACAAATAATACACGCAGACTAGTGAATATAATAGACTATTGCACAATCAACAACCTTAGAGCCGCTGTTATTGATAAAGTGATAGAGCATTTGATAGAGTAAACTGGAAATTAATTTTTGCTACAGTGGATAAATTTGGATTCAGCCTCCAGAGAGGACAAGGTTGTCCACTCTCTCCATCATTGTTTGCCATATTTATTGAACTGCTCACAGCTGCAATTTGAGCAAACAGAAACATTATAGGTATTAAAACAAAATAAGCCTTTATATTGATGATGTATTTTTCCTTCAAAACCCACCAAGCTCTCTGAAACTATTACACTGATTGATAAATTCTCAGCAGTTTCTGACTACTCAATAAATTGGACAAAATCAATCATCCTACCCATCATATCTGACTTCCAAACATCACCATCCACTCCCTTCAAGTCAGGTAACATTAGATACCTGGTTATTAATATCTCTTCCAAGCTATTAGATCTAACACAACTATACTCCTCTTCTTAGGACAATAGAAGACGACTTCCTACAGTGGAACTCCTTGCTCATATCACTCATGGGAAGAGTTGCCACCATAGAAATGATGGTCCTACCAAAAATCAATTACCTCTTTTCAATGATCCCCACCAAATCTTCTCCAATGTGGCTTAAGGCACTCTGCCATCTCAAAATTGCTTTGGCAAAACAAACTCTACAAAAAACAAACATTTGTGGTGGTCTGGAACTTCCAAACTTTTATAATTACTTTCTGGCAAACAAACTAAAGTATGTCCAAAATTGGATCAAACATGACGAACAGTGACAAACAGTGGCTGGATATTGAACAAACATTCTGTCAAGAAATTCAAATCTCTGACTTGCCCTTCATCAGCACACTGATCAACCAACACCAGTGCTTTAAAAGCATAAACATAAGTGCCTCCTTGTCAGCCTGGTGGGAATTTATCCAAATCACTAAGTCCTCACATATCCCCTGTAAACTCACCCCAATCTGGAATAGTCCAGACATCCTGCAGAACATGGTAATGTTAAACTCCACATCATGGAAAGAAAAAGGAATAAGGCACTTGGAACCAATAATCCAAGACAACAAATTCATACCATTTCAGAAACCGGTAGAACTATATATCAATAGCAGTAAATTTTTGGAATACATGCAAATTCAATCTGCAAGATTTAATTAAATTAAATCTGCAAGATTTAATTTGCATGCAGACCAAGAGCCACCCATAGTGACAAAACAATTCCTCAACCACACATCTATTAAAATGCTGTTGAAGACACTTGTACTATTAACACAAAATGAATGCACAATCAGTTTACCAACCTCAGAATGGGAGACAGACTTATTCATCAGCCCAGGTGAAAACTTCTGGACTCAAATATTTAATAATATGTTGAAAATAATTAAAACTCAAGACCTACAACTTATACAATACAAAACTCTACACAGGTACACTACACAGGACAAAGAATATTCAGGATGGGGTTATCACAATCAAACACCTGCTTAAACTGCAGCAACAACATAGCAGATAATTACATGCATGCTCTATGATTATGTGCACCTGTAAATTCATTCTGGTGTAGGGTATGTGAGTGTATGTGTATTTTGAGTCAAGTGTGCTGGATTTCCTCTGTGTTACCGAGACCTGGGCAACTGCTGGTGAGTCCAGCGCTTTTGCTGAACTCCTGTCCCTGGATTGTTCCTATTTTAACTCGCCTCGCACATCAGGTTGAGGCGGGGGTGTCGCCACCATTTACAGGAGTGTATAAAGATGTAAAGAGGTGTTCCTGCCTTCAGCTTACTCCAGCTTCGAACTGTCTTTATTTCAGCTGGTCTTCGCCCTATGTCAGCTGGAGTTAGGCACCAGCGCCCCCCACGACCCTCAGTGGATAAAGCGGTAGAAAATGAGTGAGTGCCCTACCACCACCTCAGAGTAGTCAGTGCTTGACTATTATTGATACAAATGTAACACTGTAAATTGCACCAATTGTAGTTGTGTTATTTACACCAAACCAGTGTCTCTCTTGGTTTTTATAACAGTAGAGGGCAATAAAGTTTATAAAATTGCCCTAGTATAATTAAAAAGTGAGTATAAAATTGAAAATTGAAGAGGGATCCCTCCTCTGTGGCTCTTCATAAGGTTTCTCCCATTTTTTCCCTGTACAAGGGTTTTTGTGTTTTTCCTCATTTGATGTGAGGGTCTAAGGATAGGGGTGCCTCTTGCTATACAGACTGTAAAGCCCTTCGTGGCAAATTGTGTTTGTGATGCTGGAATGAATAAATAAAATGTACTTGACATATAAACATATATAGTTTTTATGCTGTCTCTATTACGAGACTGAAATACATACATTTTTATAGTGTTTTGTAGTGTAATTTTGTTGTATACTTACTGATATTGTATGGTGAATTTATATACATAAAGAAAAGGTAATTGTGATTTCATGATGATTGATCATAACTTATTAGTCATAATAAAAAAAGTTGGCTGAGATGTTTTTTATGAGGATTTAAAAAAAGATTTTGCCTCCAGAAAAGCAGGAGGCAAAGATTTTAAGGACAGTTGAATATTGAGGCAGCTGACAAATAAAAAAATAATGGTAGTTAAAAAGAGAAAATGTCTACATACCTGTAGGTTGGGGTTCATCTTTGTCAAGCTGCTGTTATGTTGTAAATTAAAGGTCCAGTGTGTTAAATTTAGGTGAAATTAACTTTAACACACTAAATTAACCATTTTCAGAAACTTGATGATAAAAACCCACTTCATTATGTATAATGACCTGATTGTATGAATTGTTGTTTTTTTTGTTAACCCAAAATTAGCCTTTCTTGTTTATATCAGGCACATGGTCAGCTCTACAGAGGTGGCCATGTGTAATTACAGTAGCCCACAATGGACAATCAACATCTTTTCAATTTTGATGCTAAATGAAGGCTACATAGGTTCTCCAACACACTTGAAAGTGAAGAGTGTGGTGAGGGATATTCAGCTGCAACAATTAAATTCACTAAATTCAAGTGTTTTTTTTAAGTAAAATGTTTTGAAGAAATTAACCATTGTCTATTTCTCTTCCTGTAAAAGTATCTCTAAATAGTTGTTTATTTGACATTATTTGGTTTGTAGTTTGAACATATTCCAAGTTTTAAAAACCAAAACCATTAACCCTCTTATTACCATAATTATAATAAGGTCGCCTGGATTTACTTTGATTTTATGGCTGTAGAATTGTCAAACAATGTTCCAAGATTGAGTACCTTTGCTCCTTTTTCCAGGATAACTTAAACTTTCAATATCAGCAGTTATTCAATGTCACTGTGTGTTATGACTGTGTAACAACAGTTTAAAGTGGGTCACTTGTTCACAGCAAACGTGATGTCTGCTGTTGTATTTTGCTTTGAGTATGAAAGTGAAAATCAACATAATTAATGTAACTATAACTATAATAATAATTACTGCAATTTATGGTGTTACGTTTATATTAATAATAGTCAAGCACAGGTGACTCCGAGGTGGTAGAAGGGGCCCCTCCAAATCAAATCTGCTTAGGGCCCCATAAAGGCTCGGGCTGGCACTGAGCCTTACAGTAATATTGTTGAATCTTGGGCAGAGAAGCTGGGATTGCAACATGGTGGGATTTCATTGTCAGTGTTGTTGCTACCAAGTTTTTACACAGAAAATAGTTGGTGGCTGATAACTTCAAAAACGGTGCAAAAATCTACTTCTTGATGAGAATTTAAAAAAAATGCAGTTTCCTTAGTTTGATTCAACTTTTATTACATCTTGCATTGCACAGATCCAGAGTCCATAAATCAAGCATTTAGTACCTTTGTTTATTTCAGCATCAAGAGCAGATCAAAGGTTTTTTTCTTAACCCTCATACCCAGTCAAAGAAATAAAAGCTGTCCTAAGCTTACTCAACCACAGTGTTATGTAGTTAGCCATAACAATATTAATATAAATCCATATTATTCATGCCAGTACCATAAACTGAAAATGCAAAGGGGAATAAATATACAGTGCATTTAAGAATCATGGATAAAGAACAAGATAATGCCAACTCACCACTGTATTTAAGTCAGAATATGAGTAAAATAAAAAGCAAGTCTATAAAAAGCTTTTATATTCAAACCAAAAATGCATTTCCTCAGAAGGTCATCATTTATTGGTTCTTGCCCGACACCATAACACCAAATTCCTGGATGGTGATTTCTTTATTTATGTACTGCTGAAGTTGGCGATCTGTGATGTGCCCTTGATGCAATGCGTCTTCGATGGAGAACTTTTTCCCTGATTTTCTGTCATGGAGAACTGAGGACTCCCCCTTGGGACCCTTGACTGTAATCTCCTCCCAGTCACACTCCTGGCTCTGCAGGTTGACAAACATTTTCCAGTCGATCAGCCCGAGCTTATAGGCCTCATCTGGTCGCATCTCTTTCCCCGTATCTGGATCAATGACAACAATAGACCTGCGGAGGTGGCTCTCCCTCTGCTCCCTCTTCATTCTCACAGCTGATAGGTTCTTCTTAAGCCTTTCAATTTCCTCATCTTTCTGGATGGTCACATGCCTCAGGTCTGTGAGTTCTCTCTGTAGGGAATCAAGCCTCAGCTCCAGGTTCTTTCCATCCTCCCTTGGTGCAGACTCTGTGATAATCCGAGTCTCTTTGCTGGTGATTTCAATCTCAGACCGAAGCTTGCGAATCTCATTTTGCAGTCTTTGGTTCTCTTGCTGCAATCGGCTACTTTCGTCACGGATATAGTCCAGTTCTTTACTTGACTTGGTGTTGGTGAATTCCATTTCAGAAAATCTGGTCATGAGGACAGACAGCTCCTGCTCAAGTTCTCGTTTTCTCCTTTTCTCTTCTTCCAGTGTCCTATTCAGGTTCTGGATCTCAATCTCAGCCTCTGGGTCCCTCTCAACTTGGACTTTCTCAGTGCGGACAACTCTTTCCTTCACATCCATCTTCTCCAGGGTGACTTGCTGCTGAATGAGTGCATTCAGCTCTTTCTCAAGCAAGACGCGCTTGTGCTTCTCTTCATCAAGCTGTAGTTTAAGTATGGAGTGCTCCTTTTCCTGTTGGGGATCCTGCTGCAGAACTACTTTTTGTTTGACTGTCACCTTCTCTCTGTTCTCTTTGTCACGGATCTCCAGTTCATTGAGTCTGATGCGAAGCCTCTGGATCTCCAGTTCAGCATCTCGTCTTGCCTTGCGCTCACGCTCTAGTTCTTCCAGTTGCAGATCCAGGTCAGCCTTCTGTCTCTGCAGTTGGTAAAGCTCAGTTTTCAGGTTATCCTTCTGTTTCTGCTCATTGCTGATGTTTAGTGAGAAGGAATCACACTCTGACTTGAGAATAGGGTCTTCTTCTACCTTCACCACTTCTTGTTGAACAATTCTTTCACGGACCTGAGAAAGATCCATCTTCTTCAGTCTGATCTTCTCCTCTTGGGCTGACCGTTCTCTCTCAAGGTCAAGGCGTTTCTTCTGTTCATCAGCCAGCTTCCTTTTCAGAATCTCAATCTCCTCCTTAGTCTTGGGATCTTCTCTATACTGCAGCACTTCATTGACCACCTCTTTAGTCTGCACTTGGGGCTTGGTGTCCTTCCATCTTTGAATTTCATCATTCAACTGGCGGATTTCCATCTCTGATTTCTCTGTCTGGTGGGTTTTATCAACAATTTCATTGCGAAGTCTCTCCAGTTCTCTTTCAGTCTGAGGATCTGTCTTGTATTTGATGACCTCTTTGATAGTCTCTTTGACTTCCACCAGAGGTCCTCTTTCCCTTAGCATGGTCAGCTCATCCTGCAGGGATCTAAGCTGAATCTCTGCATCTTTATAGCGTCTCTGTTGCTCCACAAGTTCAAGCCGCAGATTGGCTGCCTCATTTTCAGCCTTGGGGTCAGGACGGACAATTTCCCGTACTTTCTCTTGAATGACAACCTTGGACTTCTCCTCCTCTAGAAGGGCAATTTTCCTCTGGAGATCAGTTTTTTCTCGCTGTGACGATCTTCGTCTAGCTTTCTCATCTTCGTACTGTCTCCTGAGATTGTCTACCTCTCTTTCAAAGGCAACATCTTTCTCTACCTTTAGCACTTCCTTAATGGAAATTTTCTCCTCTGCCATTGCTTTGTCTTTCTCTAGCCTTCGTAACCTCTCCTGAAGAAATTTCAGTTCATCCTCCAGCTGCTGCCTGCCTTCCAATTCCTTCTGCTTCCTGTCAAGGAGAACCCGATATTCTGTTTCAAGTTGAGGGTCATTCTGAACTTTGATCACCTCCTCTTCAGTGATCACCTCTTGTTCCTTGCTCTTCTCCTCAGCCAAGAGTGTGACCTGCTTGTGTATCTGAATCAACTCATTGTCTTTGATGAGCTTCTGCCTTCTCAACTCATCCAGTTCCTCTCGAAGTCTGCGCACTTCCTCCTCCTGACCACGGTCTCTTTCTATTCGCAGGACTTCCTTCACAGTATATTGCTGAGCCCCTTCTTTTACCTCCGTCTCAAGGCCCCGTAGCTTCAGCTTTAGCACTTCAAGGTCGTTCTCCAGAACATGGGTAGTGCGGCGCTCCTCTGAGAGCCTCTGCTGGACTTTATGGAGCTCTTCATCCAGCTGGGGGTCAGGAACCTTCTTAATCAGCTCCTTCTTAACAATTGTATCCTGGGGCTTCTGTCCTTCAAGAACATAGATGTCAGTTTGGATGAGCTCAATTTCTTTTTCTAGCTGCTCCCTCCTCTGGATTTCATCTTCCAGCTGCTTCCTAATTCTCCAAGGCTCTTCTCCTGGGGTAGTATGAACTGATTTGACATGAGTAGACTGGATTATGGAGGTATCAGGTTGCTGTGGATGGAAAATAATTAGTATTACTGTTGTTTCTGATGTTGATATTATTGTTGGCAATACAACGATACAAAAAATGTCAAACTAAGTATTTTACCTGTCTCAGAAGACTGTCTGCAAACTCCAGATTCTGCAACCTTTGGTTGTGCACGGCATTTACCTCAGTAAATTTGGCTTCAATAGCAGCTTCCTGTAAACATTGGGTCATGAATAGCACATACAATTTTTATCAACAAATTTACAAGCCAGGGCCACACGGTTGGTGTAGTGGTTAGCACTCTTGTCACTCTTGCCCTTGTTCCGACCCAGTCTGAAAAAGGGACCTTCTGCATTGAGTTTGCATCTTCTCTCCATTTGTGGGTGGGTTTTCACCGGGTTCTACGGCTTACTCCCACAGTCCAAAAACATGCAGATTTGGGGATTAGGCCAATTCGATACTGCCTGTAGTTGTGAATGTGAATGTGAATGTGTGTCTGTGTTTCTGTGTGGCCCAGGGTGTACCCCACCTCTCGCCCTATGTCAGCTGAGTTAGGCACCAGTACCCCCTGCGACCCTCAGTGGAAGATAAAGCGGTAGAAAATGAAAGGCCATCCCAGTCCATCACATAATCATCAAAAACCTGCGCTGGAACACACCTGCCACCGATCTCCTAATCAGCACCTCCCTTCTTAAGCTCCTGACTTCCTGGGACTCATCGACAGTTCGTTGTCTACTCTTCCAGTGGTAACACGTGTCGTCTTGGCTAAACTTTGTGTCTCGCTGCTATCTACCCTAGGACTAACTGTTGTTTCCTCCTCACCAGAACCTGAAGATTTCCACTTGATCCTGCATCTTACACTCACTGAAGAGATTCACTGCCCTCCTGTTGTCCTTTGCTGCACTGCCTCAGATTGAAGATCTTCACTGCCTGTCTGCCTCGTTATTGCTACACAGTTCGGATTACATTTATCACCGCTGGAGCGGTTCCCCTCCTCTGCACTGCCCGCACTGTGTCCCCCTCCCCTGGACCGACCCCGACGTCACCTCCATAAAAGCTGCTCCACCACCCTGCACCTTTATTGTGACATTATTAATTAAACTGTTAAAACTCTTCTGTCTCCAAAGCTTGCCTGCATCTGGGTCCAGCCTCTCCTCGCTACTGTGACAGTAAGAAACTGGAGAACTCATGCACACATGCAAACTCCAAACACGGGTGCTAGCCACTAAGCCAACACATGGCACTATAACATTTTAAAAAAGTGCATTTATGTAAATATTTAGAGGAACGCATTTATGTAAATATTTATGGATGGCATGCACCTGCATACATTGAAATAGATACAACATGGACATGATTTGACTACTGTGCCTCACCTCTGCCTTGACTGTATTTGCAGGGGATTCCAGTCTGCTCCTCTTGTAAGTCTGAGGAACAAGTCCATCTTCCAGGTCAAGGAGGGATCTGTACTTTTCAGTTTCAATCTCATAGTCCTAGAAAGAATGATCAGTAAGACCATTTAACAAACCTCTGTATTTGTACACATTAAATATGATGCTGTGGTAGTAAACAGTGGAAGAATATCTTACTCTGACAGCTTGCTGGTAAAGCTGGGCATTTTTCGAGACATTGTTCAAGTCAGGCTCCTTTCTTGCAATATCTGAGAGCAAGTTCTACAGAAAACATGAGAGACATTTTAGCCATTTTCTACTATGCCTCTGGTAGCTCTTGCCACATCAGTATGTTAATAGTCCTGTTGCTTATCACTCTCACCCTCTGATTCTTCAGCTTGGTCTCCACTTGTCTTGTGTCATCAGTTTCCCGGGGCTCATAGTTTGGTATACGAGACAGCCAGCTGTTCAGGTTGTCATAATCATTGCGATAGTTTTTATATGCCATCTTGGCTCTCTGCAAGCTTTGAGACCTGCAACACAGCAAAACGTAGGAAAATAAAGGAAAATATTTTTGTATTATTAAATATTTTTATTCTAAACATATAACCACTGCTTGTTGAAAGTCCAAGAGAAAGCTATTTTGTTAATTCTTTGCCAGTCAGAAGCAAATCAGAGCCCGGTGTAAACCAAAATATACAGTAAGTAATGAACAAACCGAGAGCAGATTATTCTAGGGGGACTTTGTGTCTTTCTGATTCTGATGAAATATTTTAAAGGTCATTAGACAGATCATTGTATGTGTCATCTAGAGCCATGGTTTTCAAACTGTGGTACGCAAGCTTCCTCTGGTGGTTCTTGAAAGAAAATCTGAAATTCTTTTCTACTATATATACCAGGGTATCTGATCAGAGTAGAGCAAAGGAAGTTGTGACCAGAGTGCCTATTTACACCACTGTATTTTAACATTGGTGAAGTCCGTGTTACTTCGAGAGCTCAGTATTTTTTCAGGTGGTACTTGGTATAACAAATTTGACATTTACTAATCTAGAGGACTGATCTTGAGAATTGGAAGTAGCATCAGGCTGTGTACATGCCTGTCTTGATGTTGCCTCTGTTCTCCTTGGCCAAGTATTTTTTTTAAAATAGATTCCTTGCTCTGACCCCCCTCACCTGGTGTCGATCTGCCTGTTGAGGTTGTTGAAGCGCTTGTTGAGTTTCTGGACATCCGCTTCCTGCCGCTCAATGTCTGGGCAATGCTCCTGGAATTTGGTAGCCATGTTGTCACAGCTATTTTTGGCCAAGCGCAGGTTCTGCTCTGTGTCAGAGATCACTGACCTATTTGACCTCAGTTCTGAAGCAATATCCTATACAAATGAGAAAATTATGCAAAATGAATATTATGTTAGGTGATTTCTTCTGTTCTGATTTTAGCTTCTCCCTCTCTAGGGGTCACCATATGATTCACATATTTGACATGGCAGAAATATATACTGTATATATTTTTTTAAGATGGATGTCTTTCCTAATGTGACCCTCCTATATTTCGAGCTTAGGACCGGCACTAGAGGTACACTGGATGTGGCCCCCCACTGCTGTGGCTGCAGTTAATTTAGAGTGTTAAATTAACATCGGTAATGGGGAGTGGGTATCCCAGCCCTAGAGCTCTGTTTACAAGCCCAACAGTCAAGAGTGTTTAGCTATCTGATGATGTGCGTTATGCTACGCACTCCTGTGCCAGAATATTAGGTCTAAATGTGCCCAGAAACACTGCTTCGTCAGTGCTACTAACCACTATAAATTTTAATTGTTTAAATCAAAATTTAAACAACTATTTCTACTGTCATTGCTTGGTATGTGCCAAAGAATTTCAAAGCCTACCCCAAGCTCCCGCTGTGTTTTCTCCAGTGAAGACATGTCAGCTGGAGCCACCTCCTCCCTGGCCAGCTTGTTCTCATAAGTAGACAGCAAAGTCTTTCCATTCTGAATGGATGTCTCCAGCTGGTTGGAATTCTTCAATCTTAAACAAAGGTTAGGCACAGCGATTAGAACAAATTAGGATTCAGAGCTTAATTTCAAGCAACACCTTAGATGTATGGCTCCCACACAAATAATTTATCTTACTTCTCCTGAGAGCACTGCAGAAGGTCCTCGATCCTGTTGTACTTCTTGTTCGCTTCATCTACTTTGCTGTGAAGCTGAGGAGCACTGGTACAATTTGGGTTTGAGACCAGGAAACTCTTTGCTTCTTGCACCTTAGAGGATTTCTCTGGTTCAATTTTGCGGACAGTGGCAGCAATATCCTAAAACAAACGATCCAGGATGGAGAGTTGTAAAAACATGCACATACTTTCTAGCAGTATTCTTTGCTAATTTGTCAGGTGCAATGGAGGTTGTACCTTCATATCCTGCAGGCGGTCGGCGCTGTCCTGTAGAGGCCTATTCTGCTCCAGTGGTGGACGCACTCGTGCATGAATGGCCTTTTCCTGTTTGTCCAGATCACTGACGACCTTATCCAGACCAGCCATCAGCTGGCGGCACTGCTGCTCCTGCTTGTCTTTGGTCACACACAATCACAAACAGCACATCAGATTAAATTATTAACTATGATCATTAATAATATTTTTATTACTGAATGAAAACACTGAAAGTTTAATTAATTCAAAGGCCTGTTCCGTTTATAGTTTTGTATAACACTTTTTTTTTGGTTTGGTGAAACTTCCTGTCAGTTGCTAATGTTAGCATTCACCTCCCTCCTCCCTATATCACCCCACCACTATGTGGCATTAATGGAGCATTCCATTTGTAGTCAGAGCTTGTAATTTTCCAAGGTCCCTGAACTCGTTCTTCCAACTCTGAACAACCTCCCCAACCCCGACATGGTATTCCAAGATGGCTGCCACTGTACAAACAGAGCTACACTACTTATACATTAACAGTGCTTCTGTTGTATACGTAGTATATTTTAATTTTTAACCATAGACATGTTGCTATACTGTTTGTGTCCACAAAATACCATTGTTAATGCCTGGTATTTTTAACAATGGCTAGCGTGAATTCAGGGGTGATGTCACTCCCAATTCCAACTTCAAAGTTCCGATGTAAATGGAAATCAGCATTACTTACCAACATACTGTACATCTTAACCTCTTTAGTGGAGAAGACCACCTCTTTGTGGAGTTCTAGCTCCTTATTGGACCCTCATAATCTTAGCACAGACTAAGCACAAGTGCATATTTATGTAAGAAGACTAAACTCTAACCTTTGACCCATGCATAGGTCAAGATTCCTATCAGAAAGCAGAAGAGCATGTGATACGTACCAGTCCCACTCTCTCTCTTCAGCTCATCGAAGCGCTTCAGCAGAGTTGCCTTACTTCCTCCCATCTTCTGTTTGAGAGACTTTTGCTGACTGGCCAGGCTGCAAACAAACAAAACACAATGCTGGTACACTGAAAAAAGTGTATTTTGGTGGTCATTGAGGTAATATCTAGACAGATTCTAATTTAGATTCCTGCTTTAGTGGAGACTTATAATAATAGGCTGTATAACAGCCGGGGTTCACATTGAGCCAAACAAATAACTGGGTTGGTAAAACTTGAACTTGAAATGTAAGTAATATCAACACAAATGTTTGATTAAAAATGACTGCATCCATTTCGCTTGGTAAAATTAAGTTGAATAAACTTAATTCACATCCACAGGGGAGGGAAAATGTTGGAATTTGGTAAGGTTGGGCCAAAGCAAATAACTGGGTTAAGAAAACTTAAACGTAAATTTGATGCAAATATGAGCTGACTGTGTTCAACTAAATGTATAACATTAAATTGAATAAATTTAAGCAAATTGAGAGTTGGTTAAATATATACATATGTATGCACTCACTTGTCAGAGATGGCCACTGCGTCAGGGTCAGTAGGGGGGATCATGAAGCAGACAGCGGGGGCGGTGATTTTACGTCCAGCAGCATCCTTCACATCCCATTTGGTCCCGTTGTTACGGAGCAGAGTGTACCTCTCCCCACGCACAATCTGCCCCTGCACATGTTAAACAATCACAACATGAAATCACCTGCACTTGACTGACAGAAAAGTAGGAGAATCTTTCACTGACAGCTTACAATCAAAAAGCTTATCAAAACTGGTTTTTGAATTCAATTTAATTTTTTTAGGCGGCTGTGATTAGTTGTGAGGAGTCCAGCCAGTTTGACATTTGACATGATTTTGGGACTTGAACATCATGTTCATTTGACCCTGCAATCTCATAATTGCAAGGTCAAATTTATATAGCAACAAATGATTAATGAGATAGAGTGGCCTGAATCATAAAGTAAATGAAATAAGTAAATTATAATTTAATAAATATAGAGAGGTGCAAGGCTGAAACATTTAATATACTTTTTACAATGTAATAACTACAGACTCCATTTAAAACTTCATTCATCAATTTTTTTCTTTTTACTTTACAATGCAAGTTTTAGAACACATTAGTGAGATTTAATTTATTTTGACTGATTAGGATTGATTCAATGATAGATACATTATGAAAGAAACGTAAAATTACGTAAAAAAAACAGAGAAATAATTAAATTAGAAATGAGAAACATTGAGTAACAGGATCAAAAATTATATAATTAAGCAATAGAGTCAAGTACTAATTGACAATATCTTAACAAATGGTAGTTTGGTGTTTGAGATGTTGCAAAGTAAGAAAAGTCGCACAATAAGTGCGTTAAAATATGTCAGTACATTGGCAGCACCATACACTCCACAGGGACATAGAGAGACGCCTATGCTTACCCAAAGTAATTTAGCATTTTCTCAAGTTGGTGTCACTTAGGTGAACAAAAAGGATTTGAAATGCCAAAGTCACAAAATAACACGTGGATTTACAGATGAAGGCAGAAGTGGATTAACTCTTGAGTGCTGTGATTTGATGATTGTCTCTTTTCACTAGTTGGGGAAAAAAGGGAAAAACCGAACCAAACTTTAGTTTCCAATTGGAAAAGGCTGTCTTACAGTGAGATAAAGCAGCAAACATATTTGTAAAGCAAAGAAAAATATATTAAATATTATTCTTTAGTAAAATTAGTGAATATTTTTGTACGTAATACACCTGTTGGTTCTTGGCACAGGGGATGCACACAGCACAGTCATTGCTAAATATGTATCAGCACCAACCCCACTTAGAAAAAAAGCCTGAATTATCACTTTATTTCATGCATCATTTCACTTTAATATTACACTTCCATATGTCCATACAAATACTACAAATGCTAAAAGATGTTGACATACCTCATCCGTGTCAAACTCGCACAGGGCTTCAACAGGGAGCAGCTTCTGGGGCGTTTCTCTGCGGTATTTGAGAGGCAGCACCTGCAGACTGCGCTTCTGCAGAGCCTTGACCCGCTCATCAAAGTGGTCCATGGCCTTGCTTTGGTCCTACATATACATATATACACACGCATGTACACACAGCTTATTTCCCTCTGTTGTAGAATTGGTACAGTCAGCTATCACCTATATACATATATTACATATATTCATGTTCAGGTAAAGATATGCTCACATCCAGCTCCCTGATGAGACCTTCCATCTGATACACATCTTTGAACTCAGGGTTATACTTCTGGTTGACCTCTGTATCCAGACGCTTCAGCAGATCCTGGGTGTCGCGAGCCTCCTTATGGTACTGGAGACACACACACGCACACAGAAACCGATGAGCTTCACTTGTTTGAATAGGTTTGAGTATGTGCATCTTCATCTGTCCTGTGTCTCACCTTGTGGTACTCATCCATGTGTTTGAGGTGGTTTTCTTCACAGATGAGCAGATTCAGGTACTCCTTCCAATCAGCATGGACTGCCTCCATGTGAGCCTGTATGGAATTAAATTTCAGATGAATATATATATATACATATATATATATATATATATATATATATATATATATGTATATATATATAGATTCTATATATATATACAATCTATAAAGTCAAATAATGGATGAGTCTGTACCTCAATGACATTTTTCCCTGGATGCTCTGCAGCAATCAGCTTCTCTCCATCATCATTCAGCTTAGTGATGGTGGCCTCCTTGGTCTCAAGACATTTACTTATGAAGTTCTGTTGGGATGAGATGGATATACTGAGACATGCATTTCTTTTTTACGTGTATGTGTGCGTGTGTGTGTCCATCCCCTGGCTACCTCATACTGCCTCTGGCGGGCAGGGTAGTCAAGGTTGGTGTCACTCCAGTCATAGTTGATCCTCTCCTCGGCCTGTTGGTCCATCCAGTATAGCTCATTGGTGCAACGCTGCATGTAGTCCCGCAGGCTCAGCAGGTTGCGCTGACGGGCATTCGAACTGGCCTAACAAGGACGAGAAATACAGTTATCAGTGAGAATCTCAGGAAGAGTGTAGGTCAACTGCTGTGCTGTTTTTCACATTACTAACATGTTAACTTGTGCGTATATGGTGTGCCACACAGGGGAGCTGACACACCATTTACCAAGACTCTTTCTTGTTTTCTGACATAAGTAACTCTTACCCTGTCCTCTCTGTAGTTTTTGTTTGGTTACTTATTTTATTTTATATATGTATGATTGGGAAGAATGCTGTGCTTTAACTGTTGTAACTTTTTGGGACAAATAAAAGGCTCTAATTTCGTAGACCAGGCCTGGAACAGCGCAAGGGGCACATTTTGCAAGTTTCGTGCACAGCGCAGGGGGTGCAGCCTGATGCAAGTACTCCTTTGTCCAGCCTCCATCTCTCCTACCAGCAAGTAGCAAAGAGAGGGAGAGAAGGCATGACTGAGTTTAACACAGTCTTCACTAATCAAATGAGCTCCTCTCATCACCTTTAAATGCGCCGCGGCAAGATGCAGTGCAAGTTTTATTTAGCCATGGATGAAGGAGACAGCAGCAGCGTCAGATGAAGGAAAACCGATGTTCTGGTCCGGGAGGTCCAAGCTTGCAGTGGCCGAATATATGATCACGCGAAAAGACCTCGATAGGCTGATGATGTAAAAGGAGCCAAAAGGAGGTTACCAATATTATTAATCAGGTTTGCCCTGACATACTGAGAACCGTTGCCCAGTGTAAAAGTGGGTATTACCACTGCGAGGCCACAAAATTAGCCACAAAATTAGAGCCCAAAGTAGTCAGAATCAGCAGTGTCACCTCTGTTCAACTTTACTGTAAGTAAAATGATAAATTAAAGGAAAATTTAAATTTTTTGTCACATTAAATCTTAATGTGCAGGTGTGATTGACGCATTTTTTTTTTGAAATTTCAGAAATTACGGCATATACTTCTAAGGAAGTAAGATCCTTGGGACAAAGTTCTTCCATTCCAAATGAGTGAAACTGTGTGATAAACCAACTAACGCACAATTAAATTACCATGGTACGGATGCAATAATGTAATGCACTAATGGTATAACATTGAGAGAGTTTTTATTTTATTTTGTTCCATATTCATTGCTTTTAATTGTGAATATGTTTTATGGTGAAACATAAGAAAATTGTATTATTTTCTACAGCTAGAAAATCACCAGCAAAATTTTTTGATGTGATCAATGTTCACATTGTGTGTGTGTGTTCGCATCTGTATGTCTGTGTGCGTTGATTTGTTACCAGCAATTTGCTGTACTTCATCTGGAGGCTGTTGACATATTCCTACAAAAACAAAGGGAAAAGAGAGGTTGAGAACACACAGATCATGTGAGCAACTGATGAACATATTACATATCAGATCAAATATTATTGATCAGTGAATGTATTTAATTTAACAGTTGACCAGAGTGTTGTAGTCTTCAAATGCAATACTTGAGACACTGTTTGATATTCATGAAACAGACTGAACCTTACAGTAGTTGCTGACTCCATGTAAAAGTGAACAAATGGGTATAAAATAAACTGATTTATATAAAGTTTTGCCAGCCCATTGAAAATGGCAACAAAATCTCTCCTGGTTTTACAGGAAGCCTTTAAAGAGACACAAGCCCTGATTTTATGTAGTCACATAAAATCAAACTGAAATGTTTTCATACAAGTTGCAGATGCTGAAGACTGGTTGAATAACTCTTTCAAAGCCTCTGGTCGAGAGACAAGGCTTTACCTATGCTACAAGTCTTAAGGGTTCAGTCTATAACATGTGGGGTTTATGATCAGAAAGTGAATATTCTACCCAAACCTTTGATTGTATAAATGTATAGTGGCTTTGAATTAAAACATGTTTGGTTTTGTAGCCTCAGAATAAGCCTTTTACATGTATTTTTAGGCAAGGGCCTTACTTTACAGAGGCTTATCTATTAATCTGCTGTCTCACCATTGGATAACATTGTATAACCTTTAATTTAAAAACATCAAAAATTTACAAACTCATTATTATTTTCATACATGTAATGTCAAAGGTCCAGTGTGTAAAAATGAGTCAGAATAAGTAACGTTTTATTAATCACGGGGGCCTCTGTATAGCAGAAAGGATGCAAACACAACTCTTTCCACACTTCCACTCGCTCTGCTATTTCCTCTTTCTTCTTCTTTGGTTTTTGCATTTGGGCGTGTGGGCAAAGCCCTTCCCTATCATTTACATAATAAGCTTCTACTACAAATTGCAAAGTGCACTGTAGATGTAAAGACACGGTGGCCTCTGTAAAGCAAGGCTACACTCTTCTACACACATATTTACAGGAACTATACGGTGATATATTATCACACTTATTCATCTTATACGGAAGCAGAAGATGAGTGTATATTATATGAATTTACATATATATATGGTAATTCAATATACTGTATTTGACATATATGACATTTGCATATGGGTATTAACAGCAATAAATGGGTCAGTGATTTGTCTTTCTTTTATTGAAGTGTGACTAATCTAATAAATGATTAATATCCACTGGATTGACACGGTTTCATATTAAAACTTGATTATTACTAAAAACTAAATTAATATTGAACAGTGCTAATCGCCAAAACCAAAAAAACCCTAAAAGTGTTTCTGTATTTACCTTATCACCGCCGGTGGAGATATGAGGAGCCAGAGCTTCCACCTCACTGTGGAAGATGTTGTGTTCCTCCACCTCATTTTCCACAGATGGTAAGTCTTGTCCAAAGCCCTTGTTTGAAAGGTTGTCCTTGACAAGGAGACAAAGAAAAGCTCTCAGTCCACTCCACAAAACAGTGTGTGTCATTTTGGACATAACTTGCTCTGGTCATTAATGAAATGTAAGGTTATAAACCTCTAGATATGATTTTGCTCCAAATTATTTTCTTTAACTGCACTGAATCTTTCAAACTCTGACATATTTTGTACTCATTTATAGCACACTATTTAGTGGTGTTTGGTGGCATTTTCTGTTTTCTGTGTTTTTGGTCTCCACTTGAGGGAACACTTGAGGGATATCCTGGCTAATGTAAGATGCAGTCTGGAAAGGGTGTAGTCACCCCCCACTTCCAAGAAGTGTGACCAATGGATGTAGCTCAAAATGCCTCTGTACACAATTGTCAGACATACAACCAATCAGATCGATGATTGGGATGGCATAAGCAGAGCCATGAAAAATTTGTCAACAAAGGTGCTTGTAATTTTCTAGGAGCGATGACTATCTAATAATATATAGCAGACTTTTGCCTGGGGAAGCTTCGTGGACCAAGTGCATAAAAGGGAAGCAACAGCCAAATCAAAGACAGCTTTCAGTGGCCGCAAATGTTTGATGTATACAAAAGCTGCTAGGCGTCCCTTCTCCATTCTCATCATCTTAAGCCTGCCTTTTGCGCACCAGGGGGAAAAAAATGTTTGTGATTAGTCATTTTTTTTGAAGATTCTATAGTTTGCAAAACGTTGTCCTTGCCAGATGTGTCTGCAGATCAAAATCAAATCGCTGTCAGATTTAGCTCAGGCTGTTAGCTGTTTAATGCTCCACTGTGTTTAGCGGCATGCACTGGACAAATGCACTCAGTCAGTACTGCTTGCAGCTTTAATTGTGGCTATCTCCTGTTTGGGTATGGAATTTTGTGTACAATTCTCCATTCAATAATATTGGACATTTGCCTTTGATCTGTGCTTCCCATTCTCCTCTGTGGGCCAGTCAGGGAGGGTGGAAGGGCCACATAATGCCCAGGTCTGGGTTAAGTGGACACTCTAAATTGACTATAGGTGTGAATGCTTGTTCATCTCTGTACATTGGCCCTGCAATAGACTGGTGACCTGCTCAAGGTGTACTGCAACTTTCGCCTTATGTCAGCTGGGATGTTAGCCCCTTCATGACCCTCATGTGGACATTAAATTGGTAGAAAATTAATAAGTGGATGAGTAGATGAAAATTTTGAATGTGCATGGTGATTGGCGCACAAATTGTGATTATGGACGTCAAAATGTGATTGGGAACTTCAAACTGTGGAGGGTATTCTTCAGTGAAATGCAAGGAGCCTTTTTGCTTATAGAATTACACCTCTGTGTACAGCCTGCCAGCAGTAATTATTAAAAGAAGACTTTTCATGATAACTGGTAAACAAGCAATAATAATAAACCTGATGAATATTATGAGTCAGGGCTTTGATCTTTGATCTCAGAAGGCATATATTTAGGATGCTGCTTGAATTAGATGGGAAATTTCAAAGCTTTATGGCATCAAGCTGATGTTATCATGCAGCCCAGGGTGTAATAAAGCAGTAATGCAACTTTATGGATGCCAACTGCCATAAAACAGGGAAGACAAACGGTACACCACACGCACACCAATGCAACATAAACATCAAAGTCAAAATTCAAGACCAATCTACAGTGCAGGAAAGGCATTTTTAATGGACGACATTTGACAGAGATGGAACTGTGGCCAGGTAGTCATGGAGGACTAGACACAGAGAACAGTTCTCTTCAGGCCAGTACCGAAGAAGAAACTGAGGAGGAAATTGAGGAGGATATTGAGAATGTTGAGGAAGAAATTGAGGAAGATGCTTGGTGGCATATTGAGACAGGGAATAGAAAGAAAATTAGGGAGAAAAATTGTCATGTGGTTTTGACAAGAAATGGAAAGGAAACTAAGGAGGGGAATAGCAAGGAGTTAGAGGAGACAAAAGGGATCAGTAACCAGTCAGATCATTTTGAGTATTTGGTACCTGAGTCAGATGTTCAACAAGAAGGCCTACAGATGACAACAAAAGCCAAATCTGATCTTGAAGACAACTTAACGATTCTAAGAGATCTAGCAAGACAGAAAGAAGCCCTAGAGCAGGAGCAAAGGGAGAAGAATGCACTTCAACAGGATTTAAAGATGATTGAAAGGGATTCAGCTAAACAAAAAGCAGCCTTAAAGCAGAAACAAAAAGAGAAGGATGCACTTCAAGAGGATTTAAAAAAGCTTAAAAGAGATTCAGCTAAACAGAAAGCAGCCCTGAAGCAGGAGCAAAAAGCCAAAGCTGCTCTTGAAAAGGATTTGAAGATAATTCAAAGAGATCTTGTGAGACAGAAAGAAGCTCTGGAACAGGAGCAAAAAGAAAAGGATGCACTTCAAGAGGATTTGAAAATGGTTAAAAGAGATTTAGATCGACATAGAGAAGCCCTGAAACAGGAGCGAAAAGCCAAATATGCTCTTGAAGAGGATTTGAAGATTATTCAAAGAGATCTAGTCAGACAAACGGAAGACCTGGAGCAAAAGCGAAAAGAAAAAGATGCATTTGCAGAGGATTTGAAGTTGATTCAAAGAGATCTAGCTAAACAAACAGAAGCCCTGGAGCAAAATCAAAAAGAAAAGGATGCTCTTGTAGAGGATCTCAAGATCACTCAAAAAGATCTAGTAGCACAGAAAGAAGCTCTGAAACAGAAGGAGAAACAAAAGACTGCTCTTGCAAATGCTTTAAAGAAGGAAGAAATTCAAAATGTCAGTATTCAGGCTGAAATGGAGCACATGAAGGCACAAATAGCTGACCTTAAGCAGTCAGAGAAAGTGCAACACCATGTATATGCAAAGAAAATTAGTAAAATGACAGCTGATCTTGAAGACAACAAAGAGGTGATAGGGAAACTCAAAGATGAGCTGAGTAGGAATTGTGCCAACATTAAACAACTGACTGATGAGCTCAATGTGCAACAGCAAGAAAATAACAAAAAAAGTTATGCAATCCAGGCCTTACACCTTCAAGTTCAGAGTCTTCAGAGCAATGCAGAATCTCAACATGAGAAGGACGCACATAAACTGGCCATTCTGACTCAGGAAAACCAACAACTGGCTTCTGAGCACAAGAGACTGCAAGGCAAACTGGAGGATGCTCTCAATGAGAGATTGCAAACCTGTGAGGCTGCAGTGTCCCAACAGCAGAAGAATGCAGATGAAGTATACCAACTGACTCAGAAAAACCAACAACTGACTTCAGAGAAAACAAGACTGCAAGGACAACTTGAGGATGCCCTCTGTGAAGGACAGCTTGCTCAAAAACAACACCTAGAAGACAGAGAGGCTTACAGAAGACTTGAGGAGGAAGTTAAGGAAAATGCTTGCCTCATAAGAGCATATAAAAAAATAGAGATGCAAAACAAAGCCTTTGCAGCCCCAGAAAGCATGATGTATGACATGTCAACACTGTCGGTAGAGAACGACAACAGTTGGGCTGAATTTGAGCATGTAGAGACCAAATATGATAGAATTACAGTGATGTCAGAGAAGGATGATAACATCACTAAGAATCAAGCTACCTTTGCCAAGCTCAAGTTTATGATGCATCAGACAGAGAGCAAGGCCCAACAGGGTAAACTTGAGGAAGGCCAGAGACAGGAACAGACACATGGCGCTGTGTTGCAGAAGAGCGTTAAACAAACTGCCTCTGCACTTGAAAAAGGAAGGGCCACACATGAGCACTACCATGCTGAACTGTTTGAGTCTTTAAGAAAGCAGACAAAGACAGTGAGGGAACAACAGCAAATGGCTGACATTGTCCAGAGAGCTCAGGGACTGCATCAGCCTGAATTCAACCTCCAAATGAGACACGACAGCGAGCTCAGGCTCAAAGAGCAGGAAGTGGCTAAGATGACAAAGGCTCTGATGAACCTGCAAAGTGAATACACCGATCTCTGTGCAAAACACAGTCAGATTAATTCCAACTTTTCTGAGTTGCTTAAAGCTCACAGCACTCTCCAGACCAAATACGAAAAGCTTACCTATAAAGTTAGATATGTTTCAAAGTTGTTTGTGTGGCCAGTTCGACAACTGGAGTGAAAATGTTGAATATGTAAGTATAAAACACATTTCACCTTTTACAAACAAATGTAAATATCTTCTTCTTTTGGCTCCTCCCTTTAAAGGTCACCACAGAGAATAATCCGCCCCCATCTTGTCCTATCCCTTGTGTCCTTTTCTGTTACACCAACTGTCCTCATGTCCTCCATGACAAAATCCATGAACCTTCACTGTGGTCTTCCTATTTTCCTCCTACCCGGCAGCTCTACCTTCAACATCCTTTGACCAATATAATCATTATCCCTCCTCTGCACGTGACCAAACCATCTCAACCTTGATTCTCTTATTTTATCACCAGACCGTTCAACCTGAGCTGTCCCTCAAATATTCTAATTTCTAATCCTGCCCATCCTGGGTCACTCCCAATGGAAATCTCAGGATCTTCAGCTCCATCTCCAGCTTTTAGAAAGTGATATTGTCTCCAGGCCATACATCAAAGCAGGTCTCACTACCATCTCATAGAAATTCCCTTTCACTTTTTCTGCTCTCCTTCTGCCACACACCAACATCTGACACTCATCTTCACCCACCCCATCCTGCTTGCATTCTCTTCTTCACTTCTCTTGTGCACTATTGCTTTGGATGGTTAACCCCAGGTAATATAAAATAAAAAAAAAATTTAAACAGGTATATGTGAATATTTTTCCCCTTTGAAGGTTCTCAGTCATCCAAGTCATAGTCATCTTCTGTGGTTAGCTGTATGTGACTATACTGGCTTGAGTTGGGTACTTGCTTGATTTTCCCCTCATGTTGAACTTATCATGAACTTAAACCTGCTGTTAGCGATGCTGTCTTTTGGCTAACTTCCTGAGGCTGCTAAAGAACTCTGGTAGCTGTCCTCACACAACCAAAGCAATGCCATTTTATCAGGCAACAATGCTGTGCGGATCATCTGTCTGCATATTTGATTTGATATGACATTTTTTTTTTACCCTGAAGGCTCATTTACGCCCATTTATCCGCACTTGGGACTGGGACTTGGGACTTCGATGGCTGGGTTCCACCTGAACTGCAGACCTGGAAGCTGTGAATCTGGATGTCAACACTGTCATCTGCAATGATGCTGATTGCAGATTCCAAAGCTACTTAACTTAAATATGTTGTGTATTTTGCATGTTTTTACTGTGATGTGTAAATGTTCTCTGAAGCAGAATGAGGGAAAGTTTGTCAAAAAGTTGAAGATATAATTATGCAGTTCTTGAATAATGTCCACTTCAGCTGTTTCCATACTTGTGAAAACCAGGGGGGAAGTATAAGGATCAGATATATTCAGTCTGTCAGGTTCTGAAATATTTTGCTCAATCTCTGTGGATTTAAAGTGCACAGCGGATTCTAAGGGCCTTTGTAACTTTTAATGGTAAAATTCATTTTTCAGGTCAACAATGCACTGTGATCAAACTCAAAAGACCTGGCCATAGTCATTAGTAACCAGTTACCATTCAGATAAAATAACACAAAGACATTAAAAACCCAAACAATTTAGCTAAAACAGCTGCAATTTTTATATATATTTCAAGCTTCAAAGTGCTGTGTGAGGGTGCAAGAAAGCTTCCTACCATTTTCTCATCTATCATGTTGCCCCAGTTGATGGTGGGTACCCCCTCAGTACGGACCAGGTGGTAGATACGGTCATGGTCGTCCCTCAGCTTCATCACTCTCTCCCGCAGCTGTCTCATGCTAAATGCATACGCCAATCACAATTAAAAAGCTATGTCCACTACATTCAGCATGATATTTTACAGTATATGACAAACTTCGATGAAGAGTTAGAGTTCATTCTGAAGTTAACAGAAACATTTTGTGATTTTGATCAGGAGTAGGGCTGCAACTAATGATTATTTTAATAATCGATTCATCTGTCAGTTATTTTCCAAATTAATTTAGTTGTTTGTTCTAGAGAATGTTGAAAAATGTTGATCGTTGTTTCCCAAACTTTAAAAATGATGATGCTTTCAAATGCTTTGTTTTGACAGACTTTTGAGAGTTATGGAGTTAAGGAAGTTATGGATATGCACCAACTGAAGAGAAAAAATTCAAAGCCTAATTCTCTTGTAAATTTGCACACAGTGCATAAGAAATTAGTTGTTCTTCATGTTAAGAAGAAGATACCTTGGGATGTTTTTTTTTTCCAAGGGGGTTTAACCTCACATGCAGGTTGTTGACACTAGAACATGTGTTTTGTGGGTTTGGGCTTATTTCTCTGATGTTACCTAGGACAGAATAGTCAAAGAGCTGGTATCACTCACTCTTGCTCTATCATCTCAGCCTGTGGATGCTTGAGGCGCTTGGCATTGACAGCGTCTTCATCCAGGCCAGTGAGCAGCTCGAGAGAGTTGAGGATTCTCTTGTTGGTGTCGTCCTGATACAGTGGCTGCCTCCCCTCATTGATTTTACTGACATCCTGCAGCAAAGGACAAAGAGTAATGAGTCAAAGTCCATGTACTATGTGCACATATATACCTGGCTAATAGAGCTTTCTGATTCTAATTCTGAGACAGATGCAGTGTGTTATCTTCACTGTGTCTTAACAGAAGTCAATATTTATTGCATTAAAGGTCCAGTGTATGAAATTGAGGTGAAGTTATTTTAATTTGGCAGAAATTGAAGATAAATTCAGTTCATTTTTTTTTTCAGTGTCCAATCACCGGATTGTTACTTCCACCAAGGAGCTAAGGTTTTTGCCAGTGTCCGTCTGTCTGTTAGTCTGTCTGTTACTCTGTTTGCAAAATAACGCAAAAAGTTGTGCATGGATTTTGATGAAACTGTCAGGAAACGTGTGTAATGGGACAAGAAAGAGATGATTAAATTTGGTTGGTGATCCGGATCACCGTCTTTTTTGAAGGACTCTTTATCATTGCATGGCGGAGGTCTGCACTCTCTGGGTGCTTCTAGTTTTTACTCTAGTCCACAATTAACAAACTAGACACCTTTTTGAGTTTGATGCTAACTGGATGCTACAAAGTTTCTCCAACATACAGTACTTGGAAATGAACAGTGAGGTGAAGGATATTCAACTCTAACAGGCAATGCCATCAATAAATGTTGTACACTGTACTTTTAATTAAGGAAAAAAACTCTTTCTTAGGAGTTGTAGGAGATACACATTTACACTAACTCAGCCTGATTTTACAAGCCACAGCCACAAGGTGCAAGGTTGAACATGCTTTCACTTCACTCTGCCCTACCAAGTCTGTTGTTAAACCTATGTAACATTCAGATAACAGCAAAACTCAAAAGAGTTTGTCCATTGTGGGCTACTGTAAAAACATGGTGGTCCAAAATGGCCGCCTCTATAAAACTGACCTGGTTCATGCCATAGATCCAAAAGGCAAGTTGTGGTTTAATACTAATAAATTAAATTTAGCTTTACTTAAGTTTGGTTTGTATGAAAATTATTTTTAAGTTATGAATTTCGATTACATAATATAGATAATCAGCACTCATTTGAGAATATGAATGCTTTAATAATGAATTTTTACCAGGTGACAAATAATATAATAGTGAGTTTGTCTAGATTTGCAGACACTGTTATTAGATTTTACCTTATTGAGGTTCTGCTCAACATCATAAATGTTCTTCTCCACTTTGTCGGCATTATTCTGCAGTTTCTCAATCAGGATGCTCAATTCTGTGGAGGGAGTCCTGGAACACAAACACATGTATATTACCATGTGTATTACCCATATAACACACGTTGATAGACACTTTTTTAGAAAATCTATCTCCAAAGAATTTATAATGACCCGTGATTCGTTCAAATTTCTCCCCAGACCACCATTGCCCCTCCCCTGGGACACCGCAAATTACAGCTTTTCATAACTTTATAAACAATTTCAATGATTGTTTTCTTAATAACAATGCTGCTGGAGTATTCATAACATACAGCACTCGGAGAGAAGCATAGGATTGGAATAAACACTTCCTGAACAGGGAGAGGCTCTGACAGCTTTGAACTAAAATGTAATGTTGCGTGATGCAAAAAATTTAAACAAATGATTCCTGAGTTTGAAAGTGCAAATTCTTTTATTGCTCTGACTAAATGCAAACTTTGTTTTTGGAATGTCAACATAAGGGTTACTTGCTCTTACATGCTATTTGTATTGCTATATTGCCGTTGAAAATGGGTGGGCGATGTGTGCAAAAATAAATCTCCATATTTATTCTGATTCTGACAATAACGATAATTAGTCATCTCCTTTAAAAATTGTGTTTCAATTATGTGAGTCATTAATTTTTGCTTACAGATTATATCAATGGACACAATGTTTCAGGAAAACAACTCTTATTTTCTTTAAACTTAAAGACTTGTATCTGAACTATAGTGTAGAAACAATGAACTCTGGGTAAACATTCAGATGTTCTAAGATAAACTGTGCAGCAAATGAGCATGAGCAAATAATAAAACTATTTGAAAGACTTAGCTGCGGGGGCTGGTTTCTCCATGTTTTCTCCCTTTAGAATAACCACACACAGCTAACCTGTGTGGCAGGGAGGATGCTAATGAGAGGACATGTGATCATGTAGGCTCACTAGTGATCATGTGACACTGAATCCTGCTCACAGCTGCATGCATTCAGCATATGTGTGGAGTTTCATTGTGTGTTTCATCAGTTTCTGTGCTACTCAAATATTAATTGGTATTATTCTTCAAATATTCGATTTTAAATTCCAGCACATGAGAGCTAGTGAAAGTAATGCAATTCAATGTGTTAAGCTAATGGGAGCAACTTTTGAGATGCATTCAAACACAAAGGTTTATTTTATCACTTGTGTGAGATCTACAGCATGTTGAGCTTAGAGCAGTGTCAGGATGCATTCAAGAAACCTCATAAATGTCATCACTTCTGCCTTCTGTCATTAGAGGAGAAAGATTTATTTTTGTATAAGCAACTGTTGATTGTATCTTTTTATCAACTAAAAATATTCACAGTAACTGACTGACTATAATAATCAAGGGAATAATTGGTAGAGGAAGGCTGCAGGTGATGCACAATACCAACATTCTCAATGGGCCATGGATATCCATGATTCATTTCATGGCAATTGGGACATTTGGCACTAGTCTTAACATTCTCCTAAAATTGTCTGGAGGGCCTAAATGTGAGAATAAAAGTGTCTGCAAAAAATAACTGGACATTTTCCATTTCATTTTGCCAGCTCCTGAGCAAAAGATCATAACAAGTTGAGCTGGCTCCTCTATGCTACATTGCCGACAAATTCAACATTCTTGCACTTAACCATTTTTAATGGCATTTTACATCCTTTAATTAGAAAGATGTTGCTATATTATGATATTATGACTACTGTGAGCCATGTATTTGACCCTGTGATCCCCACCCCTACAATTAATCCACTGATAAATGAGAACAGTGAGACAATACAGGCAGCTTTACAACACTTACCTGACTTTGTTCCTTAGAAGTTAATCAAACTGGCCCAGCAGGTTTGAGATGTGTCATGAAAGAGACACGCCTATTCCAAGTAATGTGACAGGTATCACCCACTGCAAAGGTGTGTCTGAGTGTATGTTCATGTGTGGAGCTTGCTATCACTCGCAGTATATGTATGGTGTATGGATATTTGGTAAGAAGCAATAAAATGCAGCAGACTGACTCAATTTTTACACAGACAAATTGTATTGTATTTCATCATTTGTGATCCTTCCAAATCAAATGTGTCACAAGTGAGACTTTTCACTGGTCAGAGGTGAACAAACTGACTCTGCTCTGTCATTGCTCACACACATGCAGTTCAACTGAAATATACTGAAGTGTCACAAGGGGGAGCCGGCACTTTCTAATCAATCCATGACCTTTTGATGTATACTGATCTTATTCGAGATGCTTGTTTTTTACAATAAACTACATTTATTACCATTAAGTACAGTAAATTGAGTGTGTTTTATTTTTTTTTAGAGTTTAAAGCATAATTTTACACTTATGAAGCTTAAATTTCAATTATTTTGGTGAGGATAATTGTGACATTACATTTTCACATTGTCCTATGCCTGGTTCAGACATGAACTACAACACAACGATATTAATATGTTGCTTTGTAAACATGTTCTTGTTGTGTGTGAATGTGTGACTGAAAAAGTCTGTCAACTCACATGCACATCCACACCCATTCCCCATTTGTACAGGCAGGTTATGTAATGCCTGTTGCCTGCACATTGGAAACTGACTGACAGAAGCCTCTGCAGCTGGATTTGATATAAAACAATGACTAAACATGTTTGAACGGCTGTGTCATGCAGAGCTCAACTCATCGCAGGAGTATGTCTGATGAGGCCTATCCAAATGAAAAACACCCTGGAGGAGCTTTCTGTAAAAACAAGCCCAGGATAGTAAACACACACTTTTCACACCTAAACCTTCAAAGCAACAGGTTCTTGTGTAAGCACAACACTCCTTTAAAGACAAGGCTCTGAAAACTGCACGTATTTGGGTGTTACTGCCATTCACTGTGCTTCCATGGACAGTTAGGTCGAGCTGCGGTTGTAGTTTGACTATGCCGTTCAAAGTGACTACTGTCAATATACAAATAATAGCGGGGAATCGATTTAGCGAATGAAATGTGTTTGCCAATGTGGTTTCACTTTGGCCAACTAAAGAATCTCCTAAAGAAGGGAACCAACTACAAATATGTTTTTCCCTTGGTTCATTAGATGCACCATCTAGCAGCTTGGTGCATCTAGCAGCTTTTGGATACATTTTGGATTTGCTTCCATTTTAAGTGACTTGCTCCATAGAGCTCCCCCAAGCAAAAGTCCCTAAACGCCATTACTAGATAGCCATTGGTTGTCTGTCCAACTGTGTACAGACATTTTCATATTTGTTCTTTGGTCATGTCAAACCCTTTTCAGGCTCTTATGTTAGGCAGGCTATATCTGCCTCTGTTAATTGTTAGTATTAGGCAGTTTCCAGTTTAGCATGTTGCTAGTTATTAGCATGCTGAGTGCCATTTCGAGTCTTGCTCTCCAGCATGTCCATGTGGGCCTCATGATGGTTATACTGGGGCTGACAATATGGGTCCCAAGCAGGCTAGTCCATGGTTCCAATGGTGGCCTCTCCAGTGTTTGCCCATGTTATTGAAATCATATGGGACCTGCATAATTGCTCACTTCAAGCCCATGCCCACTTCTTACACATCTAATAACCAGGTAGCACTGAAAGGGTAGAAAGTGGGCATAGGTTTGCAGTGCAGACAAACCCACATTGTCAGCCAGACTATAATCCTTATGGGGCCCACATTGATATGCTGGCTGGGCACCCTACTATAACTTAACAGGGGGAACTGAGCACCCAGACCAGGCTACCAATCATATTATCTGGGTGTGTTATGTGTCAAAGTCCAACCTTGAAAAATTCAATTTATTACAGTTTTATTCAGAATAACATATTTACATGTTTTTAAAAGTCTGCTTTTTGTCAGACCAATACAATTGTTTGTTTTGTGCATGTGTGATTTAAAAATTATAACAGATGATATGAGCCCAGCCCTGCCCTTTTCTGCATGGAACACACCTACTAAGTGAGTGCATGGGGTTGCATGGGGGGGGGGGGGGGGGGTGCGGGGGGGGGGGGGGGGGGGGGGGGGGGGTGCTGGTGCCTAGCTCCAGCTTACCTAAAAACTATTTTTACTATATATAAAAACATACAAAATGTTTACTCTGTCACTACAAATGTGCCACTTTTCAAGCAGTAGGATTTTAAGCAATTGTTCCTTACTTTCTTCTCCGAATTATGATCTGTACTGATTTCATATTTTATATGAATATCTCTGTGATGTCAGTGCAGAAAAAGTTACTCTTGTGTTTAAAAGCCCGTTGACCACATTTTCCATGGAAGCTCACTGCCTCTGATTGTGCTGGTTCTGGGGAGGAACTGGCACTGGAGCATCATGTCAACAAACATAGCTCCCATGTTTCCACAGGGAGAGAGTCAAATTAGAACCAGAAAGCTCTAGCATTAAGTCACAGGGAGGGCGTGGACTGCTGTTGTTGTCTATTAGGGTAACAGCAAACCCAGAGCTGTGCTCTGTTTCTGCAAACATCCATATATCTACAGTATACACAGTATGAGATAAACCTAAAGTTTTCCTATAAGCACTGTAGTGTTTCTCAGTGGTAACTCAGCTCAATCTTTGTGTCTCTGACCTGTGTTCAGTAATTTTTAAGTGGACACACAATCTCCTTATCTTAGAAACTGATATTGCATGAATAGTTGGATTTCTCTTCTTTCTATAATATTAAGGTATATTAAAAAAAGGTAATATTAATAGTAAATTTTTGCTTTGCCAAGTGCCTTGAGATGTAGTGATAAAATGTGATTTGATATTAACACGACTTTGATTACATTTTTGTTCAACTCTGTGATCTTCTATATGGTTTTCTTTAAAGCATAGGAAGTTGCCAGCAGAATGGGCATGGATGTAGAGCAGATGTAGTAGAACAACCAATAGGAGTGCTATTATATCTCTAATGTCTGGGTTCTAAAGGTCAAAGTCTACAGTGAAGCTACAGAAGTGTCATTCTCTCTCAAAATTGTTGACCTACACAATGCTGAAAATGTATGAAGTAATTTTTGATCAATAATATCAAACATGCCGATTGCACCTTTAACCTGAACCTTACACTTGCCTGCTTCAAAATGACAGTTTACAACTAATCTGAGATGAAAGCTTTTTTGTCCTCTCCACACACATACCAGATTCAACCTGAACAAGATGAGTATCATCATTAGAATTCCTTGACTGTCAGTTATCTGGAAGTTGTTTGACAGAGATTACAATTCACCATCTCAACCTCAGTGATGAGTGGAAGCCAACAATAGAGTCAGTTTAATTAGAAGATAAGTATGAGCATGTTTTAGATGTGTGATTTTAAGTCAATGTAATTCCATTGTACAGTGAGTGAGTTCTCTATTGGAACATCCCTTTTCTCTTGGTGACAGCGATGTGACAGCAGGAGGAACATGCCAAACACTTAAGGATTATTATCATCAAAAAAAAAACAAAAAAAAAAAACAAAAAACAGCTAGGCTCAAGCTTTTGGTATTTGACACTATTGTCTGCTACTGTTGAGGCCCCTAACTCTTGTGTACCTTTGAAGGCAAAACATTTGGTTGGGCTGGGCAACAATTATCATGACATTATAATGACAGCCTCTACTCTAGAGGAAAGAACATAAATAAACCACATGAAGGCAGTGGTCAAACATCAAATACACATAGTACATTATTAACTGCAACTAAATATCATTTTCATCATCAATAATTTTGTCTCTGATTTTCTTGATGAAGTGTTTGGTCCATAAAATGTCAGAAAATGCTGCAAAATGTAGCAAAAATCTCGAAATGATGATGTGTACTTAATATGTTGTACCTGAGAGCCTCGGGGGTTGGGGGTATGATAATGATGATGATATGGTAAGGTGCAGGGTGTCTTCAGGGTGCATTGCCATAACCCTACTTATCAAACCAGTTAATACAACTTTACTACTCTGTCTATCAGCCACACCCTGGGCTCAGTTAAAGCCCACATTATGCAATCTAATTTGCAATTTTCTGTGATTTTAGTCTTTGTCCTTGCACACTTAATTTCCCTTTACTTCACAACATGACCATCCAAAACATGCAATTCACTGAAAACCATTCAAACCACCAAACCAAGTCATGCAGCAGATTTACCTGTCAGTCAGCCTACAATCGATAATATAAGGCTGATAAGTCCACGCCTAGATCTACTGTAGCACGTACAGAACCAAACCCCACTGAAAATTATACTTTTTAATTCGGCATGTATATTTTCTACATAGCGTTTCTATGTATCATTTTTTTTATGAGCAAACATCAATACTTCCTATCAAAGTGAGGAAAGTGAGAAAAGCGCTTCTTTGTTTTGTTTACTTTTTTGCAGTTGTCATGTTGCTAGAGAAAGTTTAAGGTGAAGTTAGTGCAGGTGCTGGTGATATTTATGACAATTCACCGGGAGGCTCGTCACTCTAAATCGATACTGAATTCCCTTCACAATTCAAAACACGGTTTTACAGCTTCCAGAAGACGCCATTTCTACTTGTAAGGAAAACTCCTACTTACGTTGCTTTAGGCTGCGTGATAGAGGTGGACTTGCTCTTTTTCTTGAACATGGTGACAGGTCACCTGCCAGCGGCTTCCGACAATGAGACAATCCGAGGGAGGTTGCTATACTACGGCTGCTGCTCGGTCCACTGCTCCCTGTGTCAATGTGTTCTGAGTAAAGTATGTCCCCACACCCTCGTCAATGTCAAAGCGTCTCCTCCCACTCACCCTCACACTCTCTCACACACACGCACTGTAACAGCGGAACTGCACTCATCACCTACAGCACTCACTTTTCCTTTAGAATACCTGTCAGTCATCGAAGAGGGGGCGGGGCCTAATACACACCCTGTCCACACTACAGTGTCCATTAACAACATTAATGTAAAGTGTAAAGACAGTGACATTACTTTGCAGTTGACAGGTAAACACTAGAAACAGTTACTGGTCTCATCCATGTTTATTATTCAGAACAGATGGAAAACATTTATGTGCTGACAAAAAAGACGAGATAAATAAAATGTATAGCATAATGGTTTTATACTTAATCTTGTACGTGTAAAGCAAATGCAGAGTTTCTCCTCTTCACATAACAGTGGGACAATGGTGGATGAGTGGGAGAGTGAGTCATCTTTCAACTGGAAGGTTTGTGTGTTTGATTCCCAGTTCCACTAGTCAACATACAGATGTGTCCTTGGGCAAGACACTTAGTCCCACATTGTGTGTGAATAGGCATATGAATGTAGGTGAATGGCAAAAATTTCCTAAAAGACTGCGTAAAGATTTTCCATCAATATCAGAAAATAGAATGCTAACATTATCTTAAAAAAACAAAAAGTGATACTCCGTGAATATGATCAATTATATGTGAAAATGGTTTCTCTGTTCAGGAATTTTTTAGTGTTTGCCAAAAGATATGGCTTGAAGACAACATATTAATATGTGTGTCCACTCAAGGAGCTCAGTATTATCTTCTTGATGCACTGGGCCACACACACAGTAGCATTTATATTCTATGCTCTTACATTCAGGGAGCATTAGCCAAACACTCACACATACAGTACACACTTTAGTGAGGACCAAAGCAGATAAATGTCCCTTCTCTACATGTTTGTTGAACAGGGGGATTGATATATTGATATACTGACAAACAGCCCCACTAAAAAGTGTGTGTGGTTGTCTCCTCCAGTGGACACACTCCTCACATATAATATTTTAAAACTGCATGATTTGAAATCATATTTTTGAACAATTAGCAACTTATTTTAATCACTTGAATTTCACAAGGTGGTCAGCAACACATCTTCTTGTGAGGTGACAAGGTCAGAAGACATTTGTATTACATTACATGCCCTTTCATACAGATTAGTTATAAAATTATCTGCAAAACACACACACTCTCTCTCTCTCTCTCTCTCTCTTTGTGTGTGTGCGTGTAGTCAGGGGGGTGTGGTGAGCAGAACAGCACTGGCTGAACCAGTCAGACTCGATAGTGTCCTACTATTTTAATGTTGTCTGTTTTGTGAGCCCGGCTGTATATCTATGTGTACATGCCTCTCTAGGATTGTGAGGATTCACTGTAGTTAAACCTTTAAAGAGCTTTTTCAGGGTTAAAGGAATAGTAAAATGGTTTACAGTGTGGTTGTAACAGATTCTGAGAAAGATTAAGTGCTGTCTGCCTGTGGCCCTGGTGTGAAACCATCGATGACAACCACCTTAAGTCCGGCTTACAAAGTGGGGACACAAGTACAAGGACTTAACCACTTAACAAAAGGCCGATCTTATAACAGTCTACAATACCCTCTTTTGTCACTGTAAGATAGCCTTTTCCAACTGCAAACTGAAATTTCTATTCTAAACTGCTTACTCTTGTACCAAAGTCCATAATGATTTTACATCGCAGCACACAGGAGTTGTTGAGTCACTGCTACCCTCATCAGTAAGTTCAAATAAGTCATTTTTTTTGTTTGGTTTATCCCAGTCACACAAAATTACCATATGGGGCAGCAGTAGACCAGCAGAGCACCTGCTCTGTGGGCTAAAATCTCAGATTTTGTTTCTGGAGTTTGGTGTGTGAGCACTTTTCAGCACCTTACAAACTTCAGTTTCCAGCCAGAAAAAGCTGTGTAATGACAAGATAAAGAGGCAAACACATCCTTAAGATATCAAAGACTGCAGCAGGCATATATTTTAGTGGGTGAGCTTCTCATTTAGTGGTTAAAAGATTGCACCATCAGCCCTGACTATGTCAGTTGCTCAAATCAACTTACCTCTAAATAAACTGAACTATCCCTTAAGACCTGGGTTTTTGATTTTGTTGTGATAGTTAAGGTTAATTTGTCCACAGGAACGATGAGATAAGCCAAAGATAGGTGTGCATCAAATTTAATGACACAACAAAGTCTTCACACACTGTTTTTAAGCACATACAGTAACATCAGTCAAACAAATTTGAAGGTTTATGCTTTGACTCTTAAGATTTGCTTATACTCATTTAAAGTTCCATGACATAAGCCTCCATAGATTCAGTGGATTCAATTGGGACAGAATTCAGTGGAACCTCATATTACAGACCTCATGGCTTTGTGAACACTGTCCCGAGATTCCTTTACTCATACAAAACTTTGTAAGGACTGTATCAATAGGGATTTTTTTCCATCCCTCTTGTGGAATAAAGCAAAGTTATTCAACATGACCTCACAACCATGGAAGGAAGGACTGTTATCACCAGGAAGGAGAGGCTTCAACTGTACATGTTTGTGTTTCCATTTTCCATGTGTAGTTTCAGAAGGCAACAGTAAAATGGTGAAGTACAGCTTTTATTCTACTATGACAATTTTTTCTCTCCATACACAGCAAAACTGACAATAATCCACTACCATGTTGACATCAGTGAAACAGAATGTAACTTTGGACACAGCAAATAGACAGTGTGAAGAGGCCTTCGGTTTGTGCTTGAATTGTCTGACAGTTGGTAAGTTAATTGTGAATATGTTAATACCTCCCTGCTTTTGCCAAGGTTTGTTCTCATAATAACAATCCAGTGAGCCCAGAGGTAATTATATGCTGACCTTTGACCCTAGTGAGCTTGCGTTTAAAGTAGCTCACGTTAGCAAGGTAACTACATTTTCACTGAAATTGTGTTTGGACAATAATATATACCAAGCATTACATATACTGTTTACCATAAATGTCCATACATAGAAATGAGAGAGCATCCATCCATCCATCCATCCATTTTCTAATTTCAGGTTGCATTGGTAACAGGCTAAGCAGGTTGTTCCAGACATCTTTCTCCCCAGAGCCTTCCTGCTCTTTCTGAGGAATCCTGAGGCTTTTCCAGGATAGATGGTATTCGTAATGCCTTCAGCAAGTTCTGGCTCTGACCCAAGGTCTCCTCCCAGTTCAGTGTTCCCAGAAAATCTCCAGCTGGTGCTGCCCAGGAGGCATTCTGATAAGATGTGAGAACCATGTCAACTTTCTCCTTTGGATGCAGATGTGATTCCCTGATTCCATTCTTTTTTTTTCAACAAAGCATTGTATTTCATTGAGGACAGAGGAGCATTTTATTAAAATTATAATTTGAAGGGCAAACTCTATGTAAAACAGTGCAGAAGCTCCACAGCAGGAGGTGAACAGGAGACACTTACCTCTTCTGAAGCATGCAAAACCCAGCAGATCACTCCTGAAACCATTGTGAAACCAGCCTAAGGCTGAGCCTATGCACACCTTTCAGAGGAAGCTAATGTTGGTCACTTTTTGTGTTTTTATCAGTACCCACAGCTCAAGAGTCAGAGTGCACTGTAGGTCAAATTGTAAATTGAAAGCACTAGCCGGGAATGGGCAATTTTTTGACGAGAAATAGCCACAATCCTAACCCACTGCCACTAATTTTATTCATTAACCAGTAAGATTAGTGCAAACACTGCACTAATCTGTCTATCCATCTCCTGCTCACTTGTGAAAAAGACTGCAAGATACTTGAACTTCTCCTCTTACAGAGTAGAGCAGGCATTGTGAAACTCATACCATTCTCAATGACATAAGGTTCAAAGAGTGAATCAGAATCAGATTTAAAACAAGCAGCACATGCCACAGTAGTGATCCATCAGAGGGTCGACTAGCCTGTATGGGGTTGTAGAGAAATTAGCTTTTTTGCTTTTTTTTAAAAAAAAACAAAAAACGATTTGTGGTATTTGAGCAAACACCCAATATCTGAATACCCTGAACTTATCACATGTTTTATATATTGACACTAACAGTGTTATCACACAGGAGTTACAGCCCCCTACTAACCTCTTCACCACTACATTCCTTTACTGTTCTATGTTTAAACATTAACAGTATGCCAAACCCTATTGCAAATACAGTTTACCAGAAACTAAAATTGAAACTACATTCATTGCTCAAATGAAAAACAGTACAGCCATTGTGGGAAACAAATACTATTTAAAAAAAAAAGTTTTAAAATTAAAAAAAAAAACAACAGCTAAAAGTGACAGGGACAGTGATAAAGTAGAACCACAGCCTTGAATCATCTCGCACTAGTAGACTGACTCACGAGTAGCATATTTACTTTTCTACATGGGTTATTGTAATCTGTTGAAAAATTAACTGCACTAAGCTGATTTTTTTTAGCAAGTGTATTTAGAACACATTCTGAATAACTGTAAGAGACTAAGTCTGGCAACTGTGTCAAGAGAAGCAGTTTCAGCAATTCATAATTTTTTTTAATAGAGATGAATGAAAATAAAATGAAAAAAGGTGTAAAAACATATTTGTTTGTAATCAGAAGAACTGCTAACTGAATAGATGATGTACCAGGATTATTTAAGCCTGAGTGTTAGCCTGACCTGGAGCAGGCCTACTGCACAAAATAAATCTCCATGGTAACTTTTGTGCCAGTGCCCTGGTGAAACCAATTCAATGCATGCATGGTAATATATTCTGCATTTCATTTGTAGTTGAAACTTGGAAATTTCTGAGGTCATTGAAAGAACACATCCCAGAATTTGAGTTTCAATTCCAAGTTAGGATTCCAAGATGGCAGCCACTTTACACACGTTACTTGTTTTACTGTTAATAGCACTTCTTTAATATTTGTTTCACAGTAAAAAATTATTTTTACTATGCAGTTTGTGTGCATCAGATATCATGTAGAGATTGTTATCAACTGATATTGCTCACAATGGCTAACCTGGGGTACATTTGTATCCATGGGTTTTTCTGTCATCTCTCTATAACGTGGTGAACTTGGAGGTGACATCACTCAAAGCTCTGAGTTCTGATGTAAATGGAAGACAGCATGAGCATCCTGCACTGGACATCATCAGATGTCAAAGCTAACACAACTATCTCACAACCAAAGAGCCCTGAACTAAATAAGGCTCTATCCACATGGAAACAGAATGGATGGTAAACAGTCCTTTTCTTTGTTGTTTTGGAAAGCTTTCCTTAAACACAGAATTGTGTCAGGAAATGTCTTCATACGCACAAAATTCCCCAAAACGACTGCTGGAACAACTGCTACACCTACAAAACTGCAGAAGAAGACACCGAGCATGTACACACAGCATTTATACAGTGTACAACCTTTTTTCTTTATTAAAGCTTTATTTGAATAATTATACATGGGAACATATACAATCACAGAAACAGAGATAGAATAAAGAAAGCCAGGGTGACTAAGGAAAGAAAATAAAAGTTATCCTGAAGCAAAAAAAAAGACCAAACACTTCTCTCCAAGCACAAGACGAGGAAGACAAGGCCAGCAACGATAAGTGACAGTGAATGCAAGCGCAAGAGAGAGGTGGGATTATGACATCATTGTTTTCTCAAAGTGGTGTATTGGTGGTCTGCATGGAAATGCAAGGGTTTCGTTTTGACATTTCACCAATTTTATATAAAATAATAGTGTTCCAGGGCTCTAGGTGACTCGTTATTGTGTGGACAGCCCATTACTAAACTGATCCTTTTATATACATTGTTGACTGACCCTTGAATTCAGCAAAGTTTTAGGGTGTTCTTAGTTCTTAAATGGAGTTTTATTATTGTGATTATTTTCCCATTGCAACAACAAAACTCCTCAGACAAAGGTTGCCTGTCTTTATGATGACAGGAAAGCATTTCAGGAGGGTGGAGTCCAGTGGGCTGCTCCCTACCATGTCTGGAATGTGTGACTGGTCTGTTAAACCAGTCCAGCAACATTACTATCATGAGGCATGTTTTATTCATCCATACACTGCCCAAGCTGAAGGAAGGTGAATGGGACAGTTCCATAAAAAGCTAGTCTTGTCTGTGGGTTTACAACTGCATTCAGGATTGACAGCTCTGAGGTGCCATTCTGCTCTTAAATATGAGAAATGAGGATAAAGAACACTACACAAACAGGTGCATTCCTTCTAATGACGCTTATCTGGTCAGATACTGACATTGTCTTCTGCCTTAACTTCCTCGTGCCAACCCTGGCATGTTGAGTATGTTGCATTTCTCCCCCAAAGGCAGCCTGGAAGATGTGGCACTGGTCTCCCTTAAGGTTTCTTCCTACTCACTTGTACTAAATAACTCTGCTGGGTGGGAAGGTCTTAACCAGATCATCTCTCAAACGAGGAGCACAGAAGTTCATTTTAGGTGTCTGTAAGAAATACTGTATAGAGTAAGTCAGAGATGGGAGTAAGTCACACATACAGTATCCAATTCTCAAGCCTTACCTTCAAGTCAAGCAAGTCCCTAGTCAAGAGTCCATTCAAGTCATAGCTTAGGTCAAGGAAGTTACAAGTCAAGTCATATACTGCAATTATAGAAGATGAAGATTAAATATGCTAGAATATAATTTGGAATTGGACATATTTAAGTATATTTTCTTTAATTAAAATGCATTATCAACACTAATGCCAATCACTCACATGTGTTTTGGTCATGAAAAAACTGCAACCATTTTGGGACAGAGTTCTTCAGTTTGTTGAGGATCTTTGGTTTCAAGATCACCAAGGATCTTGAAGAAGGAAGATTGTGCTCTAAAGACTGATACCTTTTGTCATGTCTCAAATCAAGGAAATGTATCTTTTTGATATTTGCATGCAAAAGGCAATGTGATCCTCCAGATCTAGATCAGAGGTGGAAACATTTTAGAAGAGATTGGTTTATTCTCTCACGACTAAAGCAGGGACTAGTGTTGGTTCGTTCAGTGAATCGTTCAAAGGAACAAAACGTTTGAGTGAACAAACTGAACTGAGTCACTTATGGAAACGATTCGTTCATCTCACAGTTCAGCTGAGCTCTGCTGTGTCTCAAGTGAGACAGCAGCCAGTGGCAGCGGACAGGCCAAAGTGATTTGTTCACTCCCTTCAGCGTCAGACACATATTGACCGAATCAATCACTCAGTGAGAACGTCTCCGTGTGTTCCAGCTATTTTAAAAATTTTTTTGTTTGCTTTTCTCCACAAAAATGAGAAAGTCATTCAGAATCAAGAGCAGTTTAAAGACATTAGTGACATTCTGTGGCAAAGTCACTTTTTTATCCAACGCATCTCTTAACCCTCGTGTGGTGTTCGGGTCTGTGGGACCCGTTTTCAATTTTTATCAAAAGAAAAATTATACAATTAATTATTTTTTCAAAGTCAGATTTACTGGCCTTGGGTCATTTTCTGTGAAGAACATATATCAGTACACATTT
This sequence comes from Brachirus orientalis, assembly GCA_016785285.1. NCBI lineage: Eukaryota > Metazoa > Chordata > Actinopteri > Pleuronectiformes > Soleidae > Brachirus > Brachirus orientalis. Next base: position 216,603 of record JAFBJR010000668.1, read on the forward strand.
TCAGTGAGCGCACACCAGGACTGTCTACTTTGATAATCAAGGCGACAGACTAGCTTGATGGTAGAGAAACAAGCCAGCTGACATTAGCACAGTGTGGGACAAGTGGGTGCACTGCCTTCCTGGGTTTTACAACACTGGACCCAATGTGATTGGTTGTATAAAAAGACAACATGTGCAATGGGGCTGATGTGTTGTCTAGACTGACATGATTACTGTATGTGCTCAGCTTGTGCTGTGTAAACTGACCTGAATGGGTTAAATTTCTAACCTAAAGTTCAACTAAATAAAAATCAGTAGTTATGGAAATCCTTTCTGGATTTGTAATTTAGTTGTTCTTTTATCCATATCTTGATTATAATTGATTTTCCCTTTTTAAATTATATTTTATTAAAAAAAACAAGCAAAAAATGAGTAGGACTTTAATTCAACAAAGGTAAAGGGCAAATATTAACCATATATGCTGTTTATATTGCTTGTAATTGTGATGAACTAAACATCTGTTTTAACATAAAATAGTTTGATTGTGTTGAATTAAAAACCCCAAAATGCAGTGAGTCCACCAGACCCACAAACACTGGCTGAGTAACAAAAATATGAACACCATACAAGGGTTAAACTTGCCATTTTTTACAATACTGAATAGTTAAATTAGAAGAAAACAGACTCCTGATGAAGATGTGATGTTTTGGCCCAGTATTCAATTGCCTAGAAAAATATTAGCCAAATTTGCTTGCTGACCACTGCACTATATGCATTGTTTATATCATGGTATGGTGTGGTGTGGTAAAAGACAGTGAAGCCCTGGGTCAGGCTTGCGTTTCAACTGAGAACAGTACCTTTATTGGGTAAGCAGTGTGTAGGCTGTGTCTGATGGCTGAGTAGCCTGACATCATCCTGGTGCAAAGACAATAAATGTGATACAACAGACAATAATATAGGACATCCAGCAGATCTTTTTCCCTGCTGGGTTTGTGGCTGTTTGCCTCACCAAGACGTCAAGCTTTGTATGAGAATAGACAGAAGGCACTGAAGAAACATGTGACGGATCAGCTGACTGTCATAGGTGGAGCCAGACCTGTACTGTACCATTTTACTCTGGTACCCCAAGGAAAGGATGCCAAAGAATGGAAGGGTTGGGCTGGTTGTTTTGGTACTATTCCTAATGGAAACACAAAAAGATGCGTACTGTACCAAACCTAACCATTCTACTCAGTGGAAAACTTGGTTATAGTAAACTACACTACAACAAGAGCAGCTGCTTTCCTCAGCTATGACTGGCCTTTAACATCCTGCTATAAACAGAAAAGGTTTCACAGCCATGACTGTTAGATAAGCAGAACTGTCACTCTAAGAGTTTTACTGAACAGCCTACATCTATGAATGTGTGGACAGTATTAACAGACAGAGTTCAAAGTTGGACTATGTCCACCTACTGAACATAGTCCAGCTACACTGGTCTCCTGAAACATGAATGTATTCCACTTCACATGATTGTCCGGTTCTCAGTTTTCCAGGTAATACTTAGTATCATCAAGATTGTAGATGTAGATAGCTGGACTTGTTTGCCCTGTCTTGAACAAAACTAGAAAAGCCCCTTGAATGAGAGGGGAAATGGTTTGGGAATGGAAACTCAAGCAAGTCCACTTGCATACAGTATATTTACACTCCTGAGGATGACTCCTGATTCAGGCCTTCATTAAAACAATAAAATTGACTTTTAACGTAACACAATGTAGTTTTTGCTCTCTGGATCCCCCTAAAGTTGAATAAATAGTACTATTTCAGCTTTCAACTTTCTCACAACTAGAACTTTCATCCCCAAACTTACAGCAGCTTCACTCGCTCAGAGCACTGTGACGTATGCAGTAAGCAGTCGTAGCAGTAGAAGTGTGTTTCACTTTGGTTCTTGGACCCGAACATAGTGACAGTACAGGTGATGGAAATGCTCTCAGGCTCTGACAGCGTTATAAGTAGACAATAAGTTCAAAATACTATATGGTGTAGCTTTAAATTTCAGATCCAGGTTTGATCACTGTATGTCTCTCCGTGTCATAAACTCCAAGGGGGAGGCATCTGATCTGTATATACTGTACATAAAGGTGTGATATTTACATTACGATTGTTTTCAGCACCCACATTTATCAACGTCTAATCGCTCTTTAGCTGAGATTACTGAGCTACAGTCCTTCAAGAAAAATGATTTTTCTCTCCCAAAGAAAGTTTGCATGAGTCCTTTTATTTCCTTTTTTGGCCAAAGCATTTGTGTCCATAGCAACACAGCCAGATGATTGACATACTAAAAAAAATGGTTGCAAGTGTTTACATACTGTATTTATGTCATTGCAACATATACACACTTGTCATTTGATACACACTGTGTAGGAATGACATGGAGGGACATAATTTCATTGTGTCAGGTGTCCTGCTGTCCACATTCCACAGGGAGGTGTGACCTGGGTAACTTAAAGGTGTGTCTGGCCTGTCACCAGAGTTTTACTACACCTGGAGGAGGTGGGTTCACCGTTGGTATGACAAGTATGGAGCTTTAAACACGTTGTTGCACTGGGAGGTGCTATCCACTTGTGGCTGCTGACTACAGATGTTTTTATTTTTACTTGTATATTGTTCTTTTCTAATTAGTTTAATTTTTCATGCTTCCCTTTAAACAGGTATGTTGCTTGAGGGTGATTGCCCAGGGGCCCCTAGCTGTGAGGGGGGCCTCTGAAAACAGACTACAATGACACCATGACCATAAACCCACACAAGTTTGGTTTCACTGCAGCACATCCAGTGCAAGGCTGTCCTTGCCAGAAATGATGTAATGTCTCCTGGCACATTGCATTTTTCTAACTATGTAATGCAGAGATGGGGGACTCAAGTTACGGGATTTGACTTGAGTCTGACTTAGGTTGCAGGTTTGAGGACTTGAGACTTGCTTGACTAATGTTATCAAAAGACTCAACTTAACTTAGACTTGACACTCATGTCTTCACACTCCACTTGGACTTGAGTGAAATTACACAAAATGACTTGACATTTTGTTTAAAGGAATAGTTACATTTTCTTGAAATATTGAGCAGTTAACTGTGATTTGTTTTTGAAACAAAAAAAAAAACAATGACCCACCCTGGGACCTAACACCAGAAATGGATGAGAGGAGCTACAGACATGGATGGTACAATTGCAAAAATACAATTTAAAAATAAAATAATCAGATATTAATAATAAGCCAATATGTGTACCGGGTCCACTTCAAGCACTGGTTATGAGAGCTCACATCAAGCTTGAGGCATGTTAGAAATGGCTTTCAATCAATTATGCATTTTAATTTCAATATAGAGAATGGCAAATTTATAATTTGAATTGTATAATTGTGTTATAATAATGTAATAATGTTCAGTTAAAGTTAACTTTTGGTGGGTTTTATTCTCTCTAGTCTGACACATGGGAGAATGTGAAAATTCCTTGTAGAAAGGCTCCATGTAGAAACCTTTTGCTGCCCTTATGTGGTTTATCTAGTACAAACAAAAGACATTACCACTAGAAAGTCAAGCTACATAATTGTTTAAAAATGTTATTTTATAGCATGATGCACCAACATTTTGTAAACTTCCGGTATTAAACGAGAAAACTATTTAACTATTTCTCTGAGTTCTTTACTACAGAATTCTTTCTGCTGTCTGGTATCAGGGTGAAGGGTGTGTGCAGCGGCAGCCTCTCAATGACAGGAGTGTCCCACTCTTCAGGTTTAACAAACATATTTCTACCATGAAATATGCAGCCACATAGATCTGTGCAGCCATTTGTACAACGTTGCCAAGCCCTTTGCTGTTCAGAAAGCAAGGAAAACAGTCTGTAGGTATCTAGGCTACTCCACCCTGCCCTTAAATATGAGATCCACTCTATACACTCCTGCAATTCAGAGGAGCAGTTTAATTGCTTGAGTCTTTGATTAAGCGATCTGTACTCAGGTGAGGACACATTTATCACAGTGACACAGTGTACAACATTGTAAAACTATGCAGCTGCAGATGAGTGTCATATACTTAGGACGAAATTATTACCCCCCCTATGAAAATGTCATTGTTTTATAAGTATTTCCCATATGCTGTTAATTAGAGCAAAGAATTTTAAACACAGCTTTTCAAACATCCTAATTTAATTTTGGATGACTCCATTATTTGACTTTGCACACAGAAATGAAATTATTCCACAAAAACCAAAAACTACCAGGGTCAAAATTATTGGCCCCCTGATGCTAATAGTCAGTTGTGTCTCCTTTCTGCTGGATAACAGCCTGCAGTGGTTTGTTGTCGTTTTCAACAAGGAATCCCAGCCCATTCCTCTTTGGCAAATCTCTCAAGCGCCTCCAGATTTGATGGCCTTCTGGCATGGACCTTCGTTTTCAGTTCACCCCAAAGATTTTCAATGGGATTTAAGTCAGGACTTTGTGCAGGCCAGTCAATAACGTTCACTTGGTCTTCAGGAGGTAGTACTTCACCTGGATCGACGTATCTTTTGGGTTGTTGTCATGTTGGAAGACAAAGATTCCCAGTTCCAAACTCACTGAAGCATCCCCACAGCATAATACTCCCACCACCGTGTTTCACTGTGGGGACGGTGTTCTTTGGGTTATACGCCTCTCCCTTCTTTCTCCAAACATAAGCAATGTCTCTGTGGACAAAGAGCTCTAGTTTGACGCTCATATAATAATAATAATAATACATAAGTTTTATATAGCGCTTTTCAAAAGAAACTCAAAGACGCTTTACAGGCATAAGGACAACAAAAATGGACACAAATAAGCAATAACTGAAGTAAAATAAGAGATATAATTTGGGGTATGCAATGGGAAAAAGGTGAGTTTTTAACTGTTTTTTGAGAGATTGTAGTGAGTCCGAGTTTCTGATATGGAGGAGGAGGGAGTTCCAGAGAGTGGGGGCGGAGATGGCGAAGGCTTGGTCCCCCAAGGTCCGGTGCTTGGATTTAACTGTGGAGGTTTGAGTCGGCAGATCGGAGGCGGCGAAAGGGGCAGTGTGTAAGGTAAGGAGGGGACTGGTTATGGAGGGCTACGGAGGGTTATGAGGAGGATCTTGAAGTGCATTCGCTGTTGGATGGGGAGCCAGTGAAGTTGTAGTCGAGTCGAGTCTGGATGAGATGAAAGCATGTATGAGTGTTTCAGCAGCGGTGGTGTTGAGGGTGGGGCTGAGGCGGGTAATGTTTCAAAGGTGGAAAAAGGCAGTTTTTGTAATATGGCGAATGTGGGGTTTGAATAAGAGGGTGGAGTCAAAGATGAAGCTGAGATTTGTGATCTGAGGGGAGGGAGTGACTGAGTGTCAATCAATGGTCAAACTGACGTTGTGGGGTGATGGATTTTGTTGATAAGTACAGTTGTGTGTCATCTGCATAGCTGTGAAATGATAGTCAATGGTGGCGAATGATGTGTCCAAGGGGAAGCATATAGAAGATAAATAGAAGGGGACCAAGCACCAAGCCTTGAGGGACTCCATGGGTGACTGAGATGGTGTGGGATTTGCAGTTATTTATTGAGATATATTGTGATCTTTCGGAGAGATAAGATGAAAATCAGGAGGGAGCTGAGCCAGTGATGCCAATGGTGGATTGGAGGCAGTGGAGGAGAATGGTGTGATCCATGGTGTCAAAAGCCGCAGAGAGGTCGAGGAGGAGGAGGATGGAGAGGGAACCTGAGTCGGATGCGAGGAGAAGATCATTGGAGACTTTTATGAGGGCAGTTTCTGTGCTGTGGTGAGTGTGGAAGCCAGACTGAAAAGTTTCATACAGATTGTTGGAGTAGAGGTGGAGTTTCAGTTGGGAGGCGACGGAGCGTTCAAGGAGTTTGGAGAGGAAAGGGAGATTGGAAATAGGGCGGAAATTGTCAAGGTTGTCTGGATCCAGTCCCGGTTTTTTGAGAATTGGGGTGATGGCAGCAAGTTTGAAAGAAGGGGGGGACAGTACCAGAAATGAGGGAGGAGTTAATGATATCAAGGATGAGAGGGCTGAGGAAGGGGAGAAAGGATTTGACAAGAGAGGATGGTATTGGGTCCAGGGGTGAAGTGGAAAATTTTGCAGTTTTGAAATATTGGTTGAGATCTGCAGCTGTAATCAGAGAGAAGGAGGAAAAAGCATTGGGTGGTGTAAACAAAACAGGAAGTGGATCAAGGTTTGTAGGTGCCATAGCAGAGAGCTGTTGGGGAATATTGTGAATTTTGGACTGGAAGGAAAGGAGGAGGTTATTGCATTTATCAGTGGTAAATGACTGAATGACGTTATCTGGAGGTTTGAGAAGATTATTGATGGTGGAGAATAGAGTACGGGGGTTAGAGGAGCCAGAGTGGATGATACCAGAGAAGAATGCTGTCTGGGCTGCTGTGAGTGCAGATCTATAGAGGTGGGTGTGGTTTTTGTAAGGTGAACAATTAGGTCAGTTTTATTGTGGAGTCATTCTACTTGTCTGCGTTGTTTTTTGAGTGCATGTAGGTCAGGGGTGTACCAGGGGACAGAGCAAGAGAAGGAAACAGTTGTGGTTTTAATGGGGGCCAGATGATTAAGAGGAGGACAGTGTGTTGTTGTAGAATGTTACCAGGTTTGCAGTGTTAGCGTCAGTGGGGATGGTGGTTGCTGAAATTGTCTGTGTTATATGAGTGGAGAGTGTAGAGGGACAGAGAGACTTGAGATTGCGGTAGAAAATGGTTCATTTTTGTTTGACAAGAGGAAAGGGAATATTGATGTGAAATGGTATGGCCAAATGGTCAGATATGGTAAGGTCAGTATGAGAAAGGGAATCAATCTTAAGGCCAGTTGAGCATACCAAGTGCAGAATATGACCACAGGTGTGGGTGAGAAAGTTTACATGTTGGGTGAAATTGAAACTATGAAGAATTCAGGAGGATGAGTCGATGTGAAGATTAAAGTCACCAAGGAGCAGTATGAAGGATGAGGTGGAGCAGAGTTGTGTGATGAATTCAGAGAAGTCAGATAGAAGAGATGGGTTGGGTTTGGGGGGGAGGTAGATAATGGAGACAGTAAGTGAGGAGGAGCCTGGAAGTTTGAAAGAGAGACCAAAGGACATGCTTCCAGTATGAATAATCTTTGTCCAGGTTGTCCTTAGCATACTACAGTCTGTCTTGAAGGTGTCCCTTCTACAGAAGTGGAGTTCTTCTTGGTCTTCAACCCCACAGTCCATTTCTGTGCAGAGTTCTAGTAATTGTGTTCTTTGAGACTACAATTCCTGACTTGTCTAAGTCCTTCACCCGTGTCTTGGCAGTTGTTGCTGCGGTCTTTAGACACATCTTAGTTTTTGAAATATGTCACTTTCTACCTCTGCCAGGCTTGGCCTGTATTGTGTGGCTCTCTGAATTTCTTGATGATGTTTTTCATCCCAGTTCTTGACACTTGGAAACACTGTGATAACTTTGTAAACCCTTCTCTTGCTTTGTGAACATCAACAATCCTTTTTCTCAAGTTTAAACTGATTTCATTTGTTTTTTGCATGATGCCTTCTCAAGTGACAGTTCAAAACCTTACTAATTTTATACTGTGTGTAAATTGGGAGATAATCCTCAGTTTTAACTTGATTTTTAAAGTTTTGAGCATTACACAGTTAAACACATCATTGCACAACAGTGGTTTGTGGTATGGCTCAGTAAAAAGGTCAGTTCTTCAGGGGGGTTAATAATTTTGTCCCTGGTAGTTTGTTGTTTTTGTGGAATAATTTAATTTCTGTGTGCAAAGTCAAATAATGGAAGCATTCAAAATTAAATTAGGATGTTTGAAAAAGCTGTGTTAAAAATTATTTGCTCTGTTTAACAGCACGTGGGAGATACTTATAATTAAAAATAATAAAAAATTTTCATGGGGGGCTAACAATTAATTTTGTCCTCAGCTGTAAATGGTTGGATACGTCTGGTCACAGTCAAAACCCTACTCCCAGGGTATTCAACATGGAAACAAATGTGGAAAATAGTTCCTATCAAATGAGTAACATTTGCTGAGAACTAAACGTGAAGGAAAGTCAAGTCACTTTATTTGTATCTGTGGGTAGATTTATTTTGCAGATTCATGGAAGTGGCATCTTTTGACAGACAGCTTGCAAATGCAGTAAAACAACATAAAACATTAATTAAATGAGTAACTTTACTAATTTCTACCACTTTATCCTCAATATGGGGGTCACAGGTCACTGGTCATCACAGGGCCAACACACAGAAACAAACAACCATTGATTTTGATTTTGATCAATGATTTTGGATTTTTGATTTTGGACTGATGGAGTGGGTGGAGTTTATTTAGTGTTCTGCTCTCCACCACAGTCTCAAAAGTCAAACTCAAAAGTGGCCTGAGACCAAGTACAGAGCCAGGCTTCTTGATGATTTTGTCAAGTTTGTTAGTGTCACTGACTCTGATGCTGCTGCCCCAACACAAAGCAGCAAAGATCTCCAACATCTTGCTGCACACGTTGAGAATGATCTCAGCTTCCTGTACTCATCCCATGTGCTCATGCCCTTCTTGTACACAGCCTCTGTGTTAGATTTCCAGTCCAGTCTTTTGTTGATCACCACTCCCAGGTATTTTTAGTCCTCCACCTCCTCCACAACTTCCCCCGATCCGTATCGGCTGTGAAGGCATCTTCTTCCTCCTGAAGTCGATAACCATCTCTCTGGTCTTGCTGTCATTCAGCCTCAGGTGATTCTGTCCGGACCACTCCACAAATCTGTCCACCAGTATCCTGTACTCACCCTCCTCTTCCTCTCTTATACACCCGATAACAGCTGAGTCATCGGAAAACTTCTGCAGGTGATATGACTCAGAGTTGTGCTGGAAGTCAGTGGTGTATAAGGTAAAGAGGAAGGGAGGAAGTACAGTTCCCTGTGGAGCTCCTGTATCACTGACCACCACATCAGACAGGACACTGCCCAGACGGACAAACTGTGGCCTGCCTGTCAAGTAGTCAATAATCCAGGAGATCATTGTGTTGTCAACACTCGTCACCTGTAGTTTCTCTCCGAGTAGCAGAGGTTGAATGGTGTTGAAAGCACTGGAGAAATCAAAGAATGTGACCCTCACAGTGCCTCCTCCACCATCCAAATGCATATGGGCTCATTGCAGCAGGTAGATGACAGCATCATCGACACCTAAATGGGGCTGGTAGGCAAACTGCAAAGGGTCCAAAAATGTCCTCACCTGTGGCCTCAGCTGGGCTAAGACCTTCATCACATGTGATGTGAGGGTGACTGAGGGTAAGTCTGCCGGGTCGGATGGCCTTGACTTCTTGGGGACTGGAACCAAACAGGATCGGGACTTTAACAGCATCGGGACTTTTACTGAGTACAGTAGCTCAGTGGTAGAGGAAGATGTCTTTCAACTGTTGTGAGTTTGATTCCACTAGTCAATGTTTTCTTGGGCAAGATGTTTAATCTTACGTTGCTCCTGACTAATGGTCTTAGCCCCACTTATTTATCAGATTTGCTATTGAACCATTGAGAACCCTCAAGTCTTCAGGCAGCAGCCTTTGAATGTTTCAGTGAAGCCTCTTTCTGTTATTACACTCCTGGTCTTTGGAACAGTCTCCCTTTTATTTTACCATTTTTTTCCCTTTTGTAGTTTTTCCCCTTTGGGCACCTAATTTTTTATTTAATTTATTTATTTACTTATGTATTTTAAGTACTGATTTACTTATCTATTTCATTACAATTTGCCTGCTTATATTTATGTTTTCAATTCCCTTTTACTTCCTGTTTAGTTTATCCATCAGTATATTAATCTACAGTGTTTTCACTCATGGCTGTTTTGATTTCCATGATAGTCTTTCTTCTCTTCATCACTTCCTTTCTGCTCTTTTTTCCTCACTTCTTCACTTCTTTGTTTCTCCATTGCTGTTTTTAATCCACCATATACTGTATCAGGTCAAGGTTGTTGATTTTTTTTTCTTGATCGTGTTTTTATCATGTGAAGTGCTTCACATGAGCACTTGAGTTAAAAAAAAAAAGAGGTTTAGTAACACGTTAATCTCCTATTGTCAAAGGCTGTTGAACAGCAAGGTTCAACAGCCTTTGAGCTGTAGATTAGATTGAGCTGTAGATTTGAAGCTGGAAACACAGTTTCAGTTATTTGTTTCTACTGTCTTTTGGCTTCTACCTCTGGGTGAGTCACAGCAGATCGCCTTTTTCAGTGATTTTTTTATGCTGGATTTCCCTTCCTGACACAAAACTCCACACTGGGACCAGCTTTAGGGATACACTGGAGGTTTAGAATGTCCACTTATATGAACCAACAACCCTCTGGTACATGGTAGATATGCATTAATCTATGGGCTCATAGTATTACAGTAATGATGATTTTGACATATACTGAATATTTTTAAACATTTGGTACAGCAGGCATTCTATTCTTGTATTAAATAGTCAAAGAAATAGACAGATACAAACAACATTTGACGCTTGTGTTGAATATCTGTTGGCATCTATTTCCTGAATTACCTTTCTCTGGTACAATGTGTGCAAGGATTATCTGCCTATTGCGCTTTCAAGTCCTTTATAGTCCCTGCTAAGTAGGGGTGGTTTATGTGTCCACACAAACCTGAGGACCTGGACACAAAGTCCACTATATGATGAATAAATATACTGTATTAACCTTTAACACACAGATAAAAGACTGTGTGTGTATGTGTATCTTTGTGAAGACCAATAATACATATGAACAATAGGAAGTGAGGACATTTTGTAAAAGCACCAATATACATACACACAGGTCTGCGCAGCTATTCTTCTGAGGAAGATTCATTCATTTGGATAGTCTGAACAAATCCACTTTTCTTACTGACTAGCACTGTATATACATACATACATATATACGTATACACATACATACATACATACATACATACATACATAC